>CM071575.1:36671185-36896309 GCA_036426205.1 Ascaphus truei | reverse complement strand
CCACCACCACAACACACCACACAACACAGGCCTCACACCTCACACTCACAGATACACACCACACTCAACCCCCCCCCAGCCGCTACTTCAGCGGGGAGCAGATGCGATCGCCCGGAGAACACAGCGGGTAGCGGCCACAACACCTTCCGCCTTCCCCTCCTCAGATCCACACGTGGTAGTGGCCACACACGGTAACTGAGTGAGGAGCGGCCGGACGGGTGATGAGGAGCGCCGGACAGGGGAGTTTAGGGAGCGGCCGGACGTGTGATGAGGGCGGGGGCGTGCCGGACGGGTTGAGGGAGCGGCCCACAACAGGCTGGACTTTCGGGGCGGGGACAGACGACCGGCAGACACTGGGGGAAGTGGGGGAAGCACAGTCCCTGATACAATTGTTTTCCACTTAACTCCCCCCCTTCTCCTCCGCACCCCCCCCACTTCCCTTCCTCCCCCCCCCTTTCCGTTCCACTTCACCCACCCCCCCTGTCCTCTCCACCCCTCCTCCCCCCCACTTCCCTTCCTTCCTCCCCCACTTCACTGACCAGCTGTCACCCGCACTCGCCACACACCCTAGCAGGACCCTCACCCACAGCCAGCACTCACTACCCACGCGCCACCCGTACTGAACACCCACCCGCCGCCTCACACACGCTCACACCCTAGCAGGACACTCGCCTCACATTTTTACATCACTTATGTCACCAAAATATACATTGTACTGTGGTGTGTTTACAATAAACCATTTTTATACAACATCGTATTACATTTTCTTCCATTTTTCTTTTCAACATTATTATCCAACCTTTCCAACAAATACGCAACCTATTGTTCCACCATTTATAAATAATACGACCTATTACGGATTTACATCCCGGGCAACGCCGGGTATATCAGCTAGTATGAAATAAAGTTGTTGTTATTATTAAGACTGCTTGGCAAATCCATTGTGCGTCTGGGGCTGAATCAGTATGAGCTCTGGTAGAGAGTAAGGACAATCAAATTCTGCCAGACCCCATTCCATACTGTACAGTAAATACGGAGTAAGAACAGTAACAAATAACACACAAGCAAATGACTTTCAGCCCGCTTTCTCTAGTCCGTGAGTGATAGTCTTTCTTGTGATATTACTGGGGACATATAGATTAATTGGGCCTGACAACGATCAGCCTTCCTAGCCTGGACCTGTGTTATGTTGGGGGATAGAATAAATACACTCTCTTTTTGTTTGACAGAACAGAACTCCATTGTTTAATTTAACTTTGGGACACAGTGAAAGGGAAATTCTGAAAGAGCTGTTACAACAGTAGCTGTTTGTATGAAGGCAGCATGGCCGTACTGTCATGGTTACCGTCTGTCTCCTGTTTTTATTGAAAGAGTGTTCTCCAAAAAGTGCCCGGCCTACGAGCACGGATAATGCTAAGTACTATATCTGTATTGTTGAAAATATAAATTCTCTGTTTTGAAGGCTAAAGATTTCCCCTAGGATACTGCATGTAATGGCTATAGTACTTTAAAGTGGGGATTAAGCTGCAGGAAACACCTTTGGCATGGAGAATATTCTTTCATAATAAAAAGGTCTTTTATTGCTTCAGGCATGTGAAAGTGTGTGTATATTTATATATAAATGTGTGTATTTATTAAATACCATTTTTTAAATAAATTTTCAAGTTTTCACTAGGAAACCAACTAATTTCTATTTTACTTATTTCATTATAAAACTTGTATTACGCATGTAGCCTAGCCTCCGGTCGCTTCTTCTTTTCCTGGGCCCTACCAGTGTAAGTCCTGTAGGTGCAGGCAGTGGAGGGGTTAACTCCTTCAGAAAGGCCCTGTGTGCTTTTGCAGCCTTAGATACATTTTTAAGGGACAGGAATAGCAACAGCCAGAGAGTGTCAGCCTGAGGGGTGGATACTGATTGGGCCACATACTGGATGTGATGGCCTGTCAGTTTCCAGATCTGCCCTGTTATGAGGCGAAGTTACAGTCACACCCAAGGGTATAAATACTGGCACTTTCCTAAAAGTTGGTGTGTCTCTTTCCTCCCCCTGTGGAGTGAGTACCAGCTACCCTGGGTCTCACTAGGAGGCCTCAGGAGGAGCACCATGCAGAGGAAAGCTATGCAATGCTGTATGATCAGAACCTACAATAAACACCATTGTACCATCATTAGTGTGATTCACTGTCTAAGAACCACGAAAGGTGTCAGTGTGGACACTCCTTCCATCCAAAGGACCCATGCTGACTGGAGGCGCTGCAACCACAAATAAGGTACTCTGTAAACCCTGTCCTGTTCTCCCCACAACACCGCGGAGCACTTAGCCCTCTTGTTGCTACACAGGTATGCACCACCGCAAATCTGGAATAGCAGGAGAAGCAGACCCAATCTCACTTAGGGGGTGCAAGGGCTACACACACTATTCTTCATACTTCATAGATGATATAACAATTGTATTGTCTGTGTATATAACAATATCAGATATTTTCTAGGTGTATTGTATATGTAGCCAAGGACCCCTGGCTATAGCCTTCTACTGGCCTTAACACTACCAGTCCTGGTAGGAACCGGAAGTGTTGGGGTTAAACTCCTGCGCAGGCCTAGTCTGCAGTTGCAGCCTGGATGGGTACTATGTTATTTATCCAGGGGCAGGCCTAAACAGACAGTTAGTGTCATACCTGGGGAGGGTACTGACTGGGTCACATGTATATGGTGTGATGCCTGTCAGTACCTAGACCTGTTATGGGGCGGGGTTACAAGCCCTTCCCCTGGGTAAAAAAGCTGACACTCCACCAAATTGAGGTTGATTACGGGACGTGTGATACCCTTTTCCCTATTAGAGGGTTAAGGAGATTGGGAGGGGCTCTTGGGGCCTAAAGCCCCGGGGGTCTGCTCCAAGGCTGGATGACGATCATGCTGTTATACAATAAAACTGGAGTTGGACCAACTATGGTGTGTGATTATCAGAACCGAGTATTGCCTGTGGGGACCATCCTGCATCCAGCAGGATCCGCATGGGATGGAGGCGCTGCACAGAAAGAACCAGGAGAGAGCCTGCCCTGTTGCTGCTCCCAAACTCCAACCGCAGAGTTCCTGAACCAGCTATATAACCCAGGGAAACACCCATGTAGTGTCCAGATCTTCCGTGGCAGGGGGTGGACAGGGGCCACATATATAATTGCCACTATTGTTCTACTCTCGAGCAGTGTTTGGCAACAAAATATACGAGGCCACAAAAGGGCCAAACAAAGGCCGGCGGTGTCACTGCACTGAGCCCCGCGCTCTCCCGCACGACAATTAAACTGATTGCCAGGGGGAGAGTGCAGGGCCTCTGCAACTCTCTTACCTTCTAGATCTCCGCCTGCAGGGTCCCAACGTAATGGCTCCGCAATGTGCAATGGCATCGCCATGCCATGACAACGGGATGTCGCACCGTCACATTGTCATGACAATGGGATGCCCTTTGGCACCACGTTGCCGTGACATGACGCCTCATGGCGTCACGATGTGACATCCCATTGTCATGGTAACGCGGCGCCATTTGACGTTGCATAGCCATGATAACTGGTCCGTGCAGGGGGAGATGCCGGGAGGAGATGCTGCCAGATGATGCCGCCGGAGGAGGTAAGAGCCGAGGCCCTGCACATGTTCCTGCACCGAGATCCGCAAACATCCCAGCCGGCCCTGGGCCAAACATTACCCAGAAGGGACACTGCCGCTGTGGGTAGGAGTTGCTCCTTTCCTCCTCCAGTCAGCTGCTTAAAGGGGCAATCCAAGTGCGTGATTCTTTTGTCGATATTTTTTTTTTTTACCCAGGATTAAAGTAGGTGGTATCAGAAGCTGAACCCCATGAATTTCCACTCCGGGGACCCCCTGCTTCCGGAGATAAATACCTTTTTGTAGGGGGTGCCAGTATCCACTCTGCTCATCTAGCGGGGATCACGTAATTGCAGATGTTCAACTCTCAAGCCAATAGGAGCCCGTGACATCATAAGGTTCAGCTTCCCAGTTGCACGCGTGTTGCGGGAGCTTTAAACTTGCAGGAGATACCAGCACTCCCTTTGGAGTCTGTATCTCTGGAAGCAGGGGGTCCCTAGAGCTGAAATGAATGGGTTCCGCTCTGGAGACCCCTTGCTTCAATCCTGTGTTAAAATGCCTACACGCTGCTGAATACTGCCCTGCTCCTCGTACACAGGTAAGTACTGATTAACACAGGAGAAGAGCAGGCAGTATAGTATTTATCAGCGCACTGTCATCAATCATATGAGAGGGCAAGGAGACGCTACGATCTACACCAGCAACATCTGCACCGGGAGGAGAGGAAGCGTTTGATGCAAGGATGGCCAGTGGTTTGGGGCCATCCTAGCAGCAAATTCTAAGGTAAGGCCTCCAAGTGCAGTATGGGACACCCGGTCCGCCTGTTGCCCACCACTGGTCTAGAACAGGGGTGCTCAACTCCAATCCTCACGCCTCCCCAAGCAGGTCAGGTTTTCAGGATATCCCTGATTCAGGTTCAATCAGTCCCTGCTTCAGCACAGGTGGCTCAATCAGAGGCTTTGTCTTTGATTGTCTGGGATATCCTTAAAACCTGACCTTTTTTGGGGGGTCTTGTGTACCACTGAATTAGAGCAAGGATTCCACATGAATAGAAGATATGGATAGAAATGAGGTCAGTGCAAGCACAAGCAAATCGCACGTTAGTTTTCTGGCTTGCACATCTGTGCACTCCTTGTTTAATACATTTGGTTTGCTTTTTATAGCTGTATAATTCTTCATGTATTAGGTGTGGTCTTTGTTAAGCAGGAAACACCCTTTCTTTATACAGTTTTTTTATGGACTAACGAGCATCCAAAGACATGTTTGCAAAAACGCAAATTTGTTTGGATAGTACTATATAATCTTGACGCAGGAAACAAATATGAGAAGACATCTTACAATATAAGATCATTCACTCCCCCAAGTCCCAAATCCTTTTTTTAAATCCAACCTTTCCTTCTTCCTTGATGAGTCCAATGGATTGACTTGTATAAAGAAAAATTTGATTAAAAAAAATGGCAGGCATAGCTAGGCATATGGGAGACTGGCTAATGGGCCAAGAAATATATTCCTGTTCGAAACTTGAGGAACAAATGGGGCTTCCAATGAGCTGAAAGAGATCCTACAGACGACCTGGGAAATATACCTTTAGTAATTAGAGGGAATCCCCTGATAACAGATATGTGCCATGTGGAAGACATTGAGAAAAACATGTGGAATGCCCTACAAAATATCCAAATTTCTGCATATCCAGGGTAACATGAAATATGATGAACCCACAATCCCAGCAAGCTCTAACCCCAGAACCCACAACATCATACATATATTTGTGTCAAAAGACGTCCTCCCAGGGGTTGAGCTCACCCCTCCCCACTTTTTAAGTAGCAGGTTTTTCCATGTACCAGTGCAGGACAGGTCCACTGAGACCGTTCTCCCTCTACTGCAGAAGTAAATGAGAATTTTCACAGGTAGTGTTGGGACTTGCATACTGGTCATGCCGCGAAGTGGCTGCAGGATTATAACGTTTGGGCCAAAGGATTTAACTAAATTATCCTTACTCATGAGAATACTAACATTGAAGTATTTAACTATGTATTTTGTCACATACAGTAGGATGTTGCATTGGGTATTTTTGTCTTCTGTTGTAACATGAAATTTGACCCAGGTCGATCTCAAAATATATTTAAGATGTGGGAAACCAAGGGAATAAAAAATATAGGGCAGCTGGTAGATACAGAACGAGAACGATTTGTCATTTGAAGAGCTCAGGGTTAAGCAGGAATTCCCACAATCTCACTACTTCCCTTACATGCAGATCATACATTACTGTAAGAGCCTAGAGAACTATAAGAAAGAGATATTAGCGAACAACAACGATAGCTACTTTTGGACTGCAAATAATATTAGATATTCGATTTCTGAATTATATGATTGAATCCGAGATAAAGACCATGGCAAGCAATTGCAAAAAGTGGCAGCCACGTGGAACAAGGACTTCCCAGAAATAACTGAGATGAACTCTTTGCTGGTAGGATTGAGAAGAACCAGGAAAACAATAACATCAGAGACATGGAGGGAATTACAATTTAAATTACTACATAGAGCATATTATACGTTTGATATCCAATATACACAGATAGAAAAAGACAAAAATAAATGCCCGAAATGTCTGCTTATTAAAGCGGATCTAAAACACTGCCTATGGGAATGCCCATCTATATCTGATGTTTGGGACCAGGTTCTAATATATAAATATATTAGCACATGACATAACAAAAGTGGTAACTGTGAAGGAACCTCTCCTGGTTTAATTTGGGAACATGGAGGGGCGGAAAGAATTTAATGGAGACTCAGAAATCCTAAAGATTGCTGAAATCATACTTCTGGTAGCTAGAAAGTCTATAATGGTGCAGTGGGTGAAACGTGACCCTCCAAACTTGGAAACGGTTAAAACATATCTCGCTCAGCTAATGACCTTGGATAAAATGGAAACCCAAACCAATAAGGAACAAAAAACTGAGATTTTTGTTTTGCAAAATGGGAACCCTTTATTGACTCCCTACCACAGAGTGAAAAAGGCCAAATACATCAGGCTTTGCGAGCACATCCTGGAGTGTCTTGTAGCAAATTGCACAGGGTCATAGATAAAGCAAACAGAGAGAGAAAAGAAAGGAAACAGGTTATCAAGATAAGAGAACAGTATATCCGAACTTAAAGGCTGTAATATGTGTCAAACTAAAGTTATGTTTTGTTCATTCTGTGAGTTAATTATTTAATTTCAAAATGATGTATTTTTGAGTTAAGCTTGAGTATCTGATTTATACCTTTTTACTTTCTTTTAAGTATAATTTATACATGGAACATTGTAAAGATGTGTTGAAATCCGTCATGTTTACCAGCAATGTTGGAAAAATCAATAAAAAGAACAATGAGAATATGAATGAAAGTAAGTCAATGTAACTATCCGTGCTTCTTCTTTACTCAACAACTGCACCATTTGAGATGATGTTATGTTATTATACTAAACTTAACTAAAAAGTCTGCATCTCATTGTTTTTTATGTTCCTAAAATACGTGGAAGTATGTCGGCTGGTGTGTAAATGCAGACAATGCAGTCAGATGTGATTTTGAAATTATTCTGCATATAAAAAAAAGTCAACCACTTTTTTAAAATCCACCCGTCTTTTAGAAATAACAGAAAATAATTTCCATTAATTAGACACCTTGATAATCAATACAATTAAACTAGGATCCATTCATATTCATGTCTCCCCTGGACTCCATCTCTCCTAGGGGGCTGATTCTGTTAGCTCCGTTGGCGCTGATCCGTGCGATTTGAAAAACCCATTGACTTGATGTCCTGCTTTCGTGTGCTGGAATCTGCCATGTGGTATCTCTCTGGACTTCTTGTCTATGTCTCAGATTCTCACTGATACTCGATAAAATGTGTGCTTGCCTGTTTATCTTTGTAATAGATTTTTTTGCAAAACATCCCATCACATTATTTTCTGGTCATATTAGTGATAATAAATGGTAAGCTCAGCATATTTAAATAATAAACATATGTGAAAAATAAGTTCACGTGTATGTAGTTATAGTATATATTAGCCCTTGTATTTTTACCAGTTTCCCAATTGTTATTTTGCCAATGTTTGTTAAATAACATAGTGGTTTATTTTAAAATCAATATACAATAGGTTAGAATAGGGGTGCTGAACTCCAATCCTCAAGCTTCCCACCCACCCAAACAGGTAAGATTTTCAGGATATCCCAGCTTCAGCACAGGTGACTCAATAAGTCTCTGCTTCAGCACAGGTGGCTCAATCAGAGGCTCAGTCTTGGACTGAACCTCTGATAAAGCCACCTGTTCTGTGGCTGGGATATCCTGAAAACCTGACCTGTTGGGGGGGGGGGGGGGGGGAGGGGGGAGGAGGCGGCGTTGAGCACCCCTGGGTTAGGAAGTAAATGAATACAGAGGGAAGGAAGATAGTGTGAGATTGTTGTCCTTGGATATTGAACATAACTTTAGACAATAGAAATGTTTTGGTCCCTAATGAAGCAATGTAGTTGATATCTATTCATTGTTTCTGAGGTTCACATACGGTACTTTAAGAAGAACAAGACTGTCTAGAAAACAAATAAAAGTGTAGTGGAGACTTTATCTTTCTCACTTGGTCTTCATCTGATATGGAGTAACTTTGTTTGCAGTAGTCACTGGAGGAAAAGTGTACAAATGTACAGTATTTGTTTTTCAGGCGTATTTGAGATTCCACAGGCATGGCATACAGTACATACTAAAACCTTAAGAGCTCTTGGGCAATTTAAAATAAAATGTCAAGACATTAGCTATTTTTAAGTATCTTGTAAGCTTTTGGTTTTAAGGAAAAATATACACGTGTAAATCTGAGTTACCCTAACCAAAGAGCTTTATCCCGTGGTAAATACTGAATCCCTACTACAAGTAATGGTATGTACTGGAGACAGAGAGATCGTTGTGCTGTCATCAATCTTCCATTGGCTGAATGCACATTATTTGTGTTTCATTGCCTTTGCCAAATACATATCTATTTTGCACACTAATAATTTGTGGTACAATCCCCATTAGGCACATGGAGCGATTGTTCTCTATCTCTTGTGGGCGTGCACATGGAATGGTCAGTTGTAGCCGGAGTTAACTCCAGTGGTCACTGGATCTGGTATTGCCAACCTAACTCCAAGCAATAATCTTTCCAGTGCTTTCTAACTAATCCCTATCCATTTTCAGGATGTTTGGAACATTCAGAACATACTTGCAGGGTAACATTTGACTGCAGGTGATGCAAACTCTAGAACAGAGGTTCCCGACTCCAGTCCCCAAGGACTGCTAAAAGGTCGGGCTTTAATGATATCCCCTTCTTTAACAAAGGTGATTCAGTCAACAGGAATGAGCCACTGGTGCTCACGCGAGGATAATCTTTAAAACCTCAAGTGGTACTTGAGGATAGGAGTGGGAACCGATGGTCTATAAAGGTGGTTGCCAAATCCAATCCTCAAGGAACACCAACAGTGCAGGTTTTAAGCATATCCCTGCTTGAGCACAGGTGGTTCAGTCAAAAATGATTGGGCCACCTGTGCAAATGAAAGGATAGCCTTAAAACCTGCACTGTTAGTGTTCCTTGAGGACTGGATTTGTGGATTTGTGGACCACTGCTCTAGAAGATGCCTGTTGATGGTAAGAGTGTCGTATGGTGGAGGTAGTCTCACTACAAAAGAATTCATGGGAAGCCATTAACAAAAATTAGATGTGTTGTGAGAAAGGAGAGAAGGCTCTGAATTCAGGCAGCACTGTGACCCTCATTCAGTACGATATGAATATATCTACCCCACGCTGGAGAAGGTTTTAGTCCCATTCATATGCAGGAACCTGATCTCGTCTTTACTCTTCAGCACTTGGAAGGTGATTGAACCACATTAAATAGGGGCTTATGTTTGCAAATAATTACTGTGATATAGCAGGAAATTGATACTAATGAATTAACTAGAGTTAATGCAGCATCTTTGGTGGTAATTAGAATATGTTTCACCATTACTGTATGTCTTACAGGGGTTTTTACTAGAGATCGGTGAATCCGCCCAAATCCGTTTCCCAGATTATTTTGTATTCCCCTCTCCCCCTCTGCCTCCCCCCCCTCCAAATCCATTTTGCGGTGTAAAATCCGCAAACAGATTTTTGTCGGTTTTAATCAGCACGGATTAAATCAAGAACCGCCATTGGATACAACCCATGGACGGATTTGTAGAATCCAATCCGCGGATTCAGCGGATTCTTAAAAATCCACCAACGGATTGCTGAATCCGCGAATTGGATTCTACAAATCCGTCCACTGGTTGCATAATCCGCGGAGTGTATTGGTACTAATAAAATGCGCGAAACGCGAATTGCCCTTTTTTGAGATCGATCTGCTGAAATCCACGGACCAAAGGATTCGGCCAATCCACTGCGGATCCAAATCCGCCGCCAAAATTCTACCACCTCTACTTTTGACCCATAGTTCTAGTACAATAAAATGATTTTTCACGGGACAGTTCATATGGAAAAATCTTAACCCAATAATTTTAAAGAACATGACATCATTAATGTTACCATTGCACAGTCACTCAAATGAATCACCATTGTCCACTTTAGTTTATAGCTTGCATACACATGGTTAGAGGAGTACTTCCCTATTTGGTGTTCTACTAAAAAAAATCCCTGTATGGTATAATGGTATAATTAATTCCCAAGGAAATGAATCTTGTGACTAAATGATAAAATTAATTCCCAAAGGAATCAATCTTGTGATTTATTGAGAGACCACATTTCTAATGTTTCTCTGTCGCATCTGGATTAATAATAATAATAATAATAATAATAATAATTTAAAAAAAAGCTTTCTGGTGGTAAACACAATCATCCCCTATGTATGATATTATATGGTAGAGTAAACACTGCTGTATGATGTATTCAGGACATAAATTCATAATGATTACATTATCCAATGTTTCTGACCACCGATATCTTGTTTTAGATACTGTAAATCCAACTGATACAACCAGGGTACGAACCTATTCCTGAACCGAGAAGTTTAGTGGGACACCAATTCCCAACACTCTGATTTTTCAGAATGGATACAAACTGTCGTTTAGTTCCTCCGAGGATCAGATTTCGGCCTGAAATCCATTTTCTCCTCTGACAATGTGTGGTTTGTTTATTTTAGAGCTTCAGTAATGGTTTGTAAAGTTGCATTTTCTAAGTGGAAATGTGGACATACTGTAGGCCTGGATACATCAAGCTCCGGTAAGCCTAAAATTCATTTGAAAGTCTTTTGTATTTCTTCCACTGCATAGAGAGAAGGGGGAAACAAAACCACACTATAGCCAACAGCATGGGGTGCGTGGCATGTATGCAGTACATAAAAGGTAGGCTATAGTTGACTAAAATGTGTAGTGTAGGACCTGCTAAAGTGGTTTATCTTGACGTGATTGCAGGCTTGAAATGTTTCGGCCAACGGATTTAACTAAACGTATATCTTTATGTATGTAGCGCCCACAGCTGTACTGAGGCTGCGGTCCCAGTAACTGCCACAGCGCACGGCTCGGCGTGCGCTGTGCGTGTAAGCACCGCCCCTCAATGGGGCTGGGCCCAGTAGTCACCTTCACGCTGACGGTGCAGCCGCGCCGTGCTGCAAGATTTTTACAACTCAATGAAATTGAGTTTAAACCTTGCGACGGAGGCGTGGCCACGCCCCCACCGGCGGTTCACCCAATGAGGGCGAACCAGCCGCGTGACGTAATGGCCACGCCCCCGCAAATCCCCGACCACGCCCCCTCCCGTCGCAAGCTCCCTCTCTCCCCTCAGACCACAGATCGCGGTTAGCACTGTGCACGCGCCGCCCCCCCCCCCCCCCCGCCGGGCGCGCGTGTCACAGTCATGACTGGGACTGCAGCCTTAGCTCTTTACAAGAGAGACAATACAGCACAGGAATTATAATACAATACGTGCAACAAATAAGATCAGAGAATAGGAAAGGAAATCCCTGCCCCGGAGAGCTTACAATCAAAATGACCTATACTTATGAGAAGAAAAATAGGTTAGTATTGAACTATATGTCATATTGGATGTAGCATTGGATCCTCTTTGTCTATTGTTGTGTACTTCCAGTTTCGTTTAGGGGAACTCCTCATAAACTGTTGTAAAAGTTTGCAGTTCACAGAAAGGGTTAACTTTCACCAAATTCGCAGTCAGGTGAAAATGTTGCAAATGGGTTGGAGTAGGCAGAATGGATTAAGGTTTAATGGACACTGGCCTCTAGTGGACAAATATTCCACAAGCACCAAAAGTATCACGTAGTTATAATAAATGTGCAGAGGGAGTATTCAAATTTCTCACGATTACTGTTGTATGATAGCACCATCTATAGGTTATTTTGAATATAGCCTGAATGTAAACTAATAGCAATGATCTTCATGAGTAGAGATGGGTGAATCCCCCCAGATCCGTTTCCGGGATTTTCTCGCATTCTCCCCCCCCCCCCCCAAAAGCCATTTCGTGGTGTAAAATCCGTGGCTGGATTTGGTCGGTTTTAATACACACGGATTCATCAAAATCGGCCATAGAATCGAATCTTAATAATCCGTCTATGGATTGCTGAATTCGCAAAGTATGTTGGTAATAATAATAATAAAATCCGCAAAACGCGACTCGCCCTTTTTCACATTAATCCGCGGACCAAAGGAACCGGCTGATCCAAATCCGCCCCAAAAATGTTCCCATCTATATTCGTGAGTTTATTTGCATGTCTTCCGCTGGCCCCCCAAACATACGTAATTCACTCCATTGCCAAACGTTCTGCAGTGATTTACCTTCAGATAAGGATTCTGGGCAATGATGTGGAAATGAGTCATGTTACTTGTTAGTTTAACTGGATTGCATCCCTAAAGTTTTCTTCTGATGCATTAAACTGCTTCAACAGCTGGCCCAGTATTAGGGAAGTACAGAATTGAAAACCCCACTTAAGCTGAGCTAGTTTATAGTTTTAATATAATCACTATGAGCTTGGATACTCATTGGGCATTGTGATCCTGTGAGTGGTTGCAAATCAGACACAATAATGTTATGGTAAATACAACAAATGAGACAAAAACCCTCCACTGTACAGTTACAGCAAAACTCCAAACTAACAAGTGCTTCTGCCTGCATGTCTTCCAAAGGTTCCCCAAAGCTGCTTCATTGAGCACATTGTCATTGTCATACAGTGGTACAACTTCAGACAAGAATTCCATGGAATGAGCTTCAAAATAGCACATAGATTCTGTACTCCCTTTACCCAAACAATGCTGCAGAAGCCAGACACTGCAGCAGGCAAAATCTTTAGGGAAAGGCCAATGTTTACGATGGATTGGATGGTTAGGCCTCCTGGGTGGCTAGTAATTAAGGGGCTATCGCTAAGGTAATTAAGGGGCTATCGGCCAGTAGCTAGGTTTTTTATTTTAATGTTGGTGCCAATGTGGACAAGGACAAAGATGAGGAGGGCCTTCAGTCTGGCAGGGGTAAGTACAAACGTTTTATTTACTATAGGGTTGCTGGTTATTGATTGTTTTAGAATCATCAAAAGCGCTATTGACCATATACAGTATGGCTAATAGGGCTTTGGCCCATTACTGTATGTGGTGGGGGGAGGGAGGGAGTGGGCTTGTTGGGGGTAGAGGGGGTGGGTAGCAGGGTGCCCATTGATTGCCAATGTGATTATATGTGCCCCCATTGTGGGAATATATAACCACAGTGGCAATCAATGGATCAAATGGCTAGTCTTTGTTTTGATTGTACTGTATTTGTATTTGATTTTATTGAGGGGGTGGGTGAAAGGGGCAGTTGCCCCAGGGTGGGTGGTTAGGCCTCCAGGGTGGGTAGCGGGAGGGTTTGCCACTTAATTACCTTAGCAGTTGTAACTGCTAAGGTAATTAAGGGATTAATCCCACCCGCAACCCCTACCCACCCAGTCTGGGGCAAATACAGTACACTCTTCACCCACCCCATAAATACACCAGTAACCCCTTAATTATCTTAGTGGTAGAAAACTCTAAGGTAATTAAGGTGTTAATAGTGATTTAATGGAGTGGGCATCAGCCCTTTCTTCCATGTTGGTGAGGACGAAGAGGAGCAGGATGGCCTTCATCCTGGTAGGGTCAAGTAAAACCTGTATTAATGTAATTTGAATTTTATTTGTTTGTCTATTTGAATGTGTGTAACGGATTTTCTGGCCTGTCTGACCCACCCAATCTCACATTGGCCCCTGTGGTCTAACCAGTCCCCATTACATGGTTGTGTCTGGTGGTGCACCTGTTGGCAACAGGACTCCTGAGTCTCCCGCATGATGTTGTGTGGGGAATGCCAACCCAGACAGGCAGCTGAGGTAGTGTGTGCGAGTCCTACCTATATCCAGTGCAGCGCCTCCACCTCATCAGGATCCCTGCGTCCGCATGGGGATGGTTCTGATGAGGAACTCCTCCTAGGTGGTGCCTTCCGCTGGAGAGTAACTTCACACTCACACAGTGGGGTTGTCTTTGAACAGGGCATCTTTATTGTTGCTTGGTGGTATGGGCCAGCTGCCCCTCGCAGCTAGCAGCTTAGCCGCTCATTCCTTTGCTGCACTCCATCTGGAAGGTTCCTCCTTCTCGTAATGGAGTTGCTTTCCACCTCTCCTCTCAAAGAGATTCACCAGCTTCTCTCTGTCTGCTTCTAGCAACAGCTCACAGCTCTTACATCAGACCACTGCAACACTGTTGCAGACCTCCACCTGCCTCTTACTGAACAGAGGCAGCACAACAACTGAACTCCACTAACTTTAGGAAGTGCTGTGCAATATATCAGCTTCCAGAAAGACCCACCTCTTCTCTGTGTCACTAACAGGGGACACAGACAGGCTGTCACTTCCTTGGCTACTATCTTACACATCACCAGGTGCTGAGGGCAAACCTCCATGATGACTACTGGCAATCCTGCATACTTACCAGGTTTACTGCCAGCATGAGAAAGAGATATGTACACCAATTTTATACATGGCTACATGTGCAAAAATGCTAGTAACCATATTTTGCTACTAGGGCATTTGCCCATTCCTCTGTGTGTGTGTGTGTGTGGTTTGTTTGGGGTCAAGGGGTGGGTGGTTAGGCCTCATGGGAAGAGTTAACCCCTTAATTACTTTATCAGGGACCCCCTGTTTACTGAGTTACAGGCCCTAGTATGGTGTGCCGGTATCTCCTGCATGTTTAAATGTCCCGGTCACGTGGGCCGTGACACGGTACATTTAAACTTGCATGAATACGGCAACCCATACAGAGGCCTGTACCTATAGAAGCAGGGGTTCCCCGGAGCTGACTTTGTGATTCAGCTCTGGAGACCCCCTGCTTCAATCCTATGTATAAAATAATAATAATAATATAGCCCTCTTTCCCCCTGACTAAAGAGACTATGGTACTGCCGTTACCTGTTGGCTCACAGAAGGCCTAAGCCCCCCATCATCTGGGAGCATGGGGTGGTATATCGATCGCCTCTGTGCAGCGCCTCCACCTGCGAGGGATCCCAGCGTAGTGGGAGGAGCCCCTCACAGGAACCAATAGTAATACACACACGCCTGTATATAATAACAACCTTTGCTATACACTATAAACAGTACCACACACACAGATTCCCAACAAGCTCTGAGAAACCCCAATGATTACCACATAATAAATATATGTATATAAGTGTCCAAAGGAGCGTTAGTGGTCGTGGCTAAATGTATACAACAAAAAACAAAGTGCTCAGAGCTTGTTGGGAATCTGTGTGTCTGTTAACTATGTGCAGCTGGTCTCAGCTGCTTTTGGGAGGGTAGTGGCCCCTCCCCCCCAAGGTTTAAGCTTGCCCCTCCCCACATTCCAAGTTGGCAGGACAGTTTCATTTTGCTGGGTTACGACAGATCCAATGCTGATCATTCTTCCTGTAATTATAGAGGTAAATAAGAATTCTAACTCAGGGAGTGTTAGGACAGCAGTGTTAGGCTTAAGCTGCTCTGGCCAAAGGGTTAAACTAAATGATCCTTTTTCAAGAGAATATATAGGTATTGCACTGTGTATTTTTGTCACATTGGAAGAAGCTTTGGGCATCTTTGTTTCTTTTTTGTTGCACCACAAACAGTACCCTGTGCCACACAGTATAACAACCCCAACTCGGTACCACCAGTGAGTGTCCCCAAAGTACATTAGGTGCTAGGCACCCTGATGGCCTTTTCCCAGATGTCCGGGCTCACCCAAAAGTGTATGGAGTAATACTACCCCGTGAGTTAGTGCACTTTGTTGAGGCACCTGCCGAGTACTCCAGTACTCGGTGCGGCCGACAGCGATGAGGATCCGCTTATCCAGCGACATTGTCTGCGATGGCGATCCGCCTCCACGTGGGGTAAATTCCCGTTGGATGGTATCACCATACAGAGTCTCTTTTGCTGAGATTGGTCTGTTCTCAGACCACAGGCGGCGAATCACTGCGCGTTGTCTGCACTGTGTCTCTGACACTAGACAGTAAAATGGGGAAGCATTCCTATCTAGGGGGCTTCCCTGAAGCAACCACAAACTCCCTTGAGTGGCGCCTATCTGTGACCTAAGGGGGTTCTCTGGCCTAGTCTGAGTGCCAATGACACTCAGACCCTACCTTCCCTATCTTCCAGGAGAGGTGGAAGAAAAGAATGCAATAACACATTTTAACTATCCTTGGGGGAAGACCATGGGGTATTCAATGGGGACAAAAACAAGAAATTAGAGGTATGAGTCACTAACAAATAAAAAACAGTATGGACACAATATTCTTCATTTGCCATGAATGATTTAGATTTTTTTTACATTTTTTATTTTCAAAAACACGGGGGAGGGGTTGGGGTACAGAAATTATTTATTTATTTATTTATAAAATATTTTACCAGGAAGTAACACATTGAGAGTTACCTCTCGTTTTCAAGTATGTCCTGGGCACAGAGTTAAGACAAATAATACATGGTTACAAATAAAGTTACATAAATGAACAGGGTATACATTATATACAAGACATTGCATGCACAGTTAAAGAAAATATATATTATGGGCGAATGAAACAGTTACAGACCAGATTAAAATGTGAGACAGCCTTAGATTTGAAAGAACTTAAACTGGCGGTGGATGTGAGAGTCTCTGGTAGGTTGTTCCAGTTTTGGGGTGCACGGTAAGAGAAGGAGGAACGGCCGGATACTTTGTTGAGCCTTGGGACCATGAACAGTCTTTTGGAGTCTGATCTCAGATGATAAGTGCTGCATGTGGTAGGGGTGAGGGGCTTGTTCAGATAGCTGGGTAGCTTGCCCATAAAGAATTTAAAGGCAAGACAGGAAAGGTGAACTTTGCGCCTAGACTCTAGTGATGACCAATCTAGTTCTTTGAGCATTTCGCAGTGATGTGTGTTGTAGTTGCATTGGAGAAAAAAACGACAAATTGAATTGTAGAGGGTGTCAAGTTTGCTAAGGTGGGTTTGAGGTGCCGTGCCATATACTATGTCTCCATAGTCAATAATTGGCATTAGCATCTGTTGTGCGATATGCTTTCTGACCAGGAGACTTAGGGAGGATTTGTTCCTGTAAAGTACCCCTAGTTTGGCATAGGTCTTGGTTGTCAGGGTATCAATGTGCATTCCGAATGTTAAGTGGGAGTCAAACCATAAGCCCAGGTATTTAAAACTAGTGACAGGGGTTAGGGTGGTGTTAGCGTTGGTTCTAATCTGGAGCTCAGTCGCTGGAAGCTTTAAAAATTTAGTCTTGGTCCCAAATACCATTGTTACAGTCTTGTCAGTGTTTAAAAACAGTTTGTTTTGGGAAATCCAGTTTTCGAGTCTCAAAAAGTCAGACTGAAGTATGTGTTGAAGGTCAGAGAGGCTATGGCTGTGTGCATATAGGATTGTGTCATCTGCATACATGTGTATTGATACAGAAGAGTAATATGGTGCTCAAGTATGTAGTCCCATTACTTGTAATGTAAAAGTAAGTATTGAAGTAACCTCCTGGGACATAAATACAGTACAACAATAGGAAGGGCTCCAGTTACCCTGAAGGCAGGGGTAGTTGCATAAAAACACCCACCCCTAACCTCATTGGGCTGGCCCCCAGTAGTACTCACAAATATATGTGTTAATCACCAGGGTTACTCACAATCTGCGTGCTGTCGCCAGAGGGTAGAATCCAGTACAGAGTAGGTTGATGCAACGCACAGCAAAGAGGGGGTGACAGCAGGTCTGGCAAAAATCTTCTTTATTAAAGAGGCATTAAAATGTGGAAGGCTGCAACCTTCTACGCGTTTCGTGATAAAGTGCAACTTTCATTGCACGAAACGCGTAGAAGGTTGCAGCCTTCCACATTTTAATGCCTCTTTAATAAAGAAGATTTTTGCCAGACCTGCTGTCACCCCCTCTTTGCTGTGCGTTGCATCAACCTACTCTGTACTACATGTGTATTGAGGCTTCCTTACAAGCTGTGGGAAGATCATTAATAGAAAAGGGGATATAGGATCGGGGGCAATGGGTAGCAAATAACAGGCAGCAATGGTAACACAAGCAAAATATTAATTGGATAAGCAGATCCTAGCTGATGGTGATTGTTGACACATTGCTACCTCCAGACAACTGTAAGTCCCCGAACCAGCTGGAGGACAGCTGAAGGATGTGGTAAATGGTAAGAAGGTGGAGGGAAGGGGGACCAGTAGTAGTGCGCCAGAGCAAGCTAAACTACTGGGCTAACTTGGATTCAGAGGAAGAAGAAACCCCATAAACTGTGCCTCCTGGTAACTAGGCAGAAGATCGCCAAGGCTCCCAAACTCTATAGAATTTACAGCATTCTGTCGTAGGAAGGCTGTAAGTTTTTCCATCAGCATGACTTCATTTCTTTTGCAGGTGACTGAGAGACTTGAAGGAGCATTTATTTTTTTCCACATGGAAGCTATCCACATTCAGCTCTAAGACTCTTTTCCAAAACAAGACTATCTTCAGGCAGAGCCACCACACATGAGCCATATTTCCTTTTAAATATGCATCCCCTGGAGATCTGGAACTCCTTGGAACATTTTGCTAATTTTCAAACGAGTTGGGTACCAATGGAAAAGTATTTTATATATGTTCTTTGCAGTGATCATGCAAATGGATGTTCTAGAAGCGGCATCCAAAATATCTGACCAGTCTTCCAAAGAAATCTCCTCTCCAGCTTCCCATTTGAACATATTGTGAGGATCAGACGCAGGCTCCACCCCTGTGATGTCTGGATCGGTGCAGGCTGCGCCCCCGAGTTTGATACATACGTTGGTACAGCTGCTGCTTCATCAGTGTCTGCTGTGCAGACCCCGCCCAGTAACTAATCAGTGGCCTGATTCTAGTTTCAGCTTTTGCGGTGCAACTGTTCATCTATTGTCTGTTCCTCTTTGTAGTCTCAGCGATTGCCCTTGCAAATCGGCTGACCATACTAGTAGTTTACTTGTGACATCATCCTGGTCGAAAGCACTCTGTTTTGCCTTGTCCTGCCTTGCCTTGCTGTGCTTTGTCTTGTAGTTTCTTACCTGAACCTCGGCTATTGTCTACTACCAACCAGCTCTCTCCAACCTTCGACCTCGGCTAGTAACCCCAACGATTCATACCTTCTCTTACCTCTGACCACGGCGAGTCTATCTACGTTCCTTAGTTCTCCTACCCTGACCCGGATACCCACGACTACGAATCTGCATTCTGGACACGGCTCCAGGTCGGTGTTTCCATATCCCCACCTTGGCCTTGCGGTTCAGTCCAGTTTGTGACAGGCACTCGTTACGCATATAAGTGTTGGCTGACCCCCATGTTTTGGGACTAATTCCTGGTACAATATAGTAATTAGTCCTTTTTGGTATTTACGTTCCCTGCAAATATTTTCAAAAGCTGAGCATCGAGGAATATATTGGGTTTGGTGGAAAATGGTTTAGATGTTTTAATCTACTGTATTTACTTTCTTTTAATTTTAATGCATTTGGAATTGTTGGCCTGCAGAATGCTAGACTTTACATCCCACTGTATACTAAATAAATGACATGTTTTAGCACAAGAGGGAGACAAAGAACCATTAGTATAGTATCCAATACATAAACTGATTTTTACCATAATGCTTCTATAATATGATGGACGAGCACTTCTTTAATGCAGACCATATAACTAAATATCTCTAAAATTGACATGTATTTAACTTTAAATATGATTTCATTTGTGATTTAGAGTTATGGAGATATAATAGACTTGGTTTTAAAAGGTCACCCTAGATATAGTAGAAATACATATACCGTACGTGCCTATATCTACTGTACCGCTATAGTCATGTACATTAGTGTGTGCAAATATCTTCAAATTTGCTTTGCAAAATATTTCCCATCTTAAATGTTGTGGGTTCTTTTGAAAAATATTAACAAAAGTTCACAATGCTCAGAATTTCTCTTATGTTTCTGATTAAACTTTATTACTTTATTTTTCCGAAAAATGATTACCACCATCATTATTAGTAGATCCAAATACATCCTCAAAATAAGTATGGTCCCATCTTTTCACCCATATTGCAGCCCATGAGTTCATCTTTAAGTGGGCAGTCCTTGACTGTATGACCAACCTCATTACATTTAAAACATTTTATAACATAATCTGACCCCCCAATAAGTTCCTTTTCCAGATCTGTTATGTCTGATTGCGCCCCTGGCTCCTGGAGTAGTGTCCCTGGGATCTTGGGAATATCCCTGTTGCTCTCCAGTTTCCCTTAAACCCTGAACAGTCTTACCAGGTCTTGCGAGATCCTAGGCCTTGGAATTGTTTGTTTAGCTGGAGCAGGGCGTAGGAGTTCTCCTGCAGCAATATATCTCTCCACCAAAGCAATCAGCTGGTCCGCTGTATGGGGGTCGCTTTGACTGACCAACCAACGCTGGCTAGCAGGAAAGCCCCGTAGAAAGCGGTCCATTACCAAAAGCTCCACAATGTGGCTGGCTGAATTAACCTCAGGTTGAAGTCACTTTCGGGCAAGGTGTATGAGGTTAAACATTTGGGATCTTGCAGCCTTGTCAGGATAATACGACCATAAGTGGAACCTTTGAGCCCGTACTGCAGCGGTCACTCCAAGGCGTGCCATAATTTCATCCTTCAGCTTGTTGTAGTCGCTGGCTTGTTGTAGTCGCTGGCTTGTTGTAGTCGCTGGCTTGTTGTAGTCGCTGGCTTGTGCCAGTTCTAGGTCATAGTAGGCCTTTTGAGGTTCTATGCTCAGGAATGGTGCCAGTATGCTTGCCCACTAAGCTTCCGGCCATCCCTCTCTTTCTGCTGTGCGCTCAAATGCCAGAAGGTACGCCTCAACATCATCTGTTTCAGTCATGTTTTGAAGATAACTGTCCCGAATTGCATTGGGTCCTTGGTCTCTCCCATCAGGGTCCATACTCAGCCTTTCAGACATAGCCTGGATCTCCTGTCACTGCTCACGGATACACCGTGCTGTTCCTCACGGGTCCTCACGGGTCACTCTGAGTGCCTCAGAGTGTTTCCTGTTGTCTCTTGCTGTGCAGATATAGCCTCTTGCTGTGCAGCGATAGCTGCATCGCCAGCCTGCTGTTGGGCAGCGTTAGTCTGTTGCTGTGCAAAGTTAGTCTGCTGCTGTACAGAGGCAGTCTGGACAATGCCTTGACAACTTCCTCCATAGTGAGTTTGAAGTAGCTTTATACCCTCAGACATATAATGTGGGTGCCCGCATTCGCCACCAAATGTGACAAAATATTCTTCTCTGGAATCCTTAAAACCCACTGTCTTTTAGGGTAAAACACAGTCACAGGACCATCCAGCTCTGGTTTAAAGGCTTTATTTTCTTTGTCACTGCAGCAGACAAAATCGAGACAAACAAAAGAATCCAAAATAAATCCTTGCTCTATCTGAGCATTAACTAGACAGCAATTCTCTAGCTATCTTTGGGTGGCTTCCCCACTTACCAAATAATAAAACACAAGTATCATAAACAAACCTGCTGCAGGCCCGTGCCTTTCTGTAGCATTGCAGAAACTCCAGTTAGAGAGACGGACGATGGAAGAGTAGAAGAAACTGCCAAAATAATCTGAGACGTGGAATAGCTCCTGGAAACAAGTTGATTGGACCATTGAATGCCCGGTGCGTATATATGTGCACACACACACACACACACACACACACACACACACACACACACACACACACACACACACACACACACACACACACACACACACACACACACACCGCATCGATCACACTACACCACGTAGTATATATATATATTAATATATTATATATATATATATATATATATGTTAGTCCCTTGTTCCACCCCCTCCCCCCCAAGTGAGATAGGGGTGGATATGCCTTTATCTGCTACTTCTAGGTGTTGGTGCAAACCTGTAGGTAACAGGATGGCTGAGCGCTCCGCGGTGGTGTGGGGAGAAACAGAACAGGAGGGACAGGTTACCTGGGTCTCCGTTGGTGCAGCGCCTCCAGCCAGCAGGGATCCTCTGTGGATGTTCAGGGGATGGGCCCCTACTGACGTTCCTCCATACACAGAGACAGTAACAGACAGCCTGGTCTTTTCTGATAGTTTATTTCAGCAACAACTTAACAGGACATAGCACAAGCATTCCTCATAGCTTTACTTCACCTCTCCTGCTATTCTTTATCCTCCTGGTCAGAGCCCTGACTCAGGCCTACTCCCCTTCCCTCCCATCCCCTCATGGGTGGGAGGAAGAGACTCCATGCTTCTCCTCTTACTCCATTCTTGGGAGTCACTCCAGATCAGAACTAATTTGGGACGATGTCAGAATTTATCATCTTTGGGGAGTGTCTGTAACTCTGACTCATAGCGAGCCAGATCTGGATACTAATAGGCCCACACACATACAGGGTGTGTTCATACCAGTATCCACCCCTCAGATTGACATCCTCAGAAGTTGCTAGGCCCTCCCTTGAATACTGATTACATTTTCCAAGGCTGTAATACACACACAGGCCTAAGGAAGGAATTAACCTTTCCACTGCCTGCACTAACAGGACTGACAAAGGAAAGGCCCAGGAAAAAGAAGCTAGGATATATATATATGCACAAACATAGATTATACACACACAAATTTAGGTGACTGAGATCCATATACAGTGTCTGTGATATTATATTTCAATTTAATATAGATATATCTTATATATCATATATCAATATAGTATATAATATATATTATATATATAGCTAGCTATATATATCTATATGCATCTATATATATATACCCTCTATAATATTACTATCTACTATATATCTACATACTATATACATACATAGATATATACACACTATATATGGATATAGTCCCTAAATTTGTGTGTGTATAATCTATGTTTGTGCATATATACACTGTGTGTGGATAGATATGGAAATGCGAGATTCAACTCCTTATTTCCCATGTCCTTCTGTTTTCTAATAAGGACAAATTCAAAGAATTTCAGGTGACATTTTTAAACATGATTATGTTGCTTTTTGAAGCAGACCTTGTTTGGAAGAGAAGAGACCATAAACGAACAAATAATGAATAATAGAAACCTACATCAATGTGTTTATCAAAAACGGCAGACTTGATTATTTCTAATGATCCAATACTTTAATATTCATTGCTTTTACAAATCCCACTGCTTTATAAATATTAACCTAACTTCGTTATGCATTTAAATAACCAAAAACAAATGGCAAAAGCATAAAAAATCTGCCATTTGCCTGCATTTACTTCTGCTGGGGTTTGGCACAGCTGAGTTAATGAATCTGCCAGGAGCCCCATTCTGGGAAGTCATCGTTCAAATTAAACCAATTACTTGAAATACATTGGATGTGACTGAAAGATGACTCAATGAGAATTTCATAATATTATTGACTTAAGCACAATAAAATTAATTGCAGAAAATGTAATATTGATGCAGATTAAGACAGAAAAAAAATGCTTTTTCTTTCATCCAAACTGTAATGGGCCATGAGAAATCCCTTGCTCATCCTAAAATACTGCTGATTAGATACACATAATATACTATGTTACCTCTTTTTAATTACCACCCAAGTCAACTGCAGCTTAATTTTATATAGTGCTTTACTGGCTATGCACTTCCATAACCAAGGCTGTGCTGAAAAGCTGTGTAATGTGGCAGGCATAAATTTATAGGGGTCTGTGTTAAAATGGATTTGAAGCAAAAGGGGACACTGGGTGCTCATTTGCAAATTATTTCCCAGAATCCCTAGCTGCAGTGGAAGCAGTGTATGCTAGGAGATAATGGGGAAAAGCAGGGTTGCAGACCTGTCTGAGATGAAAACGTGCTCACAAGTGATATTTTTATTTGCTGTATAATTCTTTCAAATGTTTGTTTAACTAAATCTTGGGTTGGTTGGTGGCATTTCATGCTTTTAGATATACAGCTAATAATGATTCTAAAACAGACAGCTGATGTGGGCATGCTTGTTTATTTTATGAATGTGTGTTTTGAAGGGCTGATTCTGTACATTTGAGGATTGCTTGTGTCTGGGGGAAAGATTGTGTGTGAGTTCTCGTTGTGTTTTAAACCGTGTGACTGCACCCATCTTAACATTCCATAATACGTGTGTTGACCATTTTCCATCTTAGGGAAGGCGGGAACTGCATCAAATTAATGTGAATTTTCCAAACCTCTACGTGGAAAACCTTTTCTCTGTCAAATGCTTAAATTCAGCCAGCATGAAGACTGTTTCCATAATAAAATTAATCGTGCTGGCCTTTTTATGGAGTTCAAAATGCCTTTTATTGCACTGATTAGAATGGGTGTGATAAAATCACCCTCTTACTGTGAACACTCTTTGCGTTAACCTGGCCATTTTCTTTTTCATATTGACTGAAAATATATATTCCTTCAGTCATTTATGGGCTACATATTTGATTCTGTATCCGCCATTACTCATGGAGCTAAAATAAGGTGAACCATTCAAGTGCTTACGTCTTTCTCTCTTTTATGTTGGGTAAATGGGGATTAGCTAGTTCAAGTGGCTAAGTTTTAGAACACTTGCAAATATTATGAAAGTTCAAAGACATAAAAAATAAAAGCATAAATTGCTTGTAATCGAAATACACCCAACTTGTGCCCGCGCAACACGGGCTGCATGAATAATTGGAACATATATGATCGTAAAAATGTCACGTTTACGCTCCTTAAAAAGTGGAGATGAATGGTTTCCCTTATAGTTTATTTACATTTGTGACGTTTCTCTTCAGTAGTAGTAAATATAGTAAAGGCTGGCCACTCACAGATCTTTGTGAAAGCAATTAAAGGGTTACATTTATTTAGAGAGGGTGCTTGGACCTTTATCAAGCAGAGGACCAAAATATTGATTGTCTAAATAAAAGTAACCCTTTGATTGCTTTCACAAAGACCTGTTGGGGTCCAGTTCCTATTTATCCTTCTAAGTAGCCATCCAAGCAATTTGTTTATTTTTTCTTTAGTTTTTACACAGGATTGAAGCAGGGGTCTCTGGAGCTGAACCCCATTCATTTCATCTCTGGGGACACTCTGCTTCCGGAGATAATTACCTCTGTAGGGGGTGCCGGTAGCACTCTGCTCGGCTCCTAGGAATCACAGCGTTTCAAAGCAACCACACCCAGCGGGTCGTTAGGAAGCCGTGACATCATCAGCTTCGGCTTCCTATTGGCCCACGTGACGTGGGAGCTTTAAACTTTAAACCCCAGCTAACTCAAGTGGAATCGGCTACTGGAACCCCCTACAGAGGTATCTCCAGAAGCAGGGGGTGCCTGGAGCTGAAATTAATGGAGTTCAACTCTGGAGACCCCCCAAAGGGTTTGGGTCAGTGTAACCAGACCACCAGCATCAGAGCACCCAGGCAGCAGCTGCAGTACATAGGAATGTTGAGGGCGTCTCTCTCTCTCTCTCTCTATTACATGGTTGTCTATACACAATTACACGCTCTGTGTAATATAGATGTATTGTTATACATATAAAGGAGCAGGGGTGACTGCAGATGTAATAGGCCCAATGCAATCCCGGTACAGTAAATATAGGCTCTATCAGTAAGGTACAAAAGGTACAAAATACAAAATTATTTATTAATTCTCTCCTCTCTCCTTTCTCCTCTCTTCTCTCTCCTCTTTCTTCCCCCCTCTCTACTACTTGCCCACAACTTTTCTCTTCTCCCACATCCCTCCTTTACTCTTCTACCTCTCTTACACCCCCACTTTTGTTCACTCACTTAATGCCCCCATTCTCCTCAAACACACCTCTCCCCCATGAATCGCGCACAGCTCCCCCCCGACACACACACACACACACACACACACACACACACACACACACACACACACACACACACACACAAACCTTCCCCCCCCAGACATACACACACACACAGCTCCCCCTCCAAGATGCATGCAGCCCACCCACAAGATGCAATGCAGCTCCCCCTCCCCCCTTCCTAAGACACACACACAGTCCCCAGAATCCCTTGCTGCATGGAAGCACTGTATGCTGGGCGTATAATGGTGAAAGCAGGGTTGCAAACCTGTCTAAGACAGTGCAGATGAGCACACAGTAAGTAATATTTCCATTTGCTTATATGCTTTACAATGAGGATTTTTTGTCACTTTTTTAACCACCACAACTAACTAATGTGTTATAATATATATTATATATATATATATATATATATATATATTATATATATATATATATATATTATATAAGTATATATAAAATTACAATGCATATTGGTTATTCTACATCAGGGGCGGCCAACTCTAGTCCTCAAGGGGCCACCAACAAGTCAGATTTTCAGCACAGGTGGTTTAGTCAACAACTGAGCCACTGATTGAACCACCTGTGCTGAAGCAGGGATATCCCCAATAGCTAACCTATTGGTGGCCTTGGAGGCTGAGCTGGCCGCCCCTGTCTACATGTCGCTGAATCCAAGTAAAATATGGTTAATCACGGAGGGCCATTTCTTTTCACGAGTTCTTGTCCCCTGTAAAGTATAAGTTCCATGGTAATTGGTGGGAGGAGAAAATTTGTTAAACACTGATCATTTAAAATGACAATTTTTAGTGATTTTGCCTACTAAAGTAAGACAACACGCTGAACCCAACGACCGAGAGGATGTCATAAATGATCCCTGAATTATTGTTTTGTTAACATTAAAAATATTTTTTTGGTGTTCTTGTAGAAAATAAAGGTCAATAAAAATGTAATACACAGAAGCATATACATTAATACATTATAAAACGCCATAGCCGGGGTCATGCATATGTCTGTGCATAAAAAAAATGATATTTTAACGTAGCTTTTATTCGCCCTGCGGGTAGGTATTTAAATGTGCTCGGTGTTGTATAATGAATTAGTATCAAAAATGTTGTAATTTAGTCACTGGCCAGTGTGTGAGCTATTAAACTGGAGAAGTGCGAATGATCCATCGCTTTGGCATGTTGCAGTTTAAATGTCCGCTGGTTAAAAGCCAAGTGTGTTAGTTTTTACATATCCCAATAATGTTGATTGATCATACATTGATGTCAGCTCTAATTGCAACCTTCAAGGTAAGTCATGTTTGGTGGTGGTACTAACATTTGTATTTGGTGCTGACAGATTTGAAAGCCCCTATTTTGCGAGCCATTTGGAGTAATAATAGGGGTTGATTAAAGCAGAATAGGATTGGCGATGATTGAGTTAAATGGGATACACATCAACGGTTACATGTAGGCACCAAGGATAAATAATGCACATTTAATGCACCTTGTCTCAATTTGTGTGGCACGCAAAAAACAAATATATTGTGGTTATATAGCATTTTTTTTAAATTGGAAGTGCGTATATTTAGGAGGGATGCATGGGGCATGTGGGCTTGAACGTGGTTCAGCGTAGCGCAAGAATAACAAAGTTATTTGCTCAGATAATGTGTGAGCACACTTCAATTCACCTGTGTACATATACCTTAACCAAGCCGATTCCCACCTTTTTGTTTGTGGAGGAACCCTTGAAGTATTTCGAAAAATCTCGCCCTATCTGGCGGATACATATTCGGTTCGACAGGGGTAAATCACAAAATTTCACACCTCGACGCCCCCTCATTTCCCACCCACGCCATGTATTCTCTCCCCTCCGTCTCACTCACTCTTCCCCCTTCGCATGCATTTCTCCCCCTGCATCTCACTTTTCCTCCTCTTTTCCTCATCCTTCCCTCCACCCCTCTCCCCTCTCTCCTCACTCGCCCCTACCTTCCGCATACCCACTCTCACTCAATCCCCACCCAGAAAATACATACCATTAAACCCACCCCTAATACATATAACCACACCCTGCAATACATAATAAAAATACACCCCGCCCAATACATATTAAAAAGACCCCCGCCACCCAATGCATTTTAAAAGACCCCCATCAACCCCAATACATTTAAAAAGACCCCCACCACCCCTATACATTTAAAAAAGACCCTCACCTCCATCACATAATCCCAGACCCTCATATCCTCATATATCTCCCCGCAGACCCATCATCCTCATATATCTCCCCCAGCACCCTCATCATCATCTCGTATCTCCCCAGCACCCCGAAAATCATCATCCTCATATGCCACCAGCACCCATCCATCATCATACATCATATACCCACCCCCTGATATCACATCACCCTCCGCCACTCTGGATCTCACATCACCCTCCGCCCCATGGATCTCACATCACCCTGCGCCACCCTGGATCTCACATCACCCTCCGCCAATCCAACCTGGATCACACATATCCCCCCCGCCCCCTCATAATGCCATACTCAGACGGAGGGAGGAGAGGCTGGTATCCTGCTGTTGCCGGCAGAGGAGGCGGCAGTGGCAGGTGGCAGCAGAGCAGGCAGCACTGCATGCACGCACTGTGCTCGCTCTAGCTAGCAGCAGGCAACCGGAAGGTCGCACTGCTTAGAGCACTCCTGTAGTCTGAGAGGGGCTGGGGGGGCAGGCGAGGGGGGAACCAGGAAAGCCATCGCGGGACGCACAGTGAGTGCTGACGGCCCGCGTCCAGGCGGAACTCCTTGGATGCTCCACGGAACCCCAGGGTTCCGTGGTACCCTGGTTGAAATCACGCTTAACCATATCAAACGGTCTAATCTGTACACTTGCACCACTAGTTATTAAAGCAGCAAAATGGTAAATCTTATTTTTTTAGGTTTAAAAAAAAAAAAATAATCAGTTCTGTAGGATTAGATAATAGTGACTGTATTTTTATAACACTTAATGCCTTTTAATGACTTTTAATATACTGAGGATTCTTTGATTTCTATAGCAGGTTTTAGTCCCCATCCCCAGCAGTGCGAGACCTTTGTAACACTTTCGCATTTGTGATAATTTGTTACCAATATTCCCAGCAGTTTCCCGCGCTCTTGGGGGCCCACGCTCTTTCCCCCCCCCCCCCTGTCGGCAACCCATGGCAGCGGGCCCCGGCAATAAACAAAAGCCTGCAGAGGAATCAGCAGCTGTTACAGAGCTGACACTGGAAGTAAGAAAGACTTCCGGGTCAAATCACTAGAGCGCTCTCCTCTCCTGCTTCCTGCTCTGCCGGTGTAACAGCTGCTGATTCCTCTGCGGCTTATCCTCTGTTTAAGGCTGGACCATCCACAGGTAGGCATGGGGGAGGAGGGGGGAGGAAGGTGCTGATGATGGTGGGGGAGAAAGGTGCTGATGATGGTGGAGGAGATATGACAATGATGGTGGGGGAAACGAGGTGATGATTATAATGATGTTGGGGGAGATGAGGTAATGATAATGGTGGGGGAGATGAGGTGATGATGATGGTGGGGGAGATGAGGTCATTATGATGATGGTGGGGGAGATGAGGTGATGAGGTGATGAGGTGATGAGGTGATGATGATGTTGGGGGAGATGAGGTGATGATGATGATGGTGGGGGAGATGAGGTAATGATGGTGATGGTGGCGAGATGAGGAGGGGGAGGGGGAGAAATTATAAGGTATGATAATGAGGGATGATGAGGAGGGATGATGGGGGAGGGAGAAACAAATTGCAGTCGGTATTAATATAAATGGGGCCCTGAAAAAATGTTTTGCCTGGGGGCCCGCGCATATCTAGCTACGCAACTCCCATAGACTGTAGGTAAACATATTGCTTTTCTGCATATTAAATGCAGTGATGTCAACTTATCAAAGCCTCCTGTCAAGCTTAACAAATGGGCTGCTACTGCAATGCTGTTTGAGAGAAACTGCTATATCTGCTAAGAATCTATTCTTTTGTGATCTTTTGTATATATATATTTTTATCTTTGTTTCCTATTTAATCTGTTTGGAATGTATTAAGAGTATTATCACAGAGATGTCTGGATAGCCTAAATTGAGCTGTTTAAATAACTTACCTTTCAAATAATAGAATGATTTATGCTATTTTCTTTTTTGGGGGAAAAAAAGAGGCCTTTGTCAAAACAATCTATTTTCGTTATGCATAGAAACCTCGCAGGCAGAAGGAAAACACCCCATACATCTAACAGAGTATTCCGTTCCAGCGGTTCTCCTTTAGAATATCAACAGTGTCGTTTTACATGTAAGATAGTGGAAGGCTCAAGACATTAAGTCCAAACATTGAAACATTTTGTGGCGTCTGCATATGTTTTCGAGGCAAAAGAAAATACCTTCTAATAAATGAAGCAGGCTATGTATATACGAGTGGTACAGTATTTAGGATGCAGAAATAGACCGGAGAGAATGGTGATCTAAACTAGGTTTAGTCTGAAGGGAAAACAATTCGGATGGTGACGTATTATTTCATCATTGCTTAAATATATATATTTTTTAAATCCTTGTATACTGACTTGCTGTAGTAGGCTATAAATAATGTAGGTGTTTTCTAACGTCTGCAGTGGAAAAACTTGGGTATATGAAATCATGTCAAATTGGAAAACCCTAATGTTTCCGATGTATCTATCTAATGACCATGACAATGTCTAAAACGTAGAACACTGAGGGGGAGATCCGCCATGTTCCCCCGATAGGGGGTATAGGAGCTCAGTCTTGCATTAATGTTGGGGTGCGTATCTCCAGTCCTCATACAGAGGAGCGGCTATCCTGTCTGCACAGTCATCCTGCATCATACGATGTGGGGGGGGGGGGGAAGTAACCTGAATGATCCCACATAGTTAACCCATTACGGCTGTTAACCCCTTACATTAACTAGCAGTCCCGAGAGGTGGACTACATTAGTGAAGGGTATGACGTACTGCAGTCTTAAGTCTGTATTCAGTATGCAGTGAAGCCACTTCCCTATGATAAGGTCACCTCCATTTAAATGAATGGGAATAAAGTATTTAGCATCATGGGAAGTGGGTTCATAGCATATAGAATAAGGGCCTCGAGCTGCCTCTCCATGTCAGGGATGCCTCTAAGCTCCACCTTCACCCCAAATGTGTAGATGAATCGTTTTGCTGCCACAGAGGCCTGCAATATATTTATTTTCAATATGTTGCCGTCACCTGTAGCATTGAAACAGTAAAAGCCCTTGTTGTTCCATCTGCTTTGCAACTACCCTACCTGGTGCTAAAGAGTAGGACTCGTGTTGAATAGGGGCCTGCATGTTCTGTGTACACAGCAGGGGTATGTATACAAATGTGATTGTACACAGGGACATGGATTTAGAGATCTGTTGCTTGCATTAATCAAACCCATTTAATTGGTGCGAGCTCCCTGCAACATTTTAAATGGTTATAGAGAAGAAAGAATGATTATATTGCATTTATTAAAGCCGCACTACATGTTGCATTGTATTAAAAAACAATTATTAAAAAAATAATGAAATTACAGTATTATATTCTGTGTTAATTTCAGCTCCGGGACCCCCCGCTTCCCGAGATACTTACCTCCGTAGGGCGTTCCAGAATCTCTGCAGTCAGGGAACTTGTGTGCCTAATTAAATGGCAGCGTTTAAATGTCCCGCATTATGCGAGCCAATAGGAAGCTGTGATGTCATCCGTTGCAGCCTCCCATTGGTCCACGTGAACGGGACATTTAAACTCCAGAGAGATACCGGAACACAGTTGAGCTCCGGAGAACCCCAGTGCTTCAATCCTGAAATAAAAATGAACGCTATGCAGCATGTAGTGCTGCTATAAATATATAAAAGGTCAACCTTTGCTAGTCGGAAAAAGGACGTGCTTCTTTCTGGGCCCATAATGTAGACACGAGCCTGGGAAGAGAGAGATGTCACAGGTGGAGCATGGAAAATAATGAAAGAAATCAAAACGTTTATTGGATGGGCGAAGCGAAGACATCATCTAGACTTTGTGGCCACTTTGGGTGTGTTCTTTGCCTTTTTTTGTTGTTCGTGTGTTCTGTCTCCACAGGCCAAACGCTTTGACCGCAATGTTGAGGGTACCTTCCTGTCATCATAACTTAGATCTGTCAGAGGTTTCAACCAGTGCTGCTCCAATCTTGGAATTCATTTTTTTTTTTGTAGTGAGGAACAAAATTAAAACGATGCATCTCCTCGACCTAATTCTTGATACAAAACATAAAATGTATTATTTTGACCCTTGTATTACATTTTCAGACAATTTTCTTGACTCCTTTCAGACAAATTAAATATTTAAAATGAAACTAAATTGGTAACAAACAACACTGTAGAACAACAACCTACAGTATACATTTACTTGGACATATAGGTGGTTGTGATAAGTATTGACTGCGCAATAGGTTCTTGATTGGTTTTCTACGGTATCCCCGATGTCAGTACAGGCATACCCCGCATTAACGTACTCAATGGGACCGGAGCATGTATGTAAAGTGAAAATGTACTTAAAGTGAAGCACTGCCTTTTTTCCACTTATTGATGCACGTACTGTACTGCAATCGTCATGTACGTGCATAACTGATGTAAATAATGTATTTGTAACAGGCTCTATAGTCTACCTGCTTGCGCACAGCTGCGGTACAGGTAGGGAGCCGGTACTGCTGTTCAGGACGTGCTGACAGGTGCATGCGTGAGCTGCTGTTTGCCTATTGGGCAATATGTACTTACTCGCGAGTGTACTTAAAGTGAGTGTCCTTAAACCGGGGTATGCCTGTATAACTGTTCATAGATCACAGCCTTCTTGAGAATAATGAGTTGTTTTTTGTTTTTCAACTTTCGGACAGATTGTTGCGTATGAGATTTGTCATTGTTACATGGAAGTGTTTTGCAGTTTGTGATATTTTATTACATGTATTTCTTTTCAAGTCGCAATAATGTGAGAGTTGGTAGTGGTTGGTATTTACCATTTACATTTTTATTTGATTTCAAGACAACGCTTGATCGTTGTGACAGACAATAGCGCCTTTCTGGACAACTTTGTTGCTGGTTCCTCGACTGTCAGTGGAAACTAGGTTTATTTATAGGCTCGTATAATACCACACAATAGTGTGACAATGAAATAATCCAGACATTACCTGTCCTGGAACAGGATTAAGTTTTTTCCCTGCTCTCGAGATGCCAGCCCACTTGCCCTAAAGTCAGCTGTGCATTTCTCCCTGTTATGTTATTCCTGTCCCTGTTCAGTGTAACATTGTAACTAATGTATCCTTCCCTCCCTGTTTTGCTCGTTGCCTAGCAACTACAGCACAGACTTCTGTTAGGCTGTGGCCCCGCTAGTGCTGAGCAGGCGGCGCTTGCTGTGGTTACTTACATATATAGATATATGTATGTAGCCCTGAGTCTCCCGCATGGTGTTATAGGGGAGGTCAGGACAGGCTTCTGGGGTATTACCCGAATCGTACTCACGGTGACAGCGCCTCCATCTCTTGCAGCCCCCAGAGATGTGGGGAGAAATCTCTGCAGGAGAACTTATCTCTTTTTCCTGATAGATTTCAGTCTCAGAAGTATGTGAAAACAGGTGTTCTTTATTCTTATTTCCCTCACAGCAATCAAATAGCAGTATATGGAATCAGTCCTCTGCAACAGGATCTTCACCCTCAGGAGGTCACTGGACATACACTCCCAGCCATTGGCCACCAGGAGCAGTCCTTGCTCTTCCCTTACCCTCTGGTAGGGTAAGGGGAATAGTCTCCCACCTCTCCCCTAAGGGAGGGCACGCAGTACGCAGAGCCCTGCACTACTGGGTTGGGTAGACTAGCCTCTCTTAGGGGTAGAGGCAACTGCCTAAATTGAGGAAGTACAGCCCCTTAAGTCATATCTAGTAGGAACCAACCCCTTGCCCCTGATTGGACACCAGGCCTGATTGCACTACCTTCTCTGACTCACTGAGCTGCAAAGATGGGGGAAAACCCATGATTACTCCTGGCAAACCTACCCTTACTAGGGATTACTGCCAGGAGGAGGGCAGACTTGTAGCCCAAAACCAGCCAGGGCTACATGTGTCCCCGCTCATGCGGTGCGTGTGCGCTCGTGCGCGGGCACACACGCTTGGCACTTTGATAAACAAAAAAATCTTACTTTCTAGCGCGCTCAACTACCCGCATTGGTCCCCCCCCCCCGTGCGTAAATGCAAGGACACCCGGCGCTCATGCTTGGAGCACTCTCCAAGTATGAGCGCGCTCAGCGCCAGCAGAGACTCAGCCTTAGTTTTCTCCCAGAAACCCCAGTTGTTAGCTTAGTTCCTCCTATGTCCTGTGTGCTCAGACTCGCCCACTTCCTTTAGGATCCAGCAGTCTGTGAGTACACATATCTTACGGACTGTCCCATACAGGCATTTTAATTTACCTCTCCCCCACATATGCCACTCATCCACAGTTCCCCTCATCTGTTGTTATTGTTCGTTTTGCAATAAAAGAACAGAAAGAAAGAAGGACTCGGTGTGCATCTAAAGGGAGTGAGTTAATCTGCCTGATCCTACCTCTTAGTTACAAGGGACTAGTGGGCCAGAACATTACCGTTTTAACTGAAGTTAGAGAATACTAGGACAATTGGATGACAACATCCATATCTTGCTTGTGTTCCAAATGTTGTTTTGCCCGGGTTTCATTCCGTGTTCTGAATCTTTGTCCTATTACGTTTAATCGCTCATCCCACAACGCTGTATAAAATACAGCGTTTTCGTAGTACATCCAACATAGGCCCATATCTACAGAGCACCGTTACGTGTGTTAACATGACATTAACCTAAGTTAACATCACGTTATGCCTTAACGTGTCTATCTTCAAAGCTCAATAACATTAGGTTAACTAGATTTGTATATGCAAATGATTAAAATTGGCATTTCTCCTGTATCTCAGGCGTGTTCAGTTTTATTCACGGGTATAACCCTCTCTTTCTTCCTCTTCACACCTTAAGGGCACACTTATAGTAGCGGCTACAGCTACGTCCTCGCGACCGCTGACGTCACGAAGCCATCGCTATAGAGATTATTGCACTGAGGTGCAGGAGACCTCGGGAGGGCAAAAGGGGGTGTGGCGGAGGCGTGGCCAGTGACTTAACACGAGCAGTTCGCGAGGACGTAGCTGTAGCCGCTTCACGTGATACTGAACCGCTTCACGTGATACTGACATCACGTGGTAGCCGCACACACTCAAAATAAAGTGACCATCGATTTTGATCGCCATGTAGCTGCATAGCGCCGTTGCACCTACTATGGGCAGAAGCGACGGACTTCAAGCACTTGTGACGGCACCGTGTACCATCACCGCTACTATAATGCGGCCTTAGGTGAGACATGCCGCTGCGTTATATGAAGCTAACAAGGCACTGCTAACATAACATGGCGTTAGGCCTACGCTAATGAGAGAGACAACAGCCGTTGTTTTTGCATAGAACGAGCTGTGTGTATTTGCGTTAACATGAGCAAAAATAATGTTGCCAATGTGATGTTATGAGCCCTGAGTTAACGGACTCTGGATCTGACCAATGGATGCTTGGATACTCTGCCTAATGGCTCTGTAAAAGGATAGTATTTTTCAGTCAGCTCTTTTTACATATTATTTGCATGGCGCCTTCATCATGATACAAAGACCTCTCCCTAATAATGCAAAGACCTCTCCCTAATAATACAAAGACCTTTCCCTAATAATACAAAGACCTCTCTCTAATAATGCAAAGATATCTCCCTAATAATGCAAAGACCTCTCCCTAATAATGCAAAGACCTCTTCCTAATAATGCAAAGACCTCTCTCTAAATGTTTAACCTTTCAATATGGAAGAAACACTGAGAAGCGCAGGTTATGGTGACACATCAACATTCAACTGAATGAATTTAAGTGAATATAACATTGATGCATCCTTATTTGTTAGCAGAATTCTTTCTGTATTGAATGGTGGATAAGTTGGAATTGCTGTCCAAAGTAATTACAATGTTATTTCCTGGAGGATTGATATGTAGCTACTAAATACTGATATATTTGCTTGCACAAGGCAGAAAAGTTTGATCATTTCCCCCATCTACACTATACTGTATTTCTTACAAAGTTTAACCACCAAAATATTTAATATTTCTAATCCTATCTATAGAGATTTCAAAGTTGGTATGGTTTAAACTTGATTTTAATATCAGTATCCAGACACTGCAAAAAATAAACATGTATGCTATGGTTCGATAAAGCAGGCAAGGTAGTTATAAATCTCTTTATTTATTCCTTTCAAAAATATGCTTGTATTTTTTGCCTATGGTGATTAATGACGGTCATCATTAACTCATGAATAGCTAAATTTATTCCATCCCAAACCTACTGTAAATTTTTCATTTATTTCCCAGGTGAATCATACACGTCAGGAAATAAATTCTTTGATTCTTCTTTGGCGAAACATCTTTCACCTCCTGTGTACATGCACATTTTCAGAGGATTGTTGATGTATCTTTTTAACACACTACTGCACACATCAATTTCTACAGTGAATGACAGGTTAGACTTTGCTACCAGCAAGGCACAACATAAAGCAGGGGTGAGCAAACTTTTTATGCCGAGCCCCCCTTTTCATCCATGAAATTTCTCGGGCCCCCCCTGCCTGATGTAATCAATCACATGAAAAAAAAGTGAGTGTGCTGTGTGCAGTCAGTTTGGGCAGTGTGTGCTGTCAGTGTGTTCTGTCAGTGTGTTCTGTGAGTGTGTGCTGTGAGTGTATTCTGTGAGTGTGTGCAGTGTGTTGTGAGTGTGTTTGTGTGTGTGTGTGCAGTGTATGGGAGGAAGTAGTACTGTAAGTCTGCTCCTGTCCCCCATCCTGCTGAAAAATGGAACGGGTAACACAGGAGGAGGAGGGGATGTCTGTGTGCAGGGAAGGAAAGCCCCGCCCCCTCTGACAGACACAGAGAAGCAGCCTCAGCACGGAGCTTCTGGCCGCCCGTGCACAGCTCTGCCCGCCCCCAGGTTTCCCCGTACGCAGCCCGCGCCCCCCCTAAATAATCTTGCGCCCCCTGAAGGGAGTTTGCGCACCGCTGACATAAAGGATACAAAGCATGTACAGTATATTTTATTGTTGAATAATTTTACTACATTTACAGTACATTTGGGTCATCAAGGCCAAAGTGGTGCAATTCTGGAGCTAAAAAATCTGCACCATACAGTATGTATCAATGAAAAAAATTCAATGAAAACCAATAGGATTTTTTTTCATTAATAGTACTGGTGGGGTTTATTCTCCCCAGAATTGCATCACTTTCCCCTTCATACATGTACTTGTAATGGTCCAAATTGCTTCTTGCAAAAATTCATTTTAAATATAGAATTAATATATTTATTTATACCAATAGTAAAATCCAGTCTTGTTTACTTGAAATGGATGAAGGACCCACGGCTCCTGAAAGCGGGTCCACCCGTATCCGGAAGTGACGAGGACGACCGCCGGAAGGGACGTGACGGCGTGCAGCAGTCAGAGAGATTAGAGGGATCGAGCCACCTTTATTTTGTATGTGTCCATGCCGTATTGTACCAATGTACCAGTGCAATATTATTCATCAAAATACATCATATTTATGAACAGAAAATGTTGCACTAAGTGTGATCTTCTGTTTCCAACCGAGGAATATTACGCTGAGCCCACCTAAGCTGTAAACCATTTTTGTGTTTCCACTGCTGTTTATCCACCGGGAAAGTGCGAGTCGCCATTTCTGTTTTTTTTTCAAGATGTCCTTTATCTAAGAATACTACACTATATATTTCTATATATTATTTTTCACATGTGGTGACATCTGCGCTCCCCAAAACCACCATTGGAAATGTATATTTCCAACTGAAATACACAGCAGATGTTTAAACCGTTATAGTCAAATAATCAGCAATATTGTTCCTGGTCATAAATTCATGAGAAAAGAAATATATATATATTTGACTGAGTTGTGAATCTAGGATGTGTATTCATTAACTAAAAGTATGTACAGTGCTGGTACTGGAAAGGATGTGCGTTTTACAGTGGTATGGATTTTTACTGCGTAGAATCGCTTCTTTGTCATTCTTTGTAATGAGTAAACGCAAACAAGGATGTACTATAGCTACGGTTTCTCTAGGACATTTAGCCCCTGGCATCTCACCGCAACCATCCCACTGCTGCCATTCAGCCACCGGGATATTTAGCCACTGGCTGTTTTGCCACAAAGGTAAGACCCTAACCTTCAACCCTTACCCTAAAACCTCTAACCTTAACCCCTTACACTAAAACCCTTAACTTTAACCCCTTACCCTAATCGCCTAACCTTAACCTCTTATCCTAAGATCCCTAACCTGAACCTCTTATCCTAAGACCACTAACCTTAACCCCTTGGGCGCAATCAGAATTTCTGATTGGGGAGTACAGTTTTAACCATCCCTCCCCTTCGACATTGTGATGTCATGTGATGCTGCATCATCATGGTGTTGCTGCGTGACGTTGCATTGTCATGGCAACGCATCACCATGTGACAGTGCTGTCATATAATGCGTCGTCATGACAATGCAGCATCACATGACACTGCGATGTCGATGAGGAGGGATGCTCTCCAACAGAGGCTCCGCTCTCTCCCCTGGTAATCAGTTTAATTGCTGTGGGGAAGAGCGCGGGGCCTTTGTAAGTGCAATGCCAATTCTTGGGTGGTGCAAATGCACCCTTGCAGCTCTCCTGGTTGAGATACTGCCTTACACTAATCCCCATAACCTTAACCCCTTACCCTAATCCCCTTACTCCAAAACCCTAACCTTAACCCCATACCTGAAACTCCTAACCTTAACCCCTTACAGAAAAATATTAACCCCTTACCCTAACTGCCTAATCTTACCCCTTACCCTAAAAAGCTTAATCCCTACCCCAAAACCCCTAAAGTTAACCCCTAATACTAATAAATGTGCACTTAACTTAGCGGCAGCTACATGGCAGCAGTGAGATGCCGCTGGCGGGATGTCCCATTCTGTGTAAATGACCTCTTTGGACATATTGCAAGCAATTTGCACAATACAAAGGAAAACACTTCCTAGTCAGCGTCTGCGATGCAAAGGAAGTACATTTGCTAGTCATTTGCAGAAATGACACTGTAATTATTCCATTGTTGGTATCTGTTTGTACATCTCTCAGTTGATGAATAACTCCTTGAGAAAGAACACCCGGTTCGAAACGCGTAGGAGGGTTTTCTCTACGCTTTGAGTCTCCATTAAAATATTTTTTGCATCATTGGTTCCTCTCCTTGTTCCTTTTGGCTGTGCACTACTTTTACTTTGCTACTGTGTAAGATAAATAGCTTTGGCTATTTATACACACAATACAAAGGTAGACTTTCATGCCTTTAAACAATTACAGTGTAATAGTAACAGTTTATGGGATATCCTTAAAACTTGACCTGTTGGGGGGTCTTGAGAACTGGAGTTGAGACCCCCTTGTTTATGTTACTCTAACATAGCTAACCATAAATCGCTATATATTTCAAATCCTCTTCTTAAAACTGGGGTTGTTTTCACTAAAATGTATTTATTGTAATATTACGTTGCATCCAATAATGAGACGGCCAGTAAATCTTATTACTCTGATCCGTACCCTAAAATAGACATTTAGCTGGAGTTGAGAAGGAGAGGGAAATACTGCCTGGATAGAACAGCGTTAGTTAAATCCTGCCTAACTGTAGTGTTACACCCATCCAGAGCCTGTCAAAGATCTATTTTACTGAATAAATGCCAAGTTTAGCTACAACGTAACTAACGCAACTTTAGGTCCACGTTTTAACCTTTAATGGACTTTAGTGGTGCTGTGCTTCATTTGCACATCATTATCACTAATGTCCCGTATAGTTAATGCTATGTACTGTACTTTACAGGAGACGAGATGGCTTATGGAGTGGCTCAGTGAGTAAAACTGGTTCATTTCCCAGTGTCAGCTCCTTGTGACCTTGGGCAAGTCACTTTATCTCCCTGTGCCTCAGGCACCAAAAATATAGATTGTAAGCTCATCTGGGCAAGGACTGTGTCTGTAATTGTGATGCCCTTTAAAGTCCCATTGGGAGAAAAGCACAATAGGAAATAAAGTTATTATTATTATTAACTATGCTATTGTCCTTTTTAAGATGTTAACTTAGATTAACTTACCATGTTGAGTGACTTGACGTAGAGGTGTGGATTTGAACCTTCGTGGTGTTGTATAGAGACCATAAACACATGTTGTCTTCACAGGGGGAAAAAATGTGTTTGCTAATAAGAAGATAAAGCAGTTTACTTTCATTAAAGATCACAATTTTTAAGACTTCAGATGGAAATATTCAAAAATGTACGTGCTTAATGTTAATTTGTTGAGTCCCATTAATTTACTCTCTATTTAAAATTTGTAGAGATGTCACCACCGTGGGTATTAAAGTACGGCATCTGCTAATTTGTATGTGTTATTTCCTGAATAAAAGAGCCAGGAAAAGCATTGTAAATCATTGTATCAGACTTTTACATTAATCCTTGATGGCACTAATATTGCGGGGTGTAGATAAAAGTAGACATTGTCATAAAAAGATCATTAAAAATATATGACAATTAATGCCAATATCATAAAGAATCCCTCGGCGTGTTGCTTTTACGGCAGCTGGAATACTCTACAAGTGTTTGTTTAAATATAACCCTGTTATTAATAAGAGAACATGAATAACTGTTAGACCCAGCCTGAATAAATGACAGCATCTGGGGAGAACTATAGCAACATAAAACTTTAATGTTTTCCTCTGGAACAGCACAATGGGGAAACAACTTCCTTGCTTATCTATAATAAGTATGAGGAATGCGCTTGGTACCTTCAACCAAGATTTGTACACAGTGACCATTTAGCTATTTCACGGGAGCAATGTAGCAAAATGTGACAAGCCATAGAACAAACTTAGACAGAAGAGGCAATGACGCTGTTGAAATATCATTAGGAACGGCAGCAGTTTCGGTCCATGTGGGGTATTTATCAAAGTCTCTGGGGCAAAACTTGTGTGAAAACACTGCTTCTAATTGCTTTCGATGTGATTCCTTTTCTTTGATAAATATGGTTTCGGTTTTCGCATTAGGCTTTGCCCTGTGTTTCCAGCCAGGAGGCTTTACTGGATAAAACCCCTTGTGTCACTGAAGGGTATATATTACATCCATTCAATGATGAGGAAACCGTAGGCCTTGGGCTAAAGAAAACCTATTTTTGGTGTTATCCCTGTTGAACTTAAAGCAACAATGCATTAAAAATCCTATGTTTTTTTTTTTTTTTTAAATAAATCAGATTATTAGATAATACATACTGAATTTTTTTTTAATTTCCCCCCTTCCCCTCTTTAGGCTTCGTCCCCAGTGGCCGCGGCTGCGCGAGATGGCTTGTGTGGCGCACACAATGTACAGCCCTCTATGGGGCAGGACCCAGCCGGCGTGTGTGCGCGCGCACAAAGCGCAATGCGTGACCGCCTTTGCCAAAAGACAAGATTTTTTTCTTTTGGCGCGGCGGCCGAGCTGTGTCCATGTCACGGCGGCGGTTCAGCCAATGAGGGCGAATGAGCAGCGTGATATCATGGCCGCGCCCCCTCCACGTCCGGTCCCCCCCCTTCCCCCGTCGGAACTCCTGCTCTTCACTGGAAGTGCAACCACAGACCACCGGTCACGTCTTAAACTGGTGCACGCGCCGCTAGGCGCTCTGGCGCGCCGTGCACACAGTGACTGGGGTCATAGCCTTCTGCTCTTTTTAATGAGCTTTAAGCTATTAAGCTTGCTTGGATTGTTATAGCAACCGTTTACATAGGCGCAGCACTTCCTCTATTGAATAGGCGGCCATATTGTGAACCCAGGGAAGCAGGATCTTTGCCGATCAATAACGGGAGAACAGATCCATCAGCAGCTTAGGTAATTACATTTCATTAAAGCTAAAACTGCTGCATCTATTAAAACAAAAGAAAAATGCCATTGTCGCTTCTGGATTGTGGTTTGATGGTTTTCATGTGGTCCCTTGTAATGATAATAATGACATGTGCTGGTGAACGCAAGATATTATGTTCCAAGTCAGGGGAGGCCAACTCTAGTCCTCAAGGGCCACCAACAGGTCAGGCTTGAAGGATATCCCTGCTTCAGCACAGTTGGCTTAGTCATTGACTGAGCCACTGAGTGAGCCACCTTTGCTGAAGCAGGGATATCCTTCAAACCTGACTTGTGGGTGGCCCTTGAGGACTGGAGTTGGCCAGCCATGTTCCAAGTGATCACCAAAACAATTCAAAACGGAGTTCCCTTTGGACATTCTTACTGTATAGAGTGGCACACTATGCTCAATGTAAAGCTTTTTTCTTATGCTACCTGTGCTGTAGCAGGGACTGATTGAGCCACTTGTGCTGAAGCTGGGATATCCTGAAAACCTGATCTGTTGGGGGGGCTCGAGGGCTGCAGTTTAGCCGCCCTGGCCTAAAACGTGCTTTTTGTAGAATGATGAAAAGCCCAAGACAAGTCTAATTCTCATAATTATGCTAAGATTACAAGCAACATTTGCATAAATATTGTTTGTAAAGAGCAATTAGCAGTTAATTAACATGCAGGAAAAGTAGCGATTAAGCCATATCCATGAAACAATTTCTATGCCCATATGTGCACACATGAACAAATTGCAATTAATAATAGAATCACAATAATTGAGAATGTTCAGCATTTTATGTCAATGTTCACATATAGACTAATGAATAATCCCTTTCCTTTATGCTAGGAATATTAACCAGCTCTAACAGATCTTTAAGAAAGTCCTAAACGTGTATCTGTCTAAATTGCTCATCAAATGTTTGCTTCTTGATTGTCAGGGCTAAGCCACGCCCCCTGGACGCGTCACGCACTCTCAGGACGGATGCGCGCACACTGCCCTGCAGGGAGACGGCTATCTTGAGGGTCGCTTCAGCACTCCTCTCCCGTGATGCAACCGCCAACGGCTCCACTAGTGACGCGAGCGCCGCACACCACCCTATGAAAAAATTAAAATAAAAAAAAATGGCAACCGCGATCACGAGTTCCATGTCCGCCGGAGTGGGAGAGTTGGGATAACTCTCCCAGCTCTCCCTGAGCCCGGCGTAGCAGCGGCATCCCCTCCCCGCAGCACTTATCCACTTCAGCTGATCTGTGCAGAGAAGCTGTGAGTCTGCGAGAGAGGGGGGGGGGGGGGGAGCAGGGGGAGGATCTCACAGGCCGGGCTGTCACCTGTCTCTGAGTCCCTTGCCAGGAATCAGCTCCCTTCTCTCCTCCCCCCCAGAGGAGGTACGTGGAGGGAGTGAGAGATGTGTGTGTATGTGTGTGTATGTGTGTGGTGATGGGCAGGAGGGGATGGGATGTGCAGGGGGGTGATGTGATGGGCAGAGGGGATGGGATGTGCAGGGGGGTGATGTGCAGGCAGGGGGGATGTTATGGGCAGGGGGGGGATGTGATGTGCAGGGGGGCTGGGATGTGTAGGGGGGTGATGTGCAGGAACGGGGGATGTGATGGACAGGGGGGATGGGATGTGCATGAAGGGGGGATGTGATGGGAAGGGGGGATGAGATGTGATGTGCAGGGGAGTATTGTGTGTATCCATTCGTTAACAATAAAGCTTTAAAAAAAAATCTTTTCAATTTTGATTTTAAAAAAAACGGGCGCCACGCTCACATTGCGTTATAAGCGGATCTGCGTTTTAGCGGATTACGCTATAACGGGGTTGAGCTGTACTTTATGTACAGTACTACTGTAAGTGTATTAAATGTACTGCTAAAGAGTAAAAACTTTTTAAAACAATGAAACCAGTGAACACTATATAAAACAAAACTTATTTTTATTATATGAAAAACAACCCCAGTACATTTTTAGTTGAATATTGTGAAATTAATGAAACAAGTGTTCATCCCCATAGCCGTGGGTGTTCCAGGGAAGATGTCTTTTATGCCTTAAAAAGGCATTTATGTTGTCTTTCACAGCTCAGAAAAGAACCGGGTTCATAATGAAATGCCTTTTTATTTCGTCCATAATATTTCAGCGCAAATTCGATGGCAGCGCTTTCTTGCCCCTATTGCCATCATAACTGACAACCTTAAACCACTGAAGATACAGCTCATAACTGACATGGTGTTTCATAATGAGAAGGGCTGGTATGGTAACTTTTCCAGCGCTTCTGGAAAAGTATTTTTCCCGTATGCTCTGCGGGAGGTCTGTTAGCGTCATGTCTGGGATCGTGACCGGATCGAGTTGAATTTGAAGCTGTACTCTCCTGGGTGCCGCGGGTCGTGCAGCAGGTGTGCTTATTTCACTGGGCGATCATAGATGGTCTGCGGGGCTTCGCATTTGAATCTGTACACCTCTGGGTGCAGCGAGTGTTGGTGGAGGAGGTGTGCTTCTGTGAGTGGGTGAGGGTAGAATTTCTGGTAGGATGCTTTCCTCCGGTGGTGTGCGTTGTCTTGGCGACGTGGAGGCCAAATACGGTGAAGAAGGTGCAGGTGGTGGATGGCATTCCTTCCGGTCACACTCCTGCTACTGCATTGGACATACAGGGGGAGGGACAGAAACAAAATAATAGAGCCCAGCAATGTCATTGTCAATGTTGCCCATGCCCGTCTCCATCAGCTCCATTCTCTCCAAAAGTTGATCCAACTTTGCCTCCATTCTTTCCCTGTATTGCTGTGTTGTGTTGCAAATTCTTCCGTTGTCACTTAAAGATTCCAGTATGCAACATACGGAGCTCGGGCAGGCAAATGGTGTGAGGGTGGAATAGTGTTCTCTCTCTAAGAGGCTGAGTGATCCGGGGGGGACAAGGGAAGGCTTGTTCTGCTTCAGTTGTCAGTGGGTCGTCTGCTTGTGCGGCAGGGAACGTCTGGTTCGGATTCTGTTGTCAGAGGGCCGTCTGGTTGTGCATCAGTGTAGCAGGGGATGTCTTGTTCAGATTCTGTTGTCAGGTGGACGTCTGGCTGTGCATAGGTGGTGCATAAGGGGACTTCTTGTTCAGGAGGTTTTGCCTTGGGAACTTTTACTGCCTTTTCTTTAGGCACTGAAGGCTTTCTGGTCATCTTTATCTTTGGCACGCAGACTGCTGCTGCATTTCTCTTTCTATTCTCAGGGCAGCAGCAGTTAGCCGCTTGTTGCGTGTGTAGAATTGGAACTGATCCATGTCAGACGATTCAGCACAATAAAGTACCTGAACAGAAAGCAGTTGTCTCAAAGACAGATCAGCCATTGTGGAGGAGATCCATTTTGGTTGACCTTTTATGCACTGTATCCCCGACTCGATGGTACAGGTGTTAAGAGGGTGTAAACATTAACGTTACATGACAAATGCCGTGCATACTTTACTGTACGTTCACTGGGCTTCGTTTAATTTCTTTTCAAAAGCAGCAATGCCCAGAACAGTTATTTCAAAGGAGATGAGCATGAGAATACGGCATAGGTACCTGAAAGAACAACAAATAAGCCATATCCAAGCCTTGTTAAATAGCTTGGGCCTCGACGTCACTCATAGCTGTGTCTGCTATCATGCCCATGCAAAGACTAAAGTTATAAAGGGGATTCGCTCAATCAGAACAGAGTAAGTACTGTAATGTATTGACAGTTTAACTATATTATTGAATGAGAATATTATTGTTTCTGTTCCCTCCTTACTCCATTATCCCCTCTCCCTCATCCCCTCTTCCTCCTTTCTCCCTCATCCCCCTCCCTCTTCCCTTTCTCCCTCGTTTCTTGTAACAATTATGTAGAAATAAAAAATGTTTATCCATTGTCATATTTAACGTCAGTCGTGTGACAAATACGTATGCAGCCTTGTAATCGTTCACATTTTGATTACAATTGTAGGGTGGCAAAGCCGTTTGTGGATGAGATCAGCAATTCAAATGATGAACGTTGTGCTGCCGCAGTTAAAAAAGTTCTGTAGCAGGATCATAACCTGACAATGTCCAAGTCCAGCATAATGAGAATGATACTTGAATTGGGCTGGAAGTACAGACGTGTCAAGTAAAGTGTTTTGCTGCAATATTGTATAATGCAATAGTGTTGTTGTTCAGTATGCACATGTGCGAGTTAACACTACCTGTACAATTCTATCTTGTCATTACAGAGTGTATCCAATGATAAGGGAGCCCAACAAGATTAAGAGAGTACAGCAAGCGCAAACTTGGATCGATAGTGGGGAAACTTTTGACAATGTAATATTTTCAGATGCCCTAGAAAGATTTGCCACTTTTGCATTTTACAAAAAAAAATGTCTACCCCGGAAGCCACGTCCCAAGCACCCACTCAAGGTCCATGTGTGGGGTGCTATCTCTAGACTTGGACCAGGGTCCATAATAATATTTGACAGTAATTCTCAGTAAGAATGTACTGTATGACATATCCCTTTTTCTGTACAGGAATCATGGATAAATAAAAATCAGAGATTATAGACTCCATAGACCATATTCAGGCTCAGTTCCCATCTGGTCATTGGTTCTTCCAGGATAATGACTCAAAACCTAGTGCCTCGGCTGCCCATATTCACACACGCGAAATTAACTGGGTGAAGACTCCCCCAGAGTAAATACGACATTGTAACTGTATCTTGATAATTTCTACAGTATGGATATTTGCTCTTATATCCCCTTTTTTGTCCCTGATGTTGCAGATCACCCGATTTTAAACCTCATAGAACTGGTGTGGCATGAGATGAAACATCACCTGAGAAAAATTGTCAAACTTGCCAACAAGGACGAACTAGTAAAGGGAATTCAAGCTTTCTGGACAAACACTCTTAATATAGAAAAATGCAACAACTATATTAATCACATTGCCAGAGATTTGCCCATTGTGTTACAGTGTAATGGACATGCTACTGGCATGTAGTAAAAATGTATCCAGTGGATTATTTAAAAAAATAGGCCTTATACTGAATATATGTAATTATTGTTGCCTGCACTGGTGAAAAATGTGAAATACTGTAGCCCTGAAGGTGTCAAAATAATCATAAAAGTGTTAAAAGCTACCCAAAGCAAGGACAGTATCATGTGACCTTACTTTTGAAGTACTGTAATGTGGTGTTGGTATTTAGTCCTATTGTTGTGAGAAATAAAACACGTGTTCAATTCTATCCTATTTTAGTTCACTTTTCATTTATTTGGTGCCTGTTTTTGGTGTCTAATACTGTATTGTAACTTCTGTGGTACTTGTAAGAGGGATTAGTCTGCAGATACACAATGTTACCCAAACATTTCAAGCCCCCCCAACCCCCTTCCTCAGGCTTGATCATAGTCCACATCCCAGTAGGGGGTTATACAGTCCTTGTAAGTACCTTCACGTCTGCAATCAATGTTTCATTAATCCACCTGCACTTCCTGTGTATGGAACGCTCTGTGGAACGCACAGACCAGAACTCCCATGTGTTTCGAGAATGCTGGCAGACCTGACCAATCAATCCCCAACCAGCAGCAGTGTAGTATCTATACAGTGTACTAAACAAAATGAAATCTGTTCTGCAGCAGCCCAACCAACAAATAAAAGGAGTAGCTCAATATACCTTACAGGAGCCAATCAGACCACAGTCCGGGGAATTAACCTCACATATATTCCAGCTGTAGTCTTCACCTGCACACTAATATAAATATACAGGCACCATCCAAAAAACCCGACATTAAAGGCACAGCCCTCCGCTTACTCGAGCGGTGCACAAAGCCGGAAGATACTCACAGATCAGCACTGTAAGCAGACAGACAAAAACATACTCAAGGAGCTATTTTCAGAGAGGTTCATGGGAGGTTAGGAGAGGGGATGACACATCAAGGTAAGGGACTATCCACGGGAGGAGCCAGAGCCAGATGGTGAAAGTAGACAGGACCCAGGAGAGTGAGAGCTTGTATGGCAAGCGAGAACAGTAACGCTGTGTGAAGTAAGAAAAAGAAGATCAATATCAAGAGTCAGTGCTTGGTTGGACCTCCACGTATCGACAAGTGCTGAAAAACACGACATGACCCCTGATAGGTAGCAACCCAGGTCATATTCCTCGTTCAGACCTCTTGGGACTAGAGTTTAAAGGGTATGGTTCCAGAAAATCTCCCTACGTTTAAGGAGAGACACTCTCTTACCACCCCTGTGTAAGTGTGGAACACTTCTAAATGATCTGGTGTCTCAGTTGGCAAGGACTTCTCGGCAAAGTGTGTTGCTTTCCTGGCCACAGGAAGAAGCATATTAGATCTCTTGACAGAGGACTTATGCATTTTCTCACCTCCCCGGTTGTCTCGCCAACGTAAGTCAGACCACAGGGACATTTCAACAAGTATACAACAAAGGATGATTGACATGTAGTGTAATCTTTTAATTTATATCTCTTACCTGTATGAGGATGTATAAAAAAAAATCACCCTTGATCATTGAGTTGCAGTGTGCCCATCTTGGATGAACCCAAAAATCTAGTCTTGGTTTTACTCCGTGTGCTGAGATCTGCCTTAACCAACATACTGTATCTCTAAAGTTGTGTGACCTCTTAAATGCAAATAATGGAGGCTCTTTAGTAATCTCTGTCATCCCTTCATCACTCTTCAAAATATGCCAATGTTTCTTAAGAATACACATAATGGCCATACTGGCTGAATTATAGGTGATACCTCTACCCTGTTCCCTACCATCTTGTGTCTCAACAGAATCTCTCTTTCTAAATTCCGTACCCTTTCAGTCTGTTCCTCTAGAGATCTTTGGTCATAACCTCTGCTTATAAACATCTGTTGCAGACTTTGTAGTCTGTCCTCAACCTTACTCTCCTGGCTCACAGTCCGTTTTACCATTAATAGTTGGCTATAGGGCAGGCCCAATGTCATATTGTCAGGATGGTAACTGTCGGATTTAAGCAGGGGATTCCTATCCGCGGTTTTGATGTAGATATCCGTTTCCAGTTTCCCATGTGAAAAAAACAGAAAGTGAATCCGTGCACTTCCCCCATTGGGATAGCAATACATGGGTAAATAGATATACATAGTGAAAACTAAGTCTGTATGACAAAGGAGACTTTTGGTTTCATCCTTTGATCAAATAATGGTAAGCCTCCTAACCAACGTCAAGGTAAGTCTCAATATCCAGTCCCTATGCTAAATGCATACTGTACTAATGTTCTGTGAAATATATCCTGAAGGGGTTAATAAACTAAGCATATAGTTATGTGACTTAGTGGCATTAAAAATGGTATATACCAGTGAAGATACTTACATGTAGGCAAGTAAAGTGGAATATCAATTTACAGGGACCTTACTGGGAGATTATATACCTTGAAGGGATGGATTTTAAACCTCCCACAAGCTGCTCAATAAGCAGGTACAGGTGGATTGGCTAAATACATTAATCACAACCTAATAGTGGTGCCCACTAGAAGCGTGCTGCTAGGGATTTAATTCGGCCCAACAGAAAATGTAAAACAAATATATATTCAGGCGCTTCTCCGTGTAGGGAGCATGCTGCTGGTGAAAGCATTGGCCACACATACAGTATGTGAAAAAACAGAAAGTGAATCCCTGCGCTTTTCCCATTGGGCTAACAATAGATGGGGAAATAAATATCCATAGTGAAACCTAAGTCTGTAAGACAAAGGAGACTTATGGCTGCATCCTTTGATGTATTTCGGTATCCAGACATCTTATTGTTTTACCAATCAATCACCAGTAAATCTAATAGCAGCGTGGCAACTATTTTGATAATCCAGAAAGACTTGTATGTTAGTGTCACCTGTCCAAAGGATCAATTTAAGGACATGTCTTACTAAAAGGTCACTATTATATACTGTATAAGCTCTGTTTCAAAATTTGTCATGAAAATATTGGCATACTGTAGGTGGGTGCCACATTATTCCCCAATGCTGTTCCCCAAGTCTGAGTCTGTGTCCCGTAGTCTTTCTCATATAGAAAATACTTACATTCTAGTACTATTTTAAGTAGTTCCAATATAAAGTCCCTCTCTGATGGTGTCATGTTATGGGCACCCAATGGTAATACTGTATTTGTTTCACAGCTCTTATACCGTTTTCATGTGGATTTGCCGTATAGAGGCCTTGTAAATCAAAGGTGATCAAAGTGAGATCCCTGTGTATCCTCTTTGAATTCTGATAGAACCTGTAGGAAAAGTGTGATATCCTGTATGTATGATGGATCTATGGATACAAAAGGATCAGGCACCAGGTGTGTGTGGAGAGAATTATGTGTGGGGGGGAGAGGGGTGTGGGGTGGGAGAGAGGTGGGGGTGTGGGGTGGGAGAGAGGTGGGGGTGTGGGGGGGGGGGGGGGGGGCAGTGGTAACTGTAGTCATGAGCCCCGGGAAAGCTGTCTGCGGCCCTGGGTGGAGGGCTGTGCTTTTAGTGATCACTGTATAGTATTTATATCAGTGTTCTGGTGAAGACTGCTGCTGGAGAATGTGGGGTTAACTCCCCGTGACTGTGGTCAGATTGCAGCCCCTGTAAGGCCGCACTTATAGTGCCGGCGTCAAAACAAATGCATTGAATCCATCGCATGAGCTTACTGTAGGAGTGATGCGACGGAACGATGGTTTGATCGCGGGAAGTCAATTTGATTTGATCGTGACGTCACCGTCGCTGCCGCCGGCACTATAAGCGCGGCCTCAGGCACATTGCGACACTCCTTGTATTTGTTGGTAGGGCTGCTGCAGAAGTGGTTACATCTTGTGTACTACATTGCATAGATGTACACTGATGCTGTAGTCAGGCATCGTTTGGTCAGGTCTGCCAGCATTCTTGAAACACATGGGAGTTCTGGTCTGTGCGTTCCACAGAGCGTTCCATTCACAGGAAGTGCAGGTGGATTGATGAAACACTGATTGCAGACGTGAAGGTACTTACAAGGACTGTATAACCCCCCCACTGGGATGTGGACTATGATTAAACCTGAGGAAAGGGCCCGGGGGGCTTGAAACGTTGCTCATTGTGCTTTGGTAACATTGTGTCTCTGCAGACTAATCCCTATTGATGTTTATCTTTTCTGTACATTAAAGAAGAAACCCAATTGATACCAAAAGCAAGAGAAGTGTATTTGTTTCCCTCTATTCTTTACCCTCTTCTCTATTCCTGAGTGCTGATCCAACCAAGTATTGTGCACATTATTTAGCAGCATGTAATGTCACCGCTGTGAGTTCTCTTGTGGAATTGTGCGTCTGCCCCTTTTTCGTGCAGCCTGCACCCTTCCCAATTGGAAAATGGCGCTGAACAATTTCCTCTTCGCCCAATGCATCTTCTATTTTCTGGCGTTTTTGTTCAGTTTCATCGCTGTGGTTCCCCTCTCAGAAAACAACACCGACTTCCAAGGGAAATGCCTTCTGTTCACCGAGGGGATGTGGCTGAGCGTGAACATCACCATGGAGAGGGAGCATTTCACGGTGGATGAGTGGGGGCCGGAGTCTGCGTGCAGGTTCAGCTTATACACCGGGCTCCTGTCACTGCTGGTCTCTGCCGTGCAGGCCTGGAGGACCCTGTTCTTCCTCTGCAAAGGCCACGATGAGTGAGTATCTCACGGGGGTGGGCTGCTCTGACTGTAGTGGATAGGGAGTATGGCGGTGTGAGGTGGTCACCTAACCCATCGGACGTCAGGCTGTCCTGTTGTATTATCCCCCATTCCTATATAAAGTCCTTTGGATTCTGACCTCTGTGATACCAAAGGAGGTGAGCTGTTATTTGGGGGTATAATTGTACTGATATATAAATGTCTGTGTGTGTGGGTATATACACACACACACACGTGTGTTTTATATCATAGTTATTATATATGATACATTGATACTTTTTATATTTAAATCTGTTTTACAATACATACACTACAGATGTAGCCGGTCTTAATTTTCGTGTGTGCCCGCGTGGTCGCATGACCACTCCGAATGCGGCCTGTAAGGATTAACGCTGTGGGAGGTCCCATTGAAAAGAATGGACCCCCTGCGGCGCCGTCGTCGAATACAACTCCCCGGCAGCTCGGTTTTTCGACGTTTCACCCATGGCTACGTAAACGGTAAGGCTGGCTACATCTGTTGGTGTCGAGATGGACATATGAATATGAAATGATTAAAGAACATTTATAATTTCCCATGAAAAAACAGGAGTTGTCCCTATAGGTACTGCATGCCATTATATGACTGTATGCTGGTTTGTTTCTTCATTGGAGCAAGATTGAGGAAAACTTCTGATGGAAGAATTCAAGGTGTTTATTTCTATTGTTACTGCAGGATACTTGGGATACTGTGAGGAGTGTGTAAGAGCCTTGCAAACCAAGCTAGAGGAAACTGCAGTGTTTCTTTGCAATGCTCTGCTCTTCACTGAATCTCCTTTTGCAGAAGAAGTTAAAACACTGTCCAACAGTGTTTATCATTGGAAATTTCTGCAATCATATTTTAGACAATACGGATTATCAAGGCAGGATAGACCGATTTTATTAAATGTCATATTCCTTCCACATGTCCACTTTATAAAACACTATTTAAAGTATCTGCCGTTCCTCGGGAATTCTAAGGCTGAGTCCCCGCTGGCGCTGAGCGCGCTCATGCTTGGAGCGCTCCAAGCATGAGCGTCGGGTGTCCTGCTTGTACATGCGCGCACGTGGGAGAGGCGGGGGGGGGGGCATTGCAGGTAGTTGAGCGCGCGGGTAAGTATAAGTTTTTTGTTTACCTAAGCGCCGAGCGCGGGTGAGCGTGTGTGCATGAGCGCCGTGCGCACCGCGTGAGCGGGGACTTACATATATCTATATATGTAAGCAAGCGCCGCCTGCTTAGCGCCAGCGGGGACTCAAATTAAATGTTTTCATTTCTTAATACATATCACCTGCTAAAACAACCACCCATAATAGTTTAATTTCCTCCTGAAGTGTTCGACCGAGAGCCTCCAATACGTGTTCGTGCGACATTGTACTCTCGTTCCAAACAATCATCTTGAAGAACTTTGGCTGCTCCTGAATTTTTGCTAATCTTACAAATTTGGATTTTCAGGGTGACCATGATTAAGTGGTATCTTGCGGGTTTTGTAACAGGATCATGTCATCACTTATGTCATTGCTGATGTCATCTGTGATATAATTTGTGAATTGTATCCAAACGCACAAAAACCTACTCCTTGATCTCAGGAACCATCATGAAATTTTTTTGTGTGATATCTTAAGTGGTGTCCGAATGAATAGCCAACAGACAAACAACGTTCCAAAATATATAGTAATGTTGCAGGGTACATGCAACTACACACGTGGGTTTCTTGACAAGGCTTATTTATTTAGCCTTAAAAGATATACAGCACACAAAACAAAAATAGCTTTTCATCAGCAACAAACGAAAATGGCTTTTTCTTCCAAAAAAACAAACAAAACAGTTTCTCTTTAGCAGACAGTCTATAAATCAGGCAGTTACCCTTTTCCTATGCAGGGGACAGACAGTTCACAATTCAACTACCTTGCTACTCAGACCTTGTTTCAGGAATCTCTTTAGCAATCTCTTTAGCAGCTTCCTCCTCACTCCTCAACAGACAGCCTCCATGTGTCTACAGCCTGGGCTTTAACACACCTTGATTAGGCAGCTGGGATCCAACTAATTGTCCTGAGGTTCCCAGCTGAAGTTAACCTAGTCGGTGCTGCACTGCAGACTAGACATAGGTTTTCCAGGCATATAACTGGTGGCTTTTGTTTACCCTGTCACAAGTAGATTGGTCAAACGTTTAAAAAGCACCAAGAGTCAAGTGCTTGACCATAAGGCATCTGTTTTGGGCTTTCATGTTGCATGGTACCTGCTTTTCCCGTGAAGATTCCACGTTTCAAAACTTTAAAAAAAAACAAAAACATTTGATACAAGGTTTACATTTCTACCAAAATAAGGAACCGCCAGGCTACGTAAATCATCCCGCATTTCCCACACTGGCTGTTTGTGCTCGTGTGATGTAATGAATAGTTTGTAGACCCTTTTTAATTTATGATTTCAAATCTCATTAGGAATAAAGTATGAAGTGACAAGGATAATGAGAATCTAGAAGGATAATGTTGGGTCTTCTCATTCCTCCCTGGTCTTATTAATTAAAGCAGATGTCTTTGGAGACCACTTATCTGTTGTATATGCTGGTTGTATGCTGCTCAGAGAGCCTGCTGATGCTGTGTTTTGGCTGTTTGAGTTACATTTTTTTCCCCTTTTTATTGCAGCTCGTTCTTTTATGCCTTCCTGAATCTGCTGATCAGCTCTTTTGTGGTTTTTGTTATCTTTATTGCTAGCACCATAGTCAGTGTTGGATTTAACATGTGGTGCGATGCCATTACAGAAAAAGGAAGTATGCCTAGCAGGTTGGTACACAAATTAATGTCCCGTATGGGGAGGTCAAACATGATTAGATTGGTTGTTTCAGTGTCGAAACAAAATAAACTAGATGACTAAAATATTTTTCGATCTGGTTGCAATATGGTGAAAAATATATATTGGTATATCAATTGTTTGTTCCAGTTTTGCACTTAACTTAAACATCTGCTAAAGTTATCAAACTCACAATACCATTAGTTAGGCTTCCAACAAATTAACTTTTTTTAAAAATTCATAACGAAGGCTAATTCCAGTAATGCTTTATACTTACATATCAAAGAATATATTTATATCAATATTAACGTACGTAAGCAGAAAACAAGCATTTATTGTTAATGGAATTTCCAGTGGGATTGTTGGAATTCACAGTGGTACGTTAGCTTGGACTGTCGAGACAATCTAAGGGGGCGGATTTTTTTGGCGATTTTTCTTCTTTTTTTTAAATATATATATAAATATCGTTAAGGCAGAAAGTCTCCGGAGCTGATCCCCATTCATTTCAGCTCTGGGACGCCCTGTTTCCAGAGATACTTACCTGCAAATTATTTGATGGTAGTCGCTCTCCTCAGCTACAAGGGTTCACAATATGTCTGCTGTTCAGAGATCTAAGGCCCTGCGGGCCAATAGGAAGCTGTGATGTCATCAGTGCGGATTCCTATTGGCCCATGTGACGCGGGAGCTTCATGCCTGAAAGCCCTGCTTGCTGAGCCAGAGCAGTTACAGCACCCACTTCAGAGGAAGTATCTCTGAAAGTAGGAGGTTTAAATGAACGGTGATCAGCTCTGGAGATCCCCTGCTTCAATTGTGTGTATATATAACAAATCGTCATCTTGGATTGCTGCTTTAAAGCAGCAAAACATGTGACTTCTTATGAGGTTTAAAAAACAAACAAAAACAAAAAGTAAGTTATGTAGTATTAGAAAATACTTACTGTGAATATATAGATATATATATATCATATATATATATATATATATATATATATATATAAAATTATTCAACCCGTAATGCCATTTTTAATGAGTTTTAAAGCATTCTTTGAATTCTATAGCAGGTTTTAGCCCCCCCCCCCAGCAGTGCAAGATCTTTGCAACACTTGCCTGTTTGTGATCATTTGTTGCCAATATTCCCTGCAGTTGGAGCTGCAAACTGTAACACTAGATAATGTTACCTTAGTAATATGAGGATACATTGTAGCTGCTGAGTTGGAGTGACTAAAGCAGCCATTATGTTGGTCACACGATCAGGATTTTGACAGATTTATAACAGGAGCACCAAACAATTGCCAGCTTAGGTAAGAATGTAGAATTATACATTGGCACAAGCTTTACATGTAAAAAAATAAGACAAAAATAAAGAGGGGGAATGTAGTATTGCTGGTTTTACATGTTTGGTAATGAAGTTCTTAATATTGTTTATTTGTTTACACATCCCAAGCTGTGAACAACTACAGGATAGAGATCTTGATCTTCATTTAGAAAACTCCTCCTTCTTTGACCAGTTTGCCATCGCACAGGTAGGTCAAGCATCCCGTTTTCATGTTTCATCTAATTGCGTTACTGTTCACTTCCACGGATATACTTCCTACCGTTATTACTGCCAGATGTTTGTTGACCTTACACCAAGTAACACATACAATGTTAAGAAAGAGGAACACAGCACTTCCTTATGAATAAGACTATTGGAACTATAGTTTGTTATATTCTGTCATGCTCATCTGGTGGCTAGACATGGGTCCATCGACTCCGGGCCTTTTGATAATTTGACACTGGTGAAGGCTACAATCGCACATATCCACAGTAAATGCAAGTGGCAGGAGTAAGATGTTATCGATTCTCTTTGAACACTATTCATACAAGCAAAACGTTGTCTATTAAGGATGTGACTTTGCTAAACCACTTCTTTGGTAATGTCTCATTGCCTCTGCATAAATCTATACATCTCTATCATCTCAAACTATTCCATAAGAACTAATACATTGGAGGATCGCCTGGGGTTAAATAATCGAATTCAGCCAAAATGTAGACGGGTCACATAATATAATGGCTTATGTCATATTCATGGAGGAGTTTATGATTAACGGAGGGCAGGGGTTGGTGAGCATTTATGATTATTACTTATTTTTGTTTCTTTGCATTTCAACCACTAAACACTGCATCCTGTTTGCTGTGTTAAAAAAATGTTTTTAGGGAAGATTTAAGGGACGTATTGATGAAACAGTAAATGGGACATATTATGGCATAGTCCTGCATGGCTCGAAGTGTTGATGTAGAATCAATTTATATTTAGCAAGGATTTATATTTTATTTTAGCTACTGCACCAGTTACCACTTCCTAAAAATGGTTGTACAAAGATACTCTCTCACTCTCTCTCTCTCTCTCTCTCTCTCTCTCTCTCTCTCTCTCTCTCTCTCTTGTAGTTTGGTCTGTGGGCCGCTTGGTTTACATGGTTGGGAATAACCATTCTAGCATTCCTGAAGGTCTACCACAACTACAGACAGGAGGACCTCTTGGACAGCCTGGTCCACGAGAAGATGCTGCTGATTGGGAGATCTTCACGAAACTCTTTGCAGGAAGAGAGAAGTGTCATGATTTAATATCCACCAGTAAGACATAAGGAGCTCCCATTTTCAATTGCCAGATTTTCATCTTTTTTACTGGAAGGATTCACAGAGTTGTCTCTGAATGAAAGAAAAAAAGATGAATAAATGTACACGCAGCTACTGTGTGATTTTTGTATTATTCTTATGGAGAATAACACTGGCGTTTGCTGGTGGGAAATCAGACCAAAACTCAAATAAGTCCCTTTTGCTATTTAGGCCTGTAGGGTATATAATCCCGAATCTATAATTATTGACAGATGTTGGGCAAAAAGCATGTTATTATTGGTAGCTGTTTAATTTCTGCAGTGCCTTTTTGCCACGGTTAAAATGAAGTTTAGAAACTTTAGTTAACTGGTGAGAAATGTTCAACATGTAAAATATAACACTGCAAGTGTTAAGGGGAATACAAATGTGTCAATAACATACTGGGATATTATTGTAGCTTAATGTTTATTAGCTTTATTTGTTATTGTCTAAAAGCTGTTCAACAAACGGCACCATACTGTATATTATAATGCACTTTAACTTGCTGTATGAAATATGCCATCCTTATATTACGGTATACTGTATAATGTTTTATTTATTTGTTTTTATTTACAAAATGTTTTACCAGGATGTAATACATTGAAAGTTACCTCTCGTTTTCAAGTATGTCCTGGGACATAAGGTTATGATGACAAATACAATGCACCATGTTACATTGTAGCCGAGGCTGAAAAAAGATATGTTCATTGAGTTTAATCTATGTTAAACTTAGTCGCCTGAGATACTCATCCTATAATTGTATTTATATTGATCCAGAGGAAGGCAAACAAAAAGCCCCAGTGAAACATTATCCAATGATGTCTCAGACATGGAAGTTATCAATTCCTTCCTAACTCCTGTAATGGCAATGAGATTTCTCCCTGGATCAACTTCTTTGTATGTTTACTTATTTGGTATTTCCCTGTATTCCTTTCTAAACTATACTGTATGTCTAACCTTTTCTCCAATATATCTATTGTATTGTCACGGGATATGATAAATATCTCCATAGCAGCTGAAGGAGCGGCTCAGTGAGTAAAAACAATTACTATGATAACAACACTGAGTGTGAAGCAGGGGAACCTGGTTCAATTCCCGTTGTCTGCTCCTCGTGACGTTGGGCAAGTCACTTTATCTCCCTGTGCCTCACGCACCAAAAACATAGATTGTAAGCTCCTCTGGGCAGGGACTGTGTCTATATTTATTCCTATGTAAAATGCTGTGTACAACGCGCTATACTGTAATTGTGAAGTGGTTTGAGTCCCATTGGGAAAAAAGCGCTATATGAAACAAAGTTGTTTAAGTTGTTAGTATATTCCACATTTATAACACGGTATATAGTATTGGTTCCATCCTTATTTGTACAGAGTATACTTTTCAAGATGTAGCTGATAATATTTCATTCGGACTAGGCAATGATACAGGCCTTTATAAATCACATTGTATATGCGATATTATGGCTTAATTTGCAGTGTATAGACTTTTGTCTTTGTCTGACATTAATATAGCTAAACTGGGTTTACTTGTATTATCTCATTTACTTTTTTAAACTTGTATTTAATATGTTTTTTTTTTTTTAACAACTGGGGTCATTGGGGCATTAGAGAAAATGAAAATCGAGGGGGAAGGGTCGGACATAACATTGACATATTTTTAGTAATACAAAGTGACCTATCTTTGCCCAACAGTATGAGGTTCAATAAAAGAATCTATGGTCCAGTAACGTACTGTATGTCAGAAAAATATAAAAGGGTAGCCAACAAGTTAGGCAAATCTCATTACTATGTAAAAGTGCCTGCAGATATTAACTTGCATGAAATTCTTCTTCCTTTTATATTTTGTGTATTTTATATTGACTATTTTTCTCATCAGTTACTGTATAACGGATTCATTAAAGCATGCCATAAAGCAATTAGTATGTATTTACACTTCCGTAAAGCCAGAATCAGGTTCCAATGCATACAACTCATTTTAAATCTAAGAAATATTTTCTATTTAATTGCCTTCTTTCCAAGGTCCTGATAGAATCCCCAGTGTGGCTTTCACGTCTGTACTACAGTATGATGAGTGGTGGGAAAAGAGGATTAATTGTTTTCCATACTTTAGCATTGCCGTCTGTAAGAGCCTGCGTTAGTTATCCGTTATTATTATCCTTTTATTTGTGAAGTGCCAACATATTCCGCAGCGCAGTACAATGGGGTACAGAGTTATGTACATTACATAAACTGTTACATACAGGTGATAATGGACATGTACAACCCAGTACAGACAGCTAAGAAGGGACAATGTTGAAACAAGAAGGTAAGGTGGCGGTTTATTGTAGGATTAAGGTGTGTCACAGTTTGGAATATGGCCTAGTCTGAAGGCTAAAGCCATCAAAGTTTTTTTGGGTGGGGGGTTGCATAGGGTGGAGATTGGTCCACCCACAAGGCTGGTCACATGGTGCTCTAACAAGCTATTGGTTTGTACACTTTATTGATTATGCAGATGCAAAAATGCTTTAGAGAATAGTTTAGACGTTTAAGAGCGTCAGCTTATGTTGTATGTGTGTCCATAGAAATTCTAGCTTCCATATTTATAAGTGACATTTGTCACTGGCTCCTCAATTGTGGGAATTGTTTGTGTAAATCTTCTGTTGAAATGCTGTACTGCATGCAGAGATTAATAGTTCTAAAAACGGGAAATGACTAAACTGCCCGATACTTATCTGTTCTGTCTTATTAAGTTGTTTCAGCGCTTGAATGGTGGGACGTTTATACTGCTTTGAACTCAAAAAAGAAAGTTCTTAATTGGATTGTTTTCAAAATGTTCACTATTTGTGTGCATGCTTTGTTATGCTTATAGGGGATAATATCTATACCCGTAGCTCAGACATGATGAAGACCACTGTACAGAATGCATTATGTTTACACATATTTCAGTTCTCCAGCTCAGAGTCTGGTCAGTGTGTAGAAGTGTATTGATATTGGTCCTACCAAGTTCATGAAACACAAACGCATACAGTAATCCTACATCATTCCCTGTAAAGTAGATCTCCTAATAAACAGCAGAATGTACCCAATATGATAAAGCTGTTTCCATATTTTCAGTGTATTTTCTGGATCCTTAATAATGCCTATTTTGCTTTACTTCGGTAATTAAACTAGCATAGATTTGACGTTGTAAAAATGAAAAAGCTCAGTGCTGGTCTTGTCAATGTGACGATCTTATAAAACAATATAACAGTGCAGTGAAAGGCACTAAGCCCTGCTTGTATATCAGAACAAGGTGCATGTTTTAAATGACCATTTTCCTGTATAAAAGGCTGGAGCAGTGCCAAAAAGAGCATGACACATCTTCACTCTGTTACCATTATTACAGTTGTTTGTAGCAATAAAAAGTCCATATACTGTACCTTAAGGTAATATACCCCACCATAATCTTTTCTGTGTAATAACATTGCAGCACATGTACTGATATGTATCACACAAGATTACACTTAATTTAGAATTGATGTCGTTTATAAAATAATATACACATAAAAAGTGCTTGGGTTTTAGCACTGTTTTGCCATTAAGCTGTTGGTCTAAAGTTATTATAATGACTCTTTTTATGCCTTGTATTATCATAAAAAATTAATCTCATTGTAAAGTTTCAGTCTCATTAACATAATATTCAATTATTTGTCATCTGCATTAAATCTCTGTTGTAAAGAAAGTAATTTGCCAACGTGCAAGTATGTATGTAACATAAATGTACTGTATGCATAAAAGTGTCCATATTATTTGATGGTTCTCTCTGGTGCTTTCGATAAGTTCTCGTGTATTTCTGTTTTCAACGTTTTATTGCACAATATATACTGTATTTGCATTCCACTGCACTGAACACTCAATGTACTTTGATGTTTATTCCTGTAATGTGAACATTCACCATCAAACGGTTGTTGTATTTGATATCAACAGACTCCTTAAATGAAGATTGTACTGTATTTGTATATCTTATGTTTCCTACATTATTACAGCAGTATGGTTTTGCAACGCTACATTCCAATAATATGATGGTTATGGCATGTTTTCCTGGGGGAAGGGGCGTAGTGACCTCACTACATACAGTAAGTGCACAAGGTGCGGGATACTACAGGGATGAGAATCTCCATACATTTACCCTTCCGCATCTCCTTCTTTAATACTGTAACTCTAACTGTGCTAATGTAGCAGTGCCGTGGCAATGTCACTGCCTTGTTACAAGTATTTTTATAGGATTAACTTTTGAAGCTGCTGTAAAGACGATATTTAGGTCATTTACCAATGAACTTGAAGCACGATATATCTTTTGTTTTTCAAAATTCTTGATTTCTATGTGCATTCAATTATGAGGCCCCTAGCAAAGGTGTGTATGTGTGTATATAGTATAAATACATATATATATTAGTAATGTGGTACTCCACTTACTGTACCTTAGATAATCTTGTCCTATGTGTGGTTAATAACATATAGAGATACAGTATACACAGGCATTCAGGTGATTTGAATAATTAAAGTAATTTATTTAAAGTGAGTAAATGTTTTGGTCCTGTCCAGGAACTTTATCAAGACAACCGTGTCTGTGTATCTCATTCTCTCTGATTGCTTTTCTGAGTTTCTAAATACAGAGTATAGTATAGTTGCCATGTAATGTAGGTTTGCATTGGGAATATTTATATGCACCTGTCTTGGAATTGTGAGCTTTTCAACTTTTCCCATTTACATTCACTTGCAGCTGGTAGAAATGACAGGTTTGACACATGCAGATGCATAAGTATGTACATGTACTTATTATCAATTACTTAAATGGCAGCAATGTAATTACTTAAACTCCACTGACTTCTACTGACTTCTTCTGCTGTCATTTCCCAGGCCAGAGAATGTAAAACAACAGTATGTAAAGCCTCTTCTTCCAAAGCAGAAGGTAAATGTATAAATATGTGTATACAGCTGCTCATAGTATTCACACTTTATTTCCTGTGCTTAATAGGTACTTGTGTATTCTTTCATGCAGTAATAACAATTAATACTGTTCTAAAAATATGTAAAATTGCTCTTTTGGAAATATGTTGAACTATATTATGCATGTATAAAATTAAATTGCAAGATTGAGATCTATGATATTGCTTTCATTCTCAGCTGTGACTAAATACAGACAGATTTGCAGTGTTTGTGGTGTATGTGCCAAGAGCCACCTGTAGGATACTAAACATTAGCTTCTGATTGTGCCTTGCATAACAATATATTTACTATACCCTGAAACCTCTGCTTGAAAGCATTGAAAAATAAACTCATTTGTACTATACCTTTTTGTTCTTCATATCTGATTATTTGATATTACTGTGTGCTGTCCTGTATCAAAGCTGTTTCGCCATTTGTGCTTTAAACATTATAATGTATCATTCGAAATAAATCTTAAAGCTGGTTAAATGTTGTTGTATTCATATTTAATGGAATGCTGTATAATAACCCTACATATCTTATACTGTATATAGTATTTTTAGGTAATAATGGGATTGAGTTATGCCAGCACACACCATATGCAGCTAAATATGTTTTAAAAAAATAGATGCATTTTTTTTCAAGAATCAAAAAAAAAAAAACAGAAATGTAAAACCCCCTTAAAACTGCACCTAAAACTTATAATAAGGCTTCAAAATGCATTAAGAAATGCAAAAAAATAAGCACCACTTTATTTCAATGGAAAAAAGTCTCCCTGTAAGCAAAAGGAATAGTTACTTTGGTAAGTTTGGTGCTGTTCGTGTGCCCTGGTTTTGCAGTTGGCATATTTTGATAAAAAGACAGTGAAGAATGACAACATTTTGAACCACAAATGATCACACAGTTTGGTGTCGTGGCCCAAAGGATCCAGTTGCAAGAAGTATTTGTTTTAATGCTAGGTAACCATCAAATGTTGCATTGTATCCTTACGCCGAGTACAGTGTAATACAGAAGCAAGATCACATTGACCAAGATGCACTAAGCTCCATTAAGCTACTTAACGTGACTGTTTCCACAAAGGCAAAAAACCTTAGGTGATGTCATATTTTCTCCCGTAATGAACATAGCGTTAACTATAACAGACTGTGACAATGAGATGCAAATGAGGCATTATCATGTTGCCTCCAGCGCACTAAAGTCCGTTAGGTTAATGCACGAACTTAACGTAATGTTATTGAGCTTATATCGTCATTGTAGAGGTTAAAGTAATTAAATACATTCCTTGAGTACTGAGGAAAGGGAGATTAAATTTTCTTTTTGACAGGAAAAATTCTGTATTTAAAAAGGAAGGTATTTTGATATGACAAGCTCCGAAGATTAGGCGTCTTTAATTAGTTTTTCAATAGAAATATCAAGAAATTCCAAGTCAGGAAGTGCAGTTTGTGCATTTTTGTCACAAATGCACTTAATGAGTTTTACCTCTACAATAACGCTCTGTAAAGTTGCCATTACTCGCACCCTGATCCTGAAATAGTGTCTGGGTGGGTGTAATGCCACAGTTACACATTATTTCCCAGCGTTATTTCTCTCTCGCTATTTCGGTGTCTGGATAGGAGTAACGTCAAGACAGACATACTGTCACATAATTGAAAGATAATGCAACATTACGGTACACAAAGTAACCTTTAGCCTGTTGTAATGAGATGTAGCTTTGACGTTGTCTTCGCATATAGTTACATACTGTAGTAGATGAGGTTGAAAAAAGACATACTGTATGTCCATCAATTTCAACCTATGCTAAATTTAGACCGATACTTATCCTATATTTGTATATACAGCATTTTGATCCAGAGGAAAGCAAACAAAAAGAAACCCAGTGAAATATCCAATGCTGTCTTATAAGGGGAAAAATAAATTCCTTCCTGACTCCAAGAATTGGCAATTTGGTTACTGTCTGGATAACATCCTTCCCATGTTTACTTATTTGGTATATCCCTGTATACCTTTTCTTTCTAAAAAGGTAGCCAACCTTTTCCAAGATATCTATTGTATCTGCTATAACAGTCTCCATGGGTAATGAATTGCACATTGTAACTGCCCTTACTGTAAAGAACCCTTTCCTTTGTTGCTGGGGAAATCTCTGTGGATACAATGTTAAGGCATATACGTCAATTTCTGAGCCCTGATTTAACAGATCATAGTGGACCTGGGCCTTTTTCTTTCACTGGAAATGGGCGCAACAACTGAATTAAAATAAGTATTGTCACGAGACGTAGGTGGACACATCTTCTGAATGAACAAAGATGGTTTACAAAACGCGATACCGTTTAAGTGGAATGGAAGTGAGAAAGCACGCACATCTCATCATTTAATTCTCAATCATAATCAAATTGTAGCATGGAAGACGTTACAATGCGCATACGTCACGCAGTGTGAGCCTAAACCTTATTATCTTTTACTTGTAATGGAGCTGCAGAACACCTATAAAAGTGTTCATGGATTCCTTGTAATGTAGGCAAGATACTGTGTAAAATCTTACATTCATTACGCAGCGGTTGTGAAATGTAAATTCAGAAAATGAGTCTCCACAGAGATTCATTAAATGTGTAGAGTGTGACCAGCAGAGTAGATCAGAATTTACTCCTTGTAAACAGTAGAACATTATACGGAGCTGTAAAGTGCAGTTGAACATGAACACGCGGAATAAATATGTGGTTTGAGATTGTGGACAATCCGTAAGTAAATTTAACGAGTTTGTCGGTGTCATAAACTGTGAATGCAAAACTCACGGGGTTTATGGGCTGAATCTAACTCCCAGAAATAAACTACAGACTAGATAATTAACTTGGAATTCATACCTGTTATGTAAGATATTAGGCAAATGCCATATTACAGTTTCAGTGCGTTTATGTGCTGCTTTCAAAGCAAAGGGAATTTGAAGAAATGCTTGTCATACCCTAAACAAGGGGTGCGCAAACTGGGGGGTGCAAGATTTTCTGGGTTTGGGAGGGTGCCCCACGCTCTTCCCCAAAGCATTTAAATTAAATGCCGGGGGACCGCGTGAGGCCTCTAAGTTCCCTTACCTTGTCGCAGACGGCTTTGGGCGATGCGTTGCTGGCGCCGTGGGGTCACGTGACATCGCGTTGCCGCCGGACACAAGGTAGGGGGGCAGCCTGAAAAGTTTGCGCTCCCCAGTCCTAAACAATCTACTCAATATCCACTAATTGCATGTAATTTGAGCTGTAATTGCGCCTTCAAATAACAGACAATGAGACCAGATTTGTTGGATGCAATACAAAACTTAAAAAGCCCAAATGCTATAAAGTGATATGTTATCATCATCTTCATTTATTTATAACGCGCCAACATATTCCGTAGCGCTGATATATGTTCTATCGTAATATAGTATGTTAATATGGTATTACCAAAATAGTTAAGTTCACTTGGTATACATTAACAGTTAACATAGGCACATGAGGCTGAAATACAACCACTTAGAATACAGTAACTAATATAAGCGTAGACAGGTGACTCCAATGTACAAAGGATATGTTCATAACTTCAGATCTTATAAAGGAGCAGATTCATCAAGCTTCAGATTCATCAAGCTTCAGTACGGGATAGTGCACCCAGTCCGGCGTTAAGTCCCATTGACTTAAATGGGTGTTAAAGCCATATTAGATTCTCTATCCTTTACTGGCCCCATAGTGTCCAAACACATTGTACTATTCTTGAAGTTCTCTACCTGCTCCTTCTGTACCAAGATCTGCAAAACCACGTCTTATATTGTCCGCTGTAACCTGCAGCCAGCCTAATTCTTCCGGCTGCTGAAGGGTTCCCAATTAAGTGCACAGTCTATGACATCACATCACCTCTTCTATTTTAGTTAGAGCAACTTTCCAATGTTGCAAAACTCCATATTTCAAGTGAGCTGACCTGTGTGTGAAGTTGCTCAATCTTCTGGTGCATAATGGTCCATATATTTCTATTGCCTCCTTAACAAATGCCAACAAATTGCAGCTGTGTGTTTTATCTGAAGAAGGAGGATGAAAAACGTGGATTTGCAGGCTTTGCAAGCAGTTGCATATGATGACAGTGCAGAATCATTGTCATGATCATCACAATGCAAATTGCGGAATCCCGAGACCACACACTTTAAGAACAATGAGCGAGACCTTCAATTAGAAATGACTGGAAAGACAAATGGGAGAACGCAAGCAAGACCTCCATATGCACTACCACTAAAGAAAATTGTTACAAAATTCTATATAGGTGGTACCTTACATCCAAAATATTGAAACAGATATTTCCAGATACCTCCGACCATTTAGGATTCTTTCCTTAGCTGTATAATAGGCCTGTCTTTTACCCACTGCTCAAGTAGGACGAACATGGCGTTCTTGGATATGGAACCGTTTTATGATGACCAGTACATTATTCAAAGCAAGTCATTTAGAAAAACAGTAGACTCCAATGGGTATCTGGAGGTCACCAGCAGTTATCACCGTAATTGGATCTAAAACATTCCCCATGTTCAATTTCTGAGTCAAACGGAATTGCTCAAGGGAAACTGATTTGATCACAGATTCAATTAAAAACAACCGAAAATAGTTTGTAGGGCAGAATTATGATTTTAAAGTGGTCAAAGACTCATTTGAAAAAGTGGCCAAAAATCTAAGGAAGGGGTGCTCAACTCCAGTCCGCAAGGTCTCCAGCAGGTCAGGTTTTAAGGATATCCCAGCTTCAGCACAGGTGGCTCAATCAGTGTCTCAGTCTTCGACCTCCTGCTTCAATCCTATGTTAAAAAACATTCACCAAAAATAAATTGCCAGCTTGGATGGCTTTTTAAGCAATAAACTACTTAGGGTTAATTAAAGTGGACTTATAAATACTCTTCCTCTTGAGGAAAGTGTCACAAAAGAAATCTCCTGATGAAGCAAGGATTACTCTTGTGAAACGTGTTGAGCTGATTGACTCTACACACCCAGCACAGTGGCTGCCTACAGCACCACTGAGACTCTGACTCTGGGACTCTGGAAGTGATGTCACCCCAACATCACCAGGGCAATGGATGCCGGCAAGGCCAACTGCTCCAGGGGCATGGACCACGTGGAGCGGGATGCTGTGATATCCAGAGGAGAGGCAGATGCCACGGGTCGCTCAGGATGTGGTAACTCAAATCACCTCTATATGGTGTTTTAAAGATACCTTCTGGTATTTGCAACTACGGTTGCTGCTATTTCTAAATTTTCTTCATCATTAAAAAGGTTTTACACTATCAGGTGCCTGTGTGCTTTTCTGCTCCCCTCTGCCTAGTATCCACAGGTAGGGTGCCCAGATGTCTCAATTTAGCCGGGACAGTCCCGGTTTTTAGGGCTCTGTCCTGACTTTTTGGGGTGCTGTCCCGGATTTCAATCTCCTTGGCCATGCATGCACGATCAGCACTTGCCGCCTCCGCATATGAGATCGGCACTGGCTGGCTGCTAATGCGAATGCACGATCTGCACTTGCTGACTGCACATGTGTGATCAGCACCTGCCGGCTGCTCATGCGCATGCGTGTTCTACATTTGCCGGTCGCTCATGCGCATGCGCAAACCTCAAGATCTGATTGCGCATGCACAGTTGTCAAGCGCTCTTCGCTGTCTGTGCATGCGTGACATTTGTCCCAGTTTTTGCCGGGACAAATATGGTCCCCTTAATCACAGGAGGTTTTGGATCGCCTGCCTAAAGCACCAACACCTGTTCTAGACTAAGACCTTTTGTTGCAGGACCTATTTCCTGCCTTTTTATTGCTACCTGCATTATTATCATCATTGTTTTTATTGCAATATACTCAAGGTACTTTGTGGTTTTTGTGCATTTTAGGTCCCTTTTGTTGTGTATTTTTAAATGTATTTATATTGGCTACAAATATAATAACTTGTTTGCATTTGAAAATAAAACCCTATGGGTGATTAAAAGAACGAGTGCATAGAAACGACTGCACTAACAAAGTATAATATGTATTGTCTCAGTTTGAGTAATGGTCCAGCGTACAAGATGCTGCTTCTGAGTGTCGGAATGCATATACACAGATTAAGCTTTCCTGGGGATACGTGTAATATAAATTAAAAGGCATAAAACCAATGGGAAAACACATAATAAAACATCAAAAGCCTTTAGGGAGGCATGAAATGCAAGAGACTAAGAAAACACAAGGATACACTACATTACCACGACATGCCAGAATTTTGGTCTTTTTTTTTATTGGCATCCATTTTCCTAAACATTTTGTTTTTTAAATAATATTACTGCAGCAAAGCCTTCATATTTTATTTATTAATTGGGATTCTGTGCTGGAAAAGAGTCACCAGAGAACAGCTGAGCATTAATGCTCTATTCAAATGCCTCCCTCCTCCATTAAAGAAAAAAGCTTTATAAATATCACCGTGAAAGTCGTTATTTGTGGTGAGTTTTCCTCTTTGCTCTGGGAGACTGCTAGAATGTAAATTCTTTATGCACAATACTACAGTGGGCTCTGTACCCAGGAAAGCACACGTCAAAATAATGACACATAAGGAAAAGGCCTGTGACAGTTCAATGATTCTGCATAATAGAATGTTATCTATGACGAATTCTGATGTTGTTCCTCTAAAACGTCACAACCAACAATAAATGGATAATTGTCCAGAACCAATCATTTTCCTTTTTTTTCTCCTAACACTCCTCAAATCACACGCTTATGTATATCGGCAAAGTTGGAGAAAAAGGTATTGATACATTAATGCTAAAAGATGTAAAGATGTAAATGCCTCTTAATGTCCCCGGAGCGGACATTAATAGGGTTCCCTTCCAGAGACCCCCCCCTGCTTCAATACAGTATAGGATTTAAATTACAGACCGGGTGGCGTCTGTAAGAGCTGCTCAGGGAGACACACAGAGTGACTGCTTCTCTCTGGGACTCCTTTGTGCAAAATGCTCTGCTTTCTGGGGCTGCGGACCAGCCGCAGACGTGGCGCAGATTTCAGACTGTTTGTCCATACCTATACTATAATTGTGAAGCACTTTGAGTCCCATTGGTGGAAAAGCACTAAAGGGAAATAAAGTTATTATTATTAATAATACGTCGGTTCCTCCCCCTGTCACTTCCACTGTATATCATCTAGTTCCTCCATATGTCATCCTTCTTCCCCCACTTCATGTTTCCCAGTCTTACTCCTCCCACATCACCCTCTCTCTCTCCACACCCACATGTCACACTCTTCCTCACCATATGTCACACTATCCCCTCCCTTTACTTGTCACACTTCCCCCCTCCCCAATGTCAAGGATGATGTTGTTGGTATGTGCTGCATGTTTTAGTGTTACTTGCATGTTATGGTAATGTATTCTGCGTGGCTAATGCAAATTTGGATGTGCTTTATATCTGTTTCATCATTAGACAATAACATTTGAAAGTAAATCCGTGTTCGGTCTCAGGTAATTAAGGGTGACTTACCGGTCTTTTATTTAGGTATTCGGGTACACAGTAGTACCTCAGTATTTATTTTTGGATGTGTAGGGTTTTTACAAAATTATTAACCATTCTATATTCCTGTCTGATCCTCCTGTGCACGGTTCTTTACAGTAGGTATATGAAAGTACAGTAGATATATAGTTAATTTAAGAGATACCCCCAAAAATAAAATCATGCATATAACCAGTGGTTTACAAATCACCAAAAAATCTACTCGCCACACAAAAAAATCTACTCGCCACCTAGTACCAAACATGTGCTGCTTTGGCCAATATTTACTCGCCCGGGGGTTAAATCCACTCGCCCGGGGCGAGCAAATGTATAGGTTTGTTGAACACTGCATATAACCAATAGTTAGTAATTGAACATTATTTTTGTTGCAAATAACCCATTTCAAGTATGGGCAGATTCTTCTGAGCAAGCTCACATAGGCCAATATTGAACAGTGGAATACTACTGAACAGGACCCCATTCTGGGTCCACCAAGGGAGACAAGCTTTCCTGGAAAATAGCAGTGTCTCTTATGTTCCTGATAGGGAATAATGACATCTCTGTAGCATGTAAATGACAGTCTGGTTGCGTACAATGTATCACAGGCACTAGCATACAGAATGCACAGCAGCAGACCACTGTGTTTAAGACTCCATTTTTGAAGACATAATAGTAGTCCTCTGTCTCGGAAGTGAAGAGGTATAACGGTGCATGTCTCATTAAAGGAAGTGGGCCTGCAGCGCTGAGGTAGAGGTATATATTCAGCAACCAGAGCCAAGGGGCCGTCATTTTATAGTTAACGTAGTCGGGTTTAACGCAAAGGATCAAGGCAGACGGTAGAGGTGCAGAGTCGGGGTCACAGGCAGAGGTCAAGGCATGCTGCAAGGTGCAGAGTTGGGGTCACAGGCTGAGGTCAAGGCAGGAAGCAAGGTTCAGAGTCGTGGTCACAGGCAGAGGTCAGCAACAGGGAATCCTCAGGCAAGAGGGCAGGAGATACGTGGTAACATGGCTGGGATTGCAGTAGAAACAGGAACCTTGCTCGGCAACTTCCTGCAGGAAGTGCAGCCTTAAATAGGATGCTGCCAGGCACCAAGATGGCCACAACAGCCAAGTGAGGGCACGCTCCAGAAAAAAACCCAGACCGGAGCGCAAAACCAGACCCGAATCCTGTGGAATTCTCACAAGAGGGGAGTACTTGAAAAAGAAACATCTAGGCAACATAACGCCTTGTGTACCTTCCAGTTTACCGTTTCAAACCTAAGTGTGCTGTGTGCTGAAGAATCTTCCATGGCAGTATCCTTACCTTCCATAGTTACATACGTTTCCACAGTTACCTTGGTCATGAAACAATAAAAGGAGACGTTCTCAGAATATCAGTCGATTGATGCCACATAATTTAAGTTGTTTTTTTCTTCTTAACCCTTTACTTTCAGAGTGGCCAGAATGAGTAAATTACGTGTGAAATACAGTTTACCATCACGTTTTATAGAGACATGTTCAGATAATTCGATCCCCATTTATAGCAGCTTTGCCGTCTAAGTAAGAGGACCATTAAAAAGTAGGACTAACACTGTTTGATTCAGCGAGCACTAGTCCTTGTATGACATTGCCGACTTAAATTACTTCTGCCAACACCGTAAATACCAGTATATTGTCAGACATAAGACTAAATAAAGTGAACTATATATTAAGCTGAAGATAGACATACCTATTGTGGTATCACAGAGAACGGTATCTAGAAAGCCATAAAACATTAAAATGTTTGTAGGTCTAGGAAATAATAGTGTAACCGTATGAACCAGCTCCCATTTCCAAGCTGAATAAATATCTTAGACAACTGAACTACTTTGTAAATGATGCCCTTGTGGGTTTTTCTCAAGCCTGGTCCAATTATTTCTTAACCTAGCAATTTTCTCATATCAGTGAATCTGGTTTTATTGCAAATAGAGCCATATAAAAAGAGAACAGCTATTCTGATTATATATACTTAGTTTATCTTTATTATCAACATTTTCAACACACTATAAACACTTCAAGCAGACACATACACATTTACGTAGCAAATCATTACCCATGGGAACTGAAATGTGACAAATATTAGGCAGGGTATGAATTTGGGTGTTGTGAATACATAGTAGAGACTTCCGACGTGGACATTTAGATTATGTTGAAATGTTTCTTTTATTGGGTGAGAACGTCTTTACTGAGCGCAATAGTCTCTCTTTCCTTTGTGAATGTCGCCCAGTTTTTGTCAAATGTATTGTTGGGAATGGGAAATATACGTAGGTGAACTAAACAGGACTGTATACGTTTGGGGCAATGTTAATGAATGGAAATTGGGACAAATTCGCACATCACTACTTAGAGCAGACACAATCCCAAACAGATCAATCTAGGATGCGACACATGCTTAAATTAACATTATGAGCCATATATACTAAGTGGTGCTATGCCTTAAGACACCTTCAGGTGCCAATAAACACCTTAGGAGCCCATTCACGTGTCCAGTGCTGGAAGGTGGATTTTGGCATGGCGCCGCTTAGTAAATATGGGCCTATTGCCAGGATTCACTAAACTCTGATTAGGGGTATCAAAGCTCGACCCTGTATTTAATGTGGGATCAAGCTCTGATAGTCCTTACTTAACTTTTACCCGGTGTCCCTGAAAGTCAGACCAGGTAATGTTCACTGATCCCAACCATGGAAATCAGGAAACAGGCTATGCAGAGATGTATAATAATAGTGAGTATTACTAAATATGTCAAAGCCCTAGTAACCGTGTGCAACTGGCCTCTCTGGCATGGTAGGGTTAAAGGGAAGACAAGGTCAAAGCAGCATTTCCACTTGTTTGTGTTGTCGTTGTCCTAGGTGGGAAGCTTGGGGTCTCCGGAGTTGAACGGCCTGAATTTCAGGGATGCAATATGGCTGTTTAAAGGTCTCGTGTCACTCTGGCCAATAGAACTTTGCGACGTCATCCATTGCAGTTTCCTGCATTAGCTGCCAGCGGCACCTTTAGAGGTCGGTATCTCAGGGGTCCTGGTGCGGTTCAGCTCTGGAGATCCCCTGCTTCCCACCTATGGGGGGGCGGGGGGTGAAAAAAAGGAAATGCTTCTTTAAACCTGATATCCAGGAACAGGCACAGACCTGTTTATATTTCTCTTCCCAATGAATCTCTGAAGGACACAAACCACATATTGGAGTTCTATATGGAAAAACAGCTGGAGCCATGAGTAGATGAATAAATAGCAAGTGGTGAGCAGGGGTTTAATAACTACGACCCCGGTGTCGGCGCTACACGCACATCTGCCAGGCTGGTGGCAAAGTGCTGCTTTGTTCCCCGGTCTGTGCAGAGCTGCAGGGGGAAAGACGGGGACGGGGGGGGAGGGGGGCGTGATGGGGGCGTTGCTGGGTGCACGGCCATGACATCACCTGGCAGGTTCACCCTCATTGGCTGAACCTGGGGGGGCGTGGCCAGCACTCCGTAGCCAGATCTGAACACAGTTTAGCTGTCTTTAGAAAAATCGGCGGCTAAGGTGGGCAGTGGGCCCGGCCCCATTGAGGGGCGGTTCTTGTCCCTGCAGCGCACACCACAGCACTCGCTGCAGCAGGCACTGGGAACCAAGCCGTACTGGCATGTGATGAGAGACTGTGTTAAAGGTAAAAAAAACACCAGGCATGTAATTAGATGTTAAAAAAGTGCAGAGGGTATATTAGTGAAAAAAAGGACTAAAGATTAAAAGGATGGGACTTGATAAGAGAAGTGAATAATAGATATAAAACAAGAGAATATGTATTAAGAAGGGATTACAAAAAAGTAGATGTTTATAACAATATTATGTGCCATTTATCATGGACCAAGCATACACCCTACAATAAAGAGTACAGAGCATGAAGTTTGGGGAGATTTATCTGACATTTTCTCGACCAAGCGCGGAGCTATTAACATTTCTCTAAATTTGACATTTTATCCAAAAATACACATCTAATTTTGAGTTCGGTGACTCAACTGTCTTTGAAAAATGATGGTATCAGAAGGGTTGGATTAGCATTATCTACCAAGAAACGGTCCCATCGGGGTAAACTCTTGGAACATAATTATATTAAGAAATGGGAAACTTATCTCCACGTGGAGCTATCCAACAATTATTGGGTTCATACAGGGCCACCAACGGGGGGGGGGGGGGGTTCCGGTGTTGGCGTCCTGGGCCCCGTGAGTCAGGGGGACCGGCTGCCCTGGCTCCCTGCGTGGCCGTGGCCGTGCCTGTTATATATATAAAAAAAAATTAAAAAGTCAGAGGTCCCGTCGCGCAGGGAAGCAGGGTGTCCGGCCTGCTGCCTGTGGGCCCGCTCCCCCCCGCTTACCCCCCACTCCACCCCGCTTCCTCCCGCTCCCAACGTGGGACGGAGGGGAAGCGCCATTGCGAGCCCACGCGCGCCAAGCCAGCTTCCCCCACGCACGCCAGTCCAATTTCCCCCGCTCGCGCCAATCCAGCTTACCTGACAGGAAATGAAGCAGCACCCATCCGGTCAAGGTCAGTCACCCACTCACCCACCCACCCACCCACCCAGTCACTCAGTCAGCCACCCAGTCACCCTCCCACCCAGTCACTGCACCCAACTCAGTCACTCACCCAGTCACTCAGTCACCTACCTACCCAGTCACTCAGTCAGCCACCCAGTCACCCTCCCACCCAGTCACTGCACCCAACTCAGTCACTCACCCAGTCACTCAGTCACCTACCTACCCAGTCACTCAGTCGTCACCAGTCACCCTCCCACCCAGTCACTGCACCCAACTCAGTCACTCACCTAGTCACTCAGTCACCCACCCACCCAGTCACTCAGTCAGTCACCCAGTCACCCTCCCACCCAGTCACTGCACCCAACTCAGTCACTCACCCAGTCACTCAGTCACCTACCTACCCAGTCACTCAGTCAGTCACCCAGTCACCCTCCCACCCAGTCACTGCACCCAACTCAGTCACTCACCCAGTCACTCAGTCACCTACCTACCCAGTCACTCAGTCAAAGTCACTCAAGTCACTCAGTCACCCACCCACCCAGACACTCAGTCAAGTCACTCACTCACCCAGTCACTCAGTCACCCAAGTCACTCAGTCACTCACCCACCTCCCTGTCACTCAGTCACTCACCCACCCCCCAGTCACTCAGTCACTCAGTCACTTCGCAAGTGATTCGCCAGACTGTTGGAATCCAGATCCTGAAATAGGGCTTTTATTGGAGAGGAAGGGGAGCAGCAAAATCTGTCTCAGGAAGAAGGAACGGCTCAGTGAGTAAAGATACTGACTGGCACTGAGCAGGGGAACCTGGTTCAATTCCCTGTGTCGGCTCCTTGTGACTTTGGGCAAGTCACTGTATCTCCCTGTGCCTCAGGCACCAAAAAACATAGATTGTAAACTCCACGGGGCAGGGACTTGTGTCTGCAAAATGTCTCTGTAAAGCGCTACATAAAACTATCAGCGCTATACAAGAACAAACTATTATTATTATTTATTATTTCAGTGTCTGGACTGCCTTAAAATAGGCTCGGTAAATTCACTACGCAAATGTGTGTTTTGCTGATTTTCTTTTTACGTTTTCAAGCAACTTGAAATTTTGCGACATGCGAAAAGAAGGAACAAATACGACAAAAACAATGACGACCCACTGTTGGACCTTCGCACAGCTCTAATCTTAATGCAAAAGTTAGCACTTTGCTGTATGAATGCGCCACCTTGTGGGCAAAGGTATTCTTCTAAAACAATGATCAAGAACACATACTGTAAGAGCATGATCACAGCTCACACAGGCAGGTCCACACATCTGCTTTATCCCCTCATCACACAGCATACAGCGCCCCCGCTGCAGCAAGGGACTCTGGGATTCTAACTATGACAATCTTTTCTCCTTCACTCTCCCCGCTAGGGATGTGTCACTTTTTGGGGGGGCTGAAGTTCGAGAACTAGGTGAAATTTGCCCTTTTTCACCGCAAGAAACATTTAGCGAAAAGTCTGCACACTTTCTGGAAAATGTATTTCGCCAAACATTAAAAGTCAAGGTGCAGGTCACATGACCCTAAATCCAGGTCACATGACCCTAAATCCAGGTCACATGAGCCTTGATAAACTGCCATTTTTGCAATATCCTGGCAAAAAGAGGATAAAGTTTGGCGCATTTTTAACAATGTGACTGTTTGGTCAAAAGTGAAACAGAAGGGAAATCCCTACATACAGGGCTGAACTTTGACCTTCTGAGGCCATACGCTATATCAAGTTTAAGAGGCCCCAACAATTGGAACTGGATTTATTATTCTGACTGAAGGGACCATTGAAAATATAAACATGAAACTGAAATGAATGAAAGCCTTATCCTAGCATTGTTGTGTACAAAGATGGCGGTGTAAAGTGAACAGTGTTTGAACATCACAATCATTTTAATATTAAATCATTTTCTGTCTGGATTTTTGGAGAGCGAAGTCATTGCCGATGTCTTCAAATGATCAGCCACGAGGTTTGTCACTTTCGATGCACATGATGCTCAGGTTTGAATGAAAATGTCCATATTTATAGAGAATCTTTTCCCCGTATCTTCTTTATTTATCATCTGATTTTAAAACTTGAAATGCATTCATTTCAAATGCCTCTTTTTGAGGCTCCTTATATTGTGAGGCCCTACGCTGAAGCTTAGTTATCTTATGTGTAAGCCCGGCACTGCCTACATTCAATGCTACAGAAAGGAAAAGGCTTAAAGGAGAAATCCAGGCATATTTTTTGTAATACAGGATTGAAGCAGGGGGTCTCCGGAGCTGAAACTCATTCATTTCAGCTCAGGGGACCCTCTGCTTCCAGACATACTGACCTCCAAAGGGTTGCTGTATCTCTGCATTTTTCAGCTCCCCTGTCACATGGGTCAATAGGAAGCTGCACTGAATGATGTCACAGCTTCCTAATGGCCTGCAGTGCCCGGGAGCTGTGAAAACCAGCCATGATGTGAACCCTGGGGGGGCAACCGGCACCCACTATGGTGGAAAGTAAGCTAAGCTGAAATTAATGGGGTTCAGCTCTGGAGATACCCTGCTTCAATTGTGTATTTAAAAAACAAAACAAAACCGCTTGGATTGCCTCTTTAAATGCCATGCACTCATCACTGGCTTTTCATTAAACTGCACGGAAATGGGACTTCAGTGGGAGTTTCCATGTGATAGTGCCAGGTTTTAGCACAGTTTAATGAATAACCCCCATAGACTGCTGAACAATGTATGAAATGTATCCCAGCATTGCAGAAGAGGAATATTTTTTGTGTACTATAGGTGGCGGTTTCTACCATCCGGACATGGGTATAATGACATTGGATGGACCTACAACTGCTTTATATTTCATGTAATGGGAAAAAGATCAAGGCAACAATAGAGGCAAGGAGTCTTTCATTAAAGGCTTATACCTTTGTTTTTTTTTTAACTGGATTTTCTATATCAGAAGCTCCCATGTAGAAACCAAATTCATAAGCATGATGATAGTCTTAAGCAGTGTAGAACAAATTATCATAGCAGTTCTTGCACCTAAATCCCTATGCAATATGAACTTCAATATCATTTGAAATGAAGAGAGGATGACAGTTCTCTGAGCTGGGAAGATAACCTCAGAGGAATAACAGATACATTTTATACGGGGTAAAGTGTTGAATCAAAACATCTGTGAAGAATACCTTTAGTAGTAACCCATACTGTATGTTTAAGATATTTATTTTGGGCACAAAGGAATTACCCCAATTCTTGAAAAATGCATAACATTTTTTAGCTTTAAAAATACGTAATTTTTAACTATTTCTTGATTTGGTTCAAATAAAATCAGTGTTCCGTTTATCTGTTCACTTTTATCATAGGATAATGGAAATACATATTTTCATCAGTCTTTTGTATCTAAATGAACAACAACAAACTGTAGCAAAATTTGGTTTAAAAAGTGACATTATAACATTTTTTATGGACATAAATAAACTAGACAGGAAATATAATAGATTCAAGAATTGGAGTGCAACTCCCAGGAGCCACATGCGGGCTAAAAGGAAAAAAACAAATAGTGCAATTCTGTGTGATACAATGTGTACTGTTAGGTAGAAGGGTAATAGTGGCACTCTCAAGTTGGCTGAATAAAATGGGCATGTGTTGCACTCAAACTGCGCAATCAGCTGTTGGATCATGAAAATACAACATCCAACTTCAGCGGGGGGAAGAATATTCAGCACGCTGCGATAGACCTCCACCAGGGTTCAGTCCCAGACTCCTCGCAACAACGAACCCTAAGTGCAGTCAGCACTAGCTTCCACTGAGGGAGGGCAAGAATCTGGCTTCCCAATGGACAAAAAGGGTGTCTCAGCGGTGAAAAAGTCCAGCCCTACGCGTTTCACAGTAGATCTGCTTCTTCAGGGGCATCGGTATGATCCTGCTCTACAAACTACAGATTTTAAGAAGCCCGCCGTCCAATGAAGTCATCACGTTCGATGATACAAAATACAAAACTTTAATCTGAACAAACACTGGGACAGCCTCTAAACTAGAGCTCCACAGCAAGGTGACAAAAACCACATCATAATTAACAAAGGAAGATTTTACTCCTTTTCCTAAATGTTACTTTTATGTCTGAAAGCGCTACTTCCCATTATGTGTTATTTGTATTATTTGTTATTTATATGATTATCATGTGAATTACTGCTGTGAAGCGCTATGTACATTAATGGCACTATATAAATATAGATATACATACATACACTTACATAAATGGATAAATTGATACAAAATAGATACAACACAGTAACGGATCAAGATGGTCAAATTAACATTAGCAAAAAGCATTCTACAAATGGGAAAACTAGGCTAAGATGTAATTCTAATGTTACATATACCAACAGATATCATAATGAATATATAATTATCTTCCACACTGGTAAAAAGATGTCCTAAGAAATAGGACTAATACAAATATATGACCTACTAAAGACAAAATTGATTTACAAAAAGTGCCATAGATATAATTTGTTTGTATAAAAAGTATATAAATATATAAAAAGTGAATACATATATTAAAACAATTATAAATATATAACATATAAAAAGTGTATACAAAGAGAATGGAAGACAACTCAGATTGGATATGAAATGGATACAGCAACAAATGATAAAAAATACATCATATAGTGCCAAATGCGAAAAAGAAAAAACAGGAGACATGAAAACAGAGGAAAGAGGGGGAAACCAGTTAGTAATATGATATAAAAACATATATCAAACTCAAACATTAAATAACACACTCTTTGACTGAGCCTCTGATTGAGCCACCTGTGCTGAAGCTGGAATAGCCTAAAAACCTGACCTGTTGGGGGGGCTTGAGGACTGGAATTGAGCCCCCCTGCATTAAACAGTCTTGTAAGCTGTTTATCAGATGGAGGATTGTACTGAATACACCTTTATCTCAAACAGGCTATGCTATAGATCGTTGCAAAAGTAAAATATGTTTATTCTTTATCATGACATGGATATATTACTGATTCTCACGTTTTAATTATAATTATTATTTAATTCTGTCTTTACTAAGGGAAATGGATGCCCACTAGGGCGGGGCGAATGTTTGCAAACTTGGTTCACAAACTTCTTTTCACATCTCACAAGCATAATTTGCAAAGTACATAGATATATTCGGTAGTTTATTACCAATTAGTAATATAGATTAGGTTTCCCTTCTTACCATTAGGGTCACAATATAGCAGCTCTTTAGCCTGGATTAATTGTCACCGCCCACTTGCAGTCAGTGTTGTCATAGATCTGGTCATTCGATCACTGTTTACACTCACTGGGTCTTGTTATACCTATTGTGCTTGCAAGTTCACCACTGAGTTACTTAGTTGCGGTCTTGTTGCAACCAGAGCTACTACTTACCAGCTACTATTGTTGCAACCCATTTGGCACTACACAGACATCTGTGGTGAGTGCATAGATCTGGCAACAAGATCATAGCTTACAAGCATAAAGCCCAGGACATAGTGCACTCAGCGTCGCTGAGGCGGGCTGAGCCGCGCTGAACAGATGCAGAAAGCCCCTGCATCTGTTATCAGCGCAGCTATAGTTTCTCCCTCCTCATGCGCGCTGAGGAGGAGAAACTCTTCCGAGAGCGGCAAACTGAAATTTGCCGCTCGGGGAAGCGGAGGAGCGGTCACGTGACCACTACCATCCAATGGGGCTGCAGCCGGTCTTTCACCGGCAACACAGAGGTCTGTGTGTGTCTGTGTGTGTGTGTAGGAGGGGGGGGGGGAGAGGGTGATGCTCCGGTCCCTGTCCTCCTTCTGCTCCGGTCCCTCTCCCCCTTCTGCCCCGATCGCTGTCTCCCTTCTGCTCCAGTCCCTCTCCCCCTTCTTCCCCGATCGCTGTCCTCCTTCTGCTCCGGTCCCTCTCCCCCTTCTGCCCCGATCGCTGTCCCCCTTCTGCTCCGGTCCCTCTCCCCCTTCTGCCCTGATCGCTGTCTCCCTTCTGCTCCGGTCCCTCTCCCCCTTCTGCCCCGATCCCTGTCTCGTGTGTGTGTATGTGTATGCATGTGTATATGTGTGTGTGTGTGTGTGTGTGCATGTGTGTGTGTGTGTGTGTGTGTGTGTGTATGTGTGTGCATTGTGTGTGTGTATATATATGTGTGTGTATATATAATGTGTATTTGTGTGTGTGTGTGTGTGTGTGTGTGTGTATATATATGTGTATATATAATGTGTGTGTGTGTATGTGTGTGTATATATAATATGTGTGTGTGTGCATTGTGTGTGTGTGCATTGTGTGTGTGTGTATGTGTATGCATGTGTATATGTGTGTGTGTGTGTGCATTGTGTGTGCATTGTGTGTGCATTGTGTGTGTGTGTGTGTATATATATATATTTGTGTGTGTGTGTGTGTATACAGATGGCAGAGCAGTTACAGTAGATTATTGTGTGTGTGTGTGTTTGTGTGTGTGTATATAATGTGTGTGTATATATAATGTGTGTGTGTGTGCATTTATGTGTGTGTGTATGTGTATGTGTGTGTTTGCGTGCGTGCGTGCGTGCGTGAATATATTTATCAAAGTTGCACAATGTTAATAAATAATTTATTCTCACAACATGTCTTTTTTTTTTTAAATTTTTGAAATATTATATAATATACATACACATATACACACACAGGTTCCCCAGAGACACACAAACACACAGACCACTTCAAAGTGACACACACACACACACTGACAGCTACCAAGTGACACACACACAGTGATACCCGCCTCCCAAGCGCGCTTGCTGTCTCCTCTGTCAGGACAGCAAAAAGCTCCTGGTAGCGCGAGCGTCAGCAAGCGAGAGCGAGCAGCAGCACCTAAGCGCTTACTATATCCGAGGCCAAAGGGAGCAGTCCTACTGCACCTTCCAACACTCACCCAGGGCGGTCTGTGACTGGGTGGGTGACAGGGTGGGTGGGTGACAGGGTGGGTGGGTGACAGAGTGGGGGACTGAATGGGTGAGTGTGTGGGTAAGTGACTGCCTGGGTCGGTGACTAACCTTGACCGGGTAGGTGCTGCTTCCTCGGTGGGTGATGTATCAACGATACCGTGAGGGCTCCTCCATGAGTATAGGTATACAAAGGGCCACAGGGCCATGCACATTGACTAAGTGAATTATTTTGAGCGGTGCTTGCTGTTTTAAGAGAACAATGTGCACATCTCTATTTCCCATAACTGGCTGACATACTTTACTCTACATATATACATCTGTGCATCTACAGTAGCTCAGTGTTTTTCAATAGGGGTTCTCCGGGCATCTCTAAAGGGATCCCTGCAATTTGAAGGTCATTTGAAAATAGAACCAATTACAGAAGCATTTACAGTGAATCTGATCTCAGACGCGCTATTAGAGAGGGTTGGGGTTCCTTACAATGCATCTGATCTCAGACGCGCTATTAGAGAGGGTTGGGGATCCTTACAATGCATCTGATCTCAGACGCGCTATTAGAGAGGGTTGGGGATCCTTACAATGCATCTGATCTCAAACGCGCTATTAGAGAGGGTTGGGGATCCTTACAATGCATCTGATCTCAGACGCGCTGTTAGAGAGGGTTGGGGTTCCTTACAATGCATCTGATCTCAGACGCGCTATTAGAGAGGTGGGGGATCCTTACAATGGCATCGGATTCTCAGACGCTCGATTCGAGAGGGTTGGGGATCCTTACAATGCATCTGATCTCAGACGCACTATTAGAGAGGTTTGGGGTTCCTAACAATGCATCTGATCTCAGACACGCTATTAGAGAGGGTTGGGGATCCTTACAATGTATCTGATCTCAGACGCGCTATTAGAGAGGGTTGGGGATCCTTACAATGTATCTGATCTCAGACGCGCTATTAGAGAGTTGGGGTTCCACAGAATTTCGAAGTATAATTATAGGATTCCTTAACAAAAAAAAGGTTGGAAACCACTGATCTTGCTTAATAAGCATTGTTAAACTTCAGATATCAAGATTTTCAGTGGGCATGAAATTATTGGAAACAGCAGATTTTTAACATACGGTACATTACCAAAGCAAGGGTCAAGATGGACATGCACTGCTGATGTACGGTATGCAAGAGCAATGGAAAATGTGACCATTATGCTACAGTATTAATGTATTCATATATGGTGCTCAGGGCCACTGTCGGAAAATGTCTGTTTTTCACTCACCATAAGATTTAATCTACAGTATGAAACTAAACATTTAATTCTAATCAAAACCATCATACAGTCTAGTCTTTTTCTCTCTTACTTTAATGCAAAAAAAAAGTTGTGGAATCTAATCTTCTCAGCACTAAATCTGTTGTTGACAGGGATTTGTATTACTGACACAAGGATATAGCCACTGTTAGATTTACAGTCATGTTCTGCACTACACTAACTTACTGTTCAAGGCTATGGTAAGCTGTAGTAATTGAATATAAGCTTGTAAACTCACCTCTATATTTTCAATCATGACCTTTGCTTGTTCCATCATTGTACATAATATTGTGTGGAAAACATCCACAAATTCATGTTTTTCATTATAAATGGCCCATGAAATACACCGTCTTCAGGATTGATGCTTTGCTGCTTTAGTTAAATTGTCTCCCTAAACATCAGATTTCTTTCTAATACAGTTCTTCTGTTTTTAATTTTCTGCTTATACTACAAGGGCCATCTTTTTGTCAAACCCAGAACAATTTCAAGTTTATTTCTACGTTATTAGTATTTGGCAAGAATACAAATGAAATGTGCTGACTAGAGGAATTTATTTTACTTTACAGCATATGAAATCCTATGGAATTTTGCATCGGTATTTTAGATTTTTTTAACTGTACATTGCTTTTACTTTTTAGTTAGATTGGTGACATTTTGGGACCAGTTTATCAAAATACTACTTCAGTTCATGAATGAGAAGTGGAATTCTTGTCTTTTAACTCATTTTATTTGTTAACATTGATGTTTTTTCATAACTTTAGCAATTTAGATAAGTGAATGAGTAATTGGTACTACGTGTGTGTACAGTATGTGTATGTATGTGTGTACAGTATAAGGAAACTGGCACCTTAAGATCAATATGGGATATTTCAGTGGACAGCAGAATGCACAGCTTAGCAAGGCATTAAGTTAGGTTAGTGCCTCATTAAGTCAGTAACTGTTACGTCGGTGCTGCCCGCAGACCAGACCCGTCCCCTGAGCTGAAGGGGGAAGTGGTAATACACGCACCCGCAGCATGGGGGAGCGTGTCCGGAGTGTGGTATGAAGCGTTGCCAGGCCAGGTGTAGTAAGGTAGACAATACTTGCCGGTACCCCCTGGTTTTTCTATAGATGAGTGAAGGATGCCTCGCCGAAGTCAGGGAGTGGAGAGTGGAGATAGGTCGTTGTCAAAGCCGTGTTCAAGGGTTAACCAGAGTGAGCGTTGTCCAAGGAGTGCCGAGATCGAGAGCCAGAGGGGGTAGTCGTACGAGCCACGTCAGAACCTGTGAAAACACTGAGAGAATCCTGAAGTACTTCCATACAGAGATTATGTCGAGCAAAGACTGAGAGCAGAGAGGAGCTAGATAAAGCAGGAAGGTCCAATTAGGAACGGAGGCGGGACAGGAAGAGCTACAGGGAGACACTGCAGATTGGTGCAGGGATAACAGGCCAGGTGAGTCTTGTTGGTAACCTGAGTATGCCCGTGCAGTGTGCGGGGGCGGAACCTGAGGTCCGGGGGACGGGAAGAAGAGTGTGCAGACTGAGCGTGCTCCATAACTCGTGTATGCGCGTGAACCGAGCCAGTGGATGGTGCAGGTGTGCGTGTAGGTGTGCGTGCAGGAGGGCGTGGGCGCGCCCGGCGCTGAGCAGAGGAATCGCCGAGGGGAGTGATCCCGCGACGGCGGCAGGGGCGAGGAGCCGTGGAGGCCGGTAAGGCAGGTTTGTTTTGTGTGTCCAGGGACTCCCTGCGGGAAGGGGGTGCTCTGTGTGGGGAGCGTGGAGAACGCCGATTCCTGACAGTACCCCCCTCTTCAGGAACGGCCTCAGGACGGTCCAAGAACGGTTTCTCTGGAAACTTTTTCCTGAAGGATTTAAGAAGGGCCGGGGCATGAATGTCCTTTGAAGGTACCCAGGATCTCTCTTCAGGGCCAAAGCCCTTCCACTGCACCAAGAACTGGAGCTGACCCCTGGATAGGCGAGAATCCAAAAGAGTGAACTTCATATTCCTCGTTATTTTGTACAGTAATGGGATCCGGTTTACGAGTTTGATCCGGAAAGAAGTGACTGGAGATAAATGGTTTTAAGAGGGACACATGTAAGACATTGGGAATCTTCATACTGGGTGGTAGTTGGAGCCGGAATGCCACGGGATTGATTTGTTCGCAAATAGGGAAGGGACCCAGGAACTTAGGTGCCAGTTTAGGAGATGGTACCTTGAAGTGGATATTTTTAGAAGAGAGCCATACCAAATCCCCTGGTTTGTAACTGGGCGCCGAACGACGATGACAATCGGCCTGTAGTTTCGATCTGCGGGAGGAGTTGAGAAGGGTAGACTGAATCCTGGACCATGCGGTTTGGAGGGAAAAAATGCGTTCATCTATGGCTGGTACTCCAGAAGGGATGTTGGGGATGGGAAGACAGGGAGGATGGAACCCATAATTTATAAAGAAGGGCGACTCCCGGGTGGACTCGTTTTTTGCAGAATTGACGGCATACTCTGCCCAAGAGAGGAGTTGAGCCCAATCATCCTGGAAATCGGATATGAAACATCTCAGGTACTTCTCCAGGGATTGATTGATTCTCTCCGTTTGTCCATTGGACTGAGGATGATAGGCGGAAGAGAAAGAGGAAGAGATGCCCAATCTCTTCGTGAAAGCTCTCCAAAATTTGGATACGAACTGAGAACCTCTGTCAGAAACAATGGACGAAGGGATCCCATGAATCCGGAAAATCTGCTCCGTAAAGATATCAGCAAGGACGGGGGAGGTGGGTAATCCTTTAAGTGGAATGAAATGGGACAGTTTCGAGAACCTGTCCACGACCACCAAGATAGTATTCATTCCTCTGGACCTGGGCAACTCCACGATGAAGTCCATCGAAATGTGGGACCAGGGGCGGTCGGGAACTGGAAGGGGTAACAGAAAACCCTGAGGCTTTTGACGGAGAGTCTTGCTTTGAGCGCACGTTGGGCAGGTGCGGGTAAACTCCAGAATATCTTGACACATCCTTGGCCACCAGAAATTCCGACGAATGAGATCAGTAGTCTTCTTAAAACCTGGATGACCTGCAGATTTAGAGGAGTGACCCCAAGACAGGACCTCTGGAACAAATTTGGAAGGTACAAAGAGTTTGTTGTCGGGAACGACCAAGTCCTTGGGAATGCGTCTCTGGGAGTGCAAAATCTTGTCAAGATTCTTGAAAGAAGACGTGGCGAGAATCCTCTCATGCGGAAGGATAGTCTCCAAAGATTCCTCTGGCCTCTCTTCAGAAGAATGTATATGGGAGAGTGCGTCTGCCTTTACGTTCTTGGTCCCGGGGATATAGGAAAGGTGAAAATCGAATCGAGAAAAAAAAAGAGCCCAACGAGCCTGTCGTGGACCAAGGCGTCAAGCGTTCTCTATGTAAAGAAGGTTCTTGTGGTCCGTGAGAATAGTAAAAGGCTCTTTCGACCCCTCCGGCAGGTGTCTCCACTCTTGAAGAGCCATCTTCACGGCCAGAAGTTCCCTGTTACACACGTCATAGTTCCTCTCGGCAGACGAGAATTTCTTGGAAAAATATGCACAGGGATTTAACTTATCTTGGGGCGTGGGTCTCTGAGAATGAACGGCACCAGCGCCGCAATCAGAAGCGTCGACCTCCAGGACGAAGGGAAGTTCAATGTCGGGATGATGGAGAATAGGTGCGGATATAAAGGCTTCCTTGAGTGTCTCGAAGGTGGAGATGGCCTCGGATGACCAAGCAGAAGGATCAGCTCCTTTTTTGGTGAGCGCAGTAAGGGGTGCCACAATGGTGGAAAAACTCCGTATAAACTTACGATAATAATTAGCGAACCCTAAAAAATGTTGTATGGCCTTGAGAGAGTTGGGTCTTGGCCATTCAGTGACTGCTTGAAGTTTACCGGAGTCCATCATAAACCCCTCATCGGAAATGATGTACCCCAGGAACGGAGTAAAGGTCTGATGAAAGGTGCACTTCTCCAGTTTGGCGTACAAATGGTGTTCACGGAGACGGGAAAGGACGTAGGAGGTGTGGCGTATATGGTCCTGGAGATCTTTGGAAAAACTCAGGATATCATCCAAGTATACAATGACAAAAATATTGAGTACCTTACGAAAGACGTCGTTGATGAAATCCTGGAAGACAGCGGGAGCATTACATAAGCCGAAAGGCATTACCAGATATTCGTAGTGTCCACTACGCGTGTTGAAGGCCGTCTTCCATTCATCCCCCTTCCTGATGCGCACCAGGTTATAGGCACCACGTAGATCCAACTTGGAAAAAATCTTGGCCCCCTGTAATTTATTGAACAGTTCGGTAATAAGGGGAAGGGGGTAACTATTTTTAATAGTTATGTGGTTTAAACCCCTGTAGTCGATGCAAGGCCTCAACGACCCGTCCTTTTTCTTGACGAAGAAAAACCCAGCCCCTGCTGGGGAATTGGAGTGATGAATAAAGCCTTTCTTGTGATTCTCCTGGATATATTAATCCATAGCGTGAGATTCTGGTAACGACAAGGGGTAGGTCTTGGACTTGGGTAACCTGGAACTAGATCGATCGGACAATCGTAAGTCCTGTGTGGCGGCAAGAGGTCTGACTGTACCTTATTGAAAACGTCCCGGAATTGATGGTAACGGAAGGTAGAATAACTTCGGGAACAGAGGTATTGGCCAGCAGTTCAAAAAAAAAAAAAATAGAATAAAAAAAACTAATCAATATAGAATAAAAAAGAATAAAAAAGAATATAAATAAAAAACAAATAAAATATAAAAAAAAAAAAATATAATAGAAAATATAAAGATAATATAAAAAAAAAAACAAAACATAAAACACTATATAAAACATAACAATTGCATTAACACAAGTACAACTGAAATATTCTGTGCAATAGAAAGACAAAAGCTCACATGTCATAAAAGGCTATCGAATAAAAATTCACTTAAATAAGTGACACAAAATTATAATAAATAATAAATAGAAAGAAATAAAAAATACAAAACTAACCGTCTCCACAAATAAAAAAAACGATGGTAAAAATAAACCAACGTTTAAAAAAACAATAAATAAAACAGTCAATGTGAAATTAATTATTAAAACAGTAAAAAAATAGTATCATTCAAATGAAGAAATAGAGTGTGAAAAACACCATGTAAAAATAATAAGATCAAATCGTTCTTGTGTACCACAAATCATACATAATGCATCTAAATGGCTGTTTATATACTGTAACAAATTGTGAAAACCTAGACTAAAATACAAGTAACAGAAAAAAAAACAAAAAAAAAAATCCATTCTACCTCACTGACAATGCCCCAACCAAAAGTGAACACCACCTCTCAAAAAAATCTAAACCCCTTGGATGACTAAACTAAAAAAAACAACACATAAAATATTTCCATGGAACGATACAAACAAACAAGAAAAAGAAAACAAAAAAAAAACAATATTATAAGTTATCACAAATATCATTACCAATGTATCATGTAAACAAATGTAATTGGCGTAAAATCTGTATTAACATGAATTACAGAAACACAACTAACTATTATAAACAAATAACCTAAAAAGGTGGCTGGTGCAGCTTATATAAGAACAATACAAAAAAATAAAAAAAAAAAAAATATATTACAAAAAAATATCAAATAGCAGCAAAAGAAACAAAACATTAAAAAACGGAAAAGCAAGTAGCTAGGAAAACAAAAAAAAACTAAAAAAGAAAAATATAAGTTATGAGCAAAAAGTAAAAATACTAAAAAAAAGTTAAGTAACATGATCAACACGAAATAAAACCCCCAATAATAAAACAAAAAAAACATAAAATAAAAAAAAAAGATAAAACAGAAAAAAAAAAATAGATATATAAAATAATAAAAAATAAAAATAAAAAAAAAACATCAAAAAAAAAAAAAAGAAAATTAACACCATAAACTAAACAAAGAAAAAAAAAATAAAAATAAACAAAAATTCCAACACACTTCTCAAGACAAAAACAAATAAAAATTCATCCCCCCTCCCCCCCCCCTCCTCCCCCCTCCCTCCGTCCCCCCTCCCCCCTCCCCTCCCACACCCCACTCCTCCCCCCCCCCCCCCCCCGCCCCCTCCCCCCCCCCCATCCTCCCCCACACCCCTCTTCCCTCCCTCCCCACCCCCCCCCCGCCCGCCTCCCCCCCACCTCCCCCCCCCCCCTCCCCCTCTCTCCCCCCCGCCCTCCCCCGTCTCCCCCCCATCCAACCCCTACCCCCCTCCTCCGCCCCCACAGCCAATCCCACTCTACCACTCCCTCTACCCCCCCTAACGCACCACCCCCCTACCTGCCCCTCTCCCATACCCCACCACCCCCCCCCCCCCCACTCTTCAGCCCCCCCAACTCTCTACTCTCCGGCCTGGTGCGAGAGAGTTCGTCCTTGATGGGATCTGCCAGGCCTTGCCAGAATACGGAGACGAGAGACCTCTTGTCCCCAGTTAGTCTCGGCTGCTAGAGTCCGGAATTCCACAGCATACTGTGTCACCATTTCGCCGTCCCTGATGGATCTGGAGGAGAGAAACAGATGCCATCCAGACGTACTCGCGGGCGGGAGCAGTCTCATGAAGAACTCGGAATCTAACCGTTGACTGGTTTAAATGCCGGTAATCTTGGTAAGGTCAGAACGTCGCTCCCAAACCGGGAAGCCCAAGCCAGGGTGCTGCCAGTGAGGAGTTATAAATGTAGCTACCTTCTTGCGATCAGTATTGTAGAGATGGGGGCCATTTCAAACTGCACCTCACACTGGTTTAGGAAACCCTACAAATCTTGCGGTTCACCTGCATAAGCTTGGGGGAGGAATCCTTACATCTGAGCTGCTAACTGCGCTTGCGGAGTGGGGGCTTACATCGTGCGGGGGTCGCGGTCGGTACCCTTTCTGAGAGTACTGCGACCTGGCATGAAGTGCCACAATTTGATTCGCCATGGCCTGGTTTTGCTGAAAGCAGATTGGAGAGAAACTGTTGAAGTTCGGTCTGGTCTGCGTCTTGTGGGCTCGACATAATGTTACGCCGGTGGCTGCCCGCAGACCAGACCCATCCCCTGAGCTGGAGGGGGAAGTGTAATACACTCACCCGCAGCAAAGGGAGCGTCCCGAGTGTGGTTGAAGCGTTGCCATGCCAGGTGTAGTAATGTAGACAATACTTGCCGGTACCGGGGTTGTAGCGATGAGTCTCGTCTGAACCTCGGCCTCCAGGAAATGGAGCAGAGGAAGTCCATCAATGAGAGGATTGTTAAGCTGTAGCCAAGGAAGACCAAGGGTGATGGGTATCCCAGGAGCGTGAATGGCATCGAGAAACTCTCCTTGTGCAGATGTGAGGACAAGAAGCAAGGGAGCCCATCTCTAAGGAGATGTTGGGCCGGGGTAAGAGGAATCCATCGATACCGACGAGTGCGATGGGAACCTTCTTTCTCACAGTGGTATCGGTTTAACCTGGCGAATTCAAAGCCACGAAGTTTCCTCCAGCTCCGGAGTCAATGAACGCGGTGAAAGTCTTGAACTTATCGCCTGAAAGGGAGACTGGAATGTAAGTTTCTTAGGGAGTTCACTTTTAGAAAGGGACGTGGAGACATTACACCCAGAGAGACCCCTCTGTTCTCACTGGTGTTCCCGTTTCCCAGACGCAGTGGACACTCCCAGCCAGATGTTCCATGGATCCGCAGTAGAAACACATCCCCCGGCATGGCGGAACTGCCATATCGGTGTGCTGATGCGTTGTACCCCCAATTGCATTGGCTCTGGCAACTCCAGTGCAGGACGAAGAGGTATTGTTAGCACTTGGGGGAGCAGGAGTGTTTGCTGGGAGTACTGGAAGACGGAACTTGAAAGTTATGAAGCGATGCGCGCTGACGCTCAGAGCGCGTACCTGGATACTTGATCCCTCGGACAGCCAAATCAATGAGGACCTCCAATATATCCGGCCTGGATTGGCGAGAGAGTTCGTCCTTGATGGGATCTGCCAGGCCTTGCCAGAATACGGAGACGAGAGCCTCTTGTCCCCAGTTAGTCTCGGCTGCTAGAGTCCGGAATTCCACAGCTACTGTGTACCATTCGCCGTCCCTGAGTGATCTGGAGGAGAGAAACAGATGCATCTCCCGACGAGGCGGGAGAATCGAATACTCGTTGAAACTCGGCTTTAAATGCCGGGTAATCTTGGGTAAGGTCAGAACGTCGCTCCCAAACCGGGGAAGCCCAAGCCAGGTGCTGCCAGTGAGGAGGTTATAATGTAGCTACCTTCTTGCGGTCAGTATTGTAGAGAGGGGGGCCATTTCAACACTGCACCTCACACTGGTTTAGGAACCCCTCACAATCTTGCGGTTCCCTGCATAAGGCTTGGGGGAGGAATCCTAACATCTATGTCTAACTGCGCTTGCGGAGTGGGGGCTTACATCTGCGGGGGTCGCGGTCGGTACCCTTTCTGAGAGTACTGCGACCTGGCATGTAGTGCCACAATTTGATTCGCCATGCCTGGTTTTGCTGAAGCAGATTGGAGAGAAACTGTTGAAGTTCGTTCTGGTCTGCGTCTTGTGGGCTCGACATAATTTTACGCCGGTGCTGCCCGCAGACCAGACCCATCCCCTGAGCTGGAGGGAAGGGGTAATACACTCACCCGCAGCAAGGGAGCGTTTCCGTAGTGTGGTATGAAGCGTTGCCAGGCCAGGTGTATAAGGTAGACAATACTTGCCGGTACCGGTTGTAGAGAGAGTGAAGGATGCCTCGCCGAAGTCAGGGAGTGGAGATGGAGATAGGTAGCCGTCTTCAAGGGTTACCAGATGAGCGTTGTCCAAGGAGTGCTGAGATCGAGAGCCAGAGGGGGTAGTCGTACGAGCTGCGTCAGAAACTTTGAAAACACTGAGAGAATCCAGAAGTACTTCCATACAGAGACTATGTCGAGCAAAGACTGAGACAGAGAGTAGATAGATAAAGCAGGAAGGTCCAATGGGCGGAGCGGAAAGGCGGGACAGAAGAGCTACGGGAAACCTGCAATTGGTACGGCATAACAGGCCAGGTGAGTCTTGTTGGTAACCTGATATGCTCTGTGCAGTGTGCGGGGCGGAGCCTGAGGTCCGGGGGACGGGAAGAAGAGTGTGCAGACTGAGCGTGCTCCGTAACTCGTGTATGCGCGTGAACCGAACCAGTGGATGGTGCAGGGGGTGCGTGCAGGAGGGCGTGGGCCGCCCGGTGCTGAGCAGAGGAATCGCGGGGGAGTTGATCCCGCGACAGCGGCAGGGGCGAGGAGCCGTGGGGCCGGTAAGGCAGGTTTGTTTTGTGTGTCCAGGGACTCCCTGCGGGAAGGGGGTACTCGTGGGGGGGAGTGGGGGCGTGAGAACGCCGATTCCTGACAGTACCGGATCTCTGTGGATCTGGTGCCTAGAATTTCTACAAACAGGTAACAGTACATTTATCATCTCATCAGGATGTATGGGACCCTTAGAGGTAGCATGGAAACCACAAAAGACAGGAGTCTGAATATATCAAAACTGATAGAGTTTAATATAGCACAAAAATAACAAGACAGGGAAAACAAACTGGAATCTGCAAAATGTGCAGAGCTACAACCAAAAAAGCTATGTAGCTAATAATAACCAGGAGACATAGTGCTAAGGGGAAAAGGAGGACAACCAAGATACTGTAAGCTGCAAGGAACTTAAGTGCTACATGCAACAGCAATAAATAGGAATGGACAAAATAATACACAGGACAAAATAGTGCAGGGAATACAAGTCAAAAAACAAGAATTGACCTGAATTCAGTAGAACTAGGAGCCAGAGTGAAGAGGAACAGGGAAAGAGGCATGCTAGGGAAAAAGAATCACCTGAAAAAAAGAAAAGATAAATGGACTTATAAAGAAGAATTAAAAAGCAAAAAAAAAAAAAAAATGAAAAAAAGAGAACATAAAAACCGAGAAGAAACGAACAAAGAAAAAACCTAAAGAAAAACCACCCCCCACTTCCCCCCCCTCCGCTTCCTCTCCTCTGTAGAGATAGAGTGAAGGATGCCTCGCCGAAGTCAGGGAGTGGAGAATGGAGATAGGTAAGCCGTCTTCAAGGGGTTACCAGAGTGAGCGTTGTCCAAGGAGTGCTGAGATCGAGAGCCAGAGGGGGTAGTCGTACGAGCTGCGTCAGAAACTGTGAAAACACTGAGAGAATCCAGAAGTACTTCCATACAGAGACTATGTCGAGCAAAGACTGAGAGCAGAGAGTAGATAGATAAAGCAGGAAGGTCCAATTAGGAACGGAGGCGGGACAGGAAGAGCTACAGGGAGACACTGCAGATTGGTGCAGGCATAACAGGCCAGGTGAGTCTTGTTGGTAACCTGAGTATGCTCGTGCAGTGTGCGGGGGCGGAGCCTGAGGTCCGGGGGACGGGAAGAAGAGTGTGCAGACTGAGCGTGCTCCGTAACTCGTGTATGCGCGTGAACCGAACCAGTGGATGGTGCAGGGGTGCGTGCAGGAGGGCGTGGGCGCGCCCGGTGCTGAGCAGAGGAATCGCCGAGGGGAGTGATCCCGCGACAGCGGCAGGGGCGAGGAGCCGTGGAGGCCGGTAAGGCAGGTTTGTTTTGTGTGTCCAGGGACTCCCTGCGGGAAGGGGGTACTCTGTGTGGGGAGCGTGGAGAACGCCGATTCCTGACAGTACCGGATCTCTGTGGATCTGTGCCTAGAATTTCTACAAACAGGTACAGTACATTATATCATCTCATCAGGATGTATGGGACCCTTAGAGGTAGCATGGAAACCCACAAAAGACAGGAGTCTGAAATATATCAAAACTGATAGAGTTTAATATAGCACAAAAATAACAAGACAGGGAAAACAAACTGGAATCTGCAAAATGTGCAGAGCTACACCAAAAAGCTATGGTAGCTAAATAATAACCAGGAGACAATAGTGCTAAGGGGAAAAAGGAGGACAACCAAGATACTGTAAGCTGCAAGGAACTTAAGTGCTACATGCAACAGCAATAAATAGGAATGGACAAAATAATACACAGGAGGACAAAATAGTGCAAAGGGAATACAAGTCAAAAAACAAGAATTGACCTGAATGTCAGTAGAACTAGGAGCCAGAGTGAAGAGGAACAGGGAAAGAAGCAGTGCTAGGGAAAAAGAATAACCTGATACCAGACTCCTGACAGAATGTTTGACAAGCAAAGACCAAACAGGATGGGTGGGGTTTTATAGCAAACCTAGGATAGTACAGTAGCTGGCCTTATTGACTATTGTAGTTCTAACTGCCCAGAGTCAGAACCTAATTCCTCTGTGTGCCTCTACAGGTTGGTGAGGAATACTGCTGGAGGAAATCCTGACACAAATACAGGGATACATAAGGCTACGCTTATAGTGCTGGCGACTGGTCAGGCGATGGTCGCTGGAAAATCAAATAGAGATGACTTCCAGCGATCGCGACCAATCCGTCACTCCATCGCGCTGTCGCGGTTACTATAAGTGCACGTGATGGCGCAATGCATTTGTTTGCCGCGACGTCGCGTTGCTGTCACCGGCGCCGGCACTATAAGCGCAGCCTTAGACACAAGATTGAAAAAACACCGCAGAATTGCGGTCATTGAAACAGAATATACAAAGTATTCTCTATGATTGCAATTAATAATAAACAATACACTTGGGATTATCCTCCATGTAAATAGACTTTACAGTATCTCACTAGAATACATATATATGCAGATCTGAGTGTGAGTCACAGTGGAGACGTTTGCACACCCTGATGATGTCAGTTAAAAAGGTACTCTTGCTTCGACAAAATCGGAGATTCAATAGTCCCCAATGAAATATATCAAAATCACAGAGAGAATGGAATTCTCTGGATACTTCTCGACCGCAGGACATCAACCACCACGGATCCAGTCTAGAGTAACACTGTTCGTATGAGGCAAAAGACTCCTACACTTTTTGTGGCGACGCCTCTAGCCACTTCATCAGGGAGTCATGTAAATAAGTTTGTGTGTATAGTTAAGGGTATTAAGAAGAGCCCTGTCACTGTTTGTTGTTTTCAGTTAGGAACGTGCCCATTAAGTAAGCACCAATTATAATGGTCCAAGATTGTTCTCACTATTGAAAATGAAGAACAATGCTTTTAGGAAAGAGTCCTCGGCATTTGTTTGGACCGGCCCAACTGGAAGGTTCCTTGAGCAATCCTGACCACATAGGTTTGGAAGTATACGGTACATAGTCTTGGGTTTCTAAACCCAAAGCATATTCCTGAAAGAGTAAAAGAAGAGTACCTGCCCTGCACTCCTGTTGTTCCTTTGGATCGTTTTCTATCCAGTACTTTTGAGGTGCGTGGATATTCCATGGCGGGATTACCTAACCGCCACCGTATAAACACAGTAGAAAAGAAGGAGGGAAATAACGGCACTCTTCTTCCAAAAGATCCTTAGATCATTTATTGCAATTCAGTGAGACAAAAGATAGCACGACGTATCGGGGACCAGTGTTTACCCTTCCTCAGGTGCAACAATTGTCTCACTGAATGGCAATAAATGATCTAAGGATCTTTTGATAGAAGTATGCGGCTATTTCTCTTTTCTACTGTATTTCTGAAAGGCCCATTCGTTATGGGCCGTTACTAACTCTATGCAAGAGACTGCCAATGTATCCCTTACTACGGGTAACAAGTGTAAGCGTCTTCCCAGCGTAGGAGTGAGATCTACCAGGGGGATGAAGTCCAGAGTAATATGTTTTTCCACTAGTTTTCTGTCAAGTGAGATATATGTCAATACCTGTGGAGCCTTATAGGCGGATGTCAAATAAAACACCTTTTATGTTTTACAAAAGTTCCTGACGCCCATCCCTATTTCTATCTGCATATCCACCTGCACCTACTCAGTACCCTGAAAGGGTATGAGAGACTGAGCACTGCCATGTATAAAGTCAGTCTGATATAACCTCCTTTTTTAAAGCCGGGTAAGGAGAGTTACTTACATGTATATGTATGTAATGATAATATAACCCCTAAGAAAATGCCCGAACCCCACAGAATGCAAATGCTGTAGACTTTACCTCTGAGCCTCGATAACCTGAGCTGGAAGTGCCACAATATATATGTGAAGCTATAATGGTATTGACTCAGTTACTTAGGATGCCAGTTATTGCAGAAATATTTAGTGCAGATGCTGTAATATGCCACAAGTAGCACATTTTGGCATCAACGTCTTTTCAAAACACTCCAGCAGCTGCTGATAGACAAGAAGGGGATGGTGAAGTTGTACAAAGTGCCTGAAAATGAACTTAATACAGTCACAGCTCATTAATACGTGGCGGTTTGATCAATCATATCAGACGGTACATTAACTCCACAGTGGTTCTCAAACTTTGAGCAACTGATTACCATAACAAAAAAGCCATTAACTCCTTGGCTGCTGCTCTACGGTCCAGCGATCTGCAGAATAGCAGCCAAGAGGTTGGTAGATCTGACCCCTGCAGTGGTACTGTATGTCACAGGCTTTAGGATCATGTCGAATAAGCTTCTTTTTGTTTTAATAGACCAAAAAAGTGCTGAATATTCATGTTGGGTTTGCTGACACACAAGATGTATTAAATCCTGTCTGGAGGGACTATGTCACTATTTTTATAATGTCATTTTGTGTTTTTTTTCTTCTCTTCTAATCATCCCCATAGCATTTGGCCTTATTATTATAGCCTTCATGGTATTTCATCAAACCCAGCATGGTGTACAAGTGGAGATGATGGATTACTGTGAGATATGACATTTATGCTTCTAAAGAGGCAAGAGCTATTCTGTCATGAATTATAGTCTTTCCCCTCTTGAGAAATTAATACCTTACCCTGAACATTCTGTATTGTATCTTTTTAAATGGTAAATCTCTTTTTTACAATAGTAATATTTTCCAGCGTACACATTTTCACAATACTTTTCGCACATTTCAAACAAATAATCGGCAACGCATTGAATATATGAATAACCAACAAGCATTTATATGTTCCTATAAAGGTCAATGTTATTGGAAGCACTGTGGTGCAGTTGTACTTTGAGTCACAAATGTCTATTTATAAAAACAAAATTGGTGTATGTCAAAGTCAATTTCAATGGCCTGGGTGCGCGCTTATGTGCTAAGCTCAAATTCCTCCAACTGCGTCAACAATTATTTTTAAATTCTGTTTTTGGACACAGAAAGGGACTGTGCTTGGCGTATAGAGGTCGTCTGCCAAGTTCACCTTGGGGTAAACCCTAAAAATATTGTTCAATCGTGTTAGCGCAGAATTAAGTTGCTATGTACAGTATCAACCCAAACATGTATTTGCGGCAGCTGGGATGTTCATTATATACTGTAGGTTAAAAAAATGCATTATTTTCACAATATGGCTATTATAAATATTATACTAAGAATTTATATTTACTAATACTACTTACACAATGTAAAAATACACGTGATTCTGTTTTACTATACATTGTATTAATCAGGTATTCCACAAGGGGGGTACGTTAAACATAATTTCAAACACATTATGGGTAGTGTATGTGAGGGGGGGGTGGGCTGCTGACGTGAGGGGGGGCTGGGCTGCTGACATGTGAGGGGGGGCTGCTGACATGTGAGGGGGGGCTGCTGACATGTGAGGGGGGGCTGCTGACATGTGAGGGGGTGTGGGTGGCGCTGCTGACATGTATGGGGGGGGCTGCCTGACATGTGAGGTGTCATACATGGTGGGGGTGCAGGGGGGCAGTGATGTGAGTGCAGTGGGGAGAGTGATGGAGTTGCATGGGAGGGTGTGATGTGATTGCAGGGGGGTGAATAGTTTCATATTGAGGGGGGGGGGAAAGAGTGTCATATGAGAGGAGGGGAGAAGTGTCATATTGAGGGAGGGGGGAGAGAGTGTCATATTGAGGGGAAGGGGAGAGAGTGTCATATTGAGGGGAGGGGGAAAGAGTGTCACATTAGAGGAGGGGAGATGTGCATTTGAGGGGAGGGGGAGAGTGTGTCATATTGAGGGGATGGGGGAGAGTGTCCATATTAGGGGAAGGTGAGAGAGTTGTCATATGTGAGGGAGGGGGAAGAGGTCCATATTTGAGCAGGGTAGAGAGTGTCATATTGAGGGGAGGGGGAGAGAGTGTCATTTAGGGATCGGGGAGGGGAGAGAGTTCATTTAGGGGAGGGAAGAGAAGTGTCCATATTGAGGGGAGGGGAGAGAGGTTCATATTGGGGGAGGGGGAAAGAGTGTCATATTGAGAGGAGGGGGAGAGTGTCTATTGAGGGGGAGGGGGAGAATGTGTCTTTAGGGGAGGGTGTAGTCATATTGGAAGGGAAGAATGTTATTGGGGAGTGAGAGAGAGTGTCATATTGAAGGGGAGGGGGAGAGTGTGTCATATTGAGGGGAGGGAGAGTGTGTCATATTTGAGGGGATGGAGAAGTGGTCATATTGAGAGGAGGGGGAGTGTAGATGTGTCCATCATTGAGGGGAGGGGAGAAGTGTGTCATATTGAGGGGAGGGAAGTGTGTGTCATATTGAGGGGAGGGGGAGAGTGTGTCATAATTGAGGGAGGGGGAGAGTGTGTCATGACTGAGGGTGAGGGGGAGAGTGGTGTCATATGGAGGGGAAGGGGAAAGGTGTTATATTGAGAGAGGGGGAGAAGAATCATATTGAGGGGAGGGGAGAGTCGTGTCATTTAGGGGAGATGGAGAGTCCATGAAGGGAGGAGGGAGAGATGTCATATTGAGGGTAAGGGAGAGAGAGTGTCATAATTTGAGGGGAGGGGGAGAATGTCATATTGGAGGGGGGAGCGTGTGTCAATATTAAGGGTAAGGGGAGAGAAAGTCATATTGAGGAGGGAGGAGGGTCATATTGAGGAGGGGAGAGTTTCATTTAGGGAGGGGGAGAGAGTTGTGCATAGTTGTAGGGAAGAGAGACATGGTGGGGGATTGCTACTTGTGTAGGGGATGCTGACATGGTTGTCTGACTTAGGTGGGGCTCAGCTGAACCATGGATGGGCTGGGGGATTTTGGAGGGGTATTGTGTGTTGATGTGTGAGGGGGATATTGTTGTGTTTGATTGGAGGGGGTTATTCTGTTTTGATGTGGAGGGGGGTTATTGTGTGGGTGCGGGGGAGAGATGGGGGGTAGGAAGATAAGATGGGATAATCGTAAAGGTTTTGTGACATAGTCCAAAGATGTTAGGCCGACCGATTTTTATGTTATACGAGTGGACTATGTCACATAACTTTGCAAATAAGCTAGTGTAGTTATGCTATTTTAGCCTCTAGAATAAGTATTTTGAAATATTGCAATGTTTTTTTCTCTTCATTGAAATGTAGGTAAACCTACAATTAATATACAGGGTTGATGGCCCTTAAGTTTACAAGGCTGTAGTAAATGAAAAAAAAAATATTGGTAGCTTAACATAATAGAAAAAAAATGCCTTTTTCGGTTGGTAAATATATATGAGGTTCATATATATAGAGTAGAAAAACCCGGAGGTTAACTAGAAATGTCTGGTTTTGTGAGTATATTTAGCTATATCCTGGGTTATAAGAATGTGTGCTAAACATTATTTTTCAAAATAGTTCCCTAATAGAGAGCACAAAATATGTTTGCCAAGTGTAGTCCGTATGACAAAAACTATTGTTCCAAATTGCCGTAAAAAAAAAATATATATATATTCGTATTGTGAATGTTTAATATTGTACTGGGGGAGCTGGTTTAAGTATTTCAGGTGTGGACGCTCACCCCAGTGAGGTCCATGGTCACTCACCCCAGTAGGTGTGAGCTGGGGAGGGGGATATTGACAAGTCCAAAGATGTTAGGGCAGCTTTCTGCCCTGTTTTAGGTCGAAAGTGCAGGAATAGTTAAAGTGATCCATTCCACCAACTTCACATTAACTCAGGCTGCTGGCATGGAAAATCCAGACCACAGATTACAATGGTTCTAGTTCTCCTCACACTGCTCTTCTAATATCACATGCACAGGTATTTTAGAGCAGAGAGGTTTGCATTTCAGTCTCTCCTCCTTAGACCTGGGGGCTGGGTGTCGCTGCTCCCCCTGCATCCAGTTTGGGGTGGACGGCCCCTCCAAGCTATCACAGTACCACAGGATTTTGCCCTGGACACTTGGGACCGAGTTTCCCACCACGAACAGAAAGACAAACAAATATATATTGCTGTTTTTCTAAAGACTATGCTGTATCTAGTGACCCTAAATGAGAGGGCATTGTTTTTAGCTGGGGAACCAGGTTAGTTGGCCCACAGCAGTTACGGACTGATTATGATGTTTATTTAGATCCCGGAAGGGAATGAATTTTGTTTATATAATTTGGTTTCTTGTTACTTAAATAAAGGTGGGAAATCTATGACACTGCTATCGAGTGAACCGCTGAATAAAATTCTGAGTGCCTCAACCATACACATGTTAAAGCTGCATTACCGTTACTTGGATGCAAAATAAGCAGGCAGAAGCCTGAGTTAAGGCAACGTATACTTTGCATTTTCCTGTTTTTGTATGTATAATTAACCCTAGAAGACTGTGTCGGGAAGAACCCAGACAGACGTCAGCGCTACAAAAGAGGGGCGTTTGTCACATATGGTGGAGAATGCGGGTCGACACTAAAAAGTCTGTGGGTTTGCAAATAAATGCGGGGGTTTAAAATGGCCGCCCAGCTGAACTAAAATACAGATGCTATGAGTGAAGTCTGTCCCACTGTGTATATCAGTTGTGCTTCTAGCATACACAGAGAATGTGCGAAGTGTGGATGCAATAGCACCCTGAACCCAAACAGAAAACCAAATGTTTTGCTGAAGGAAAAATTTTGCATCTAGCAAGTGCTGTTTGTAAAGCTAATGCCTTTTGCTGAAGTGAGTGAATTTGCAGCTAGCAAGTGCTGTATGTAAGTTGCTGAAGTGAGTGGAATTGCAGCTAGCAAATTGTCCCTGCCGGGTTTCTAAAATGGCCGACGTGAAATGTTTGTTTTGTAATGTACATAATCATGAAAAACAGTGTCCCTTCAGGCCATACGGTGATGATGATGATGATGACGACGATTCGTATGTGGCCCCTGGAAGAGAACCGTACCTACAGATGAATTTAGTATGCTGGGCCTGTCATAAAGTAGGTCACATGGAAGATGTGTGCCCCAAAATTCTCAAAGACAAACAGCTGCAAAAGCAAGCAACGCCCTGTGAGTGCAAGCAAAATGTGGAAGCTACCAGTGAGTATGTGCCCAGTACCACTGATATCTCTGGAGCTAATAAAGCAAAGAGAAAGAAGAAGAAAAAGAAAACTGTTCCTCAAGTTACAGGGGAAATGACCGAGCCACTTGAACCTGCGCTGTCAGGACATGTGTCAGAAAGGCGCCGAGATGTGCTGCAGACCGGAGTGACCGACAGAATTGTCACGGGAACAGTGGCAAAGGAAAAGGAGGAGCAAAGGGAAGCTGAATCCTTGAACCAAGATAAAGAGGCTTTGGTTTCTGCACTCCAAGCTGCCCGCCATGATTATGAAGTCCTGTGGCAGGATTTGGTGAAGGAGCGAGAATGTTGGAAGAAGGAGCAAGAATCTAACAATAAGGTGCGAGAAGCGAACACCGAGTTACAGAGGTGTATACTCCCAGCTGTACAAGAGTACGAGGCTTTGAAGAAAACAGAGTCTCTCTTACGGAGTGAGCTGGAAGAGGTGACGACTAGTCTGGAAAAGGCCAACACCGTAATTGCCACCATGGATGAAAAACAGATTAAGTCTGACAAATTGATTGCTATCCTAAAACAGAAATACGGGAAGGCTCTACAAGAGGTTCATGCGCTCAGCACAGAAGTGCAAAACTCACACCTGGAGGGCCACGGTCTGAACGCAGAGCTGGGAATGTTGAAGCAAACCCATGAGATTGCCCTGTGTGATTTAGAGACTGTAAAGCAAGAAAATGAGAGTCTGAAAATGAAAAATTCAGATTTGACTGACCAAGCAGAAAAAGTGAAGAAACAGTTGACTCAGAAAAAAATTAGAAGTGCAGGAAGCACTACAGAATACATTGATGCACACTCAGAGCCAGCACCAGGAAGAAATGGATGCTCTGAGAACAGAATTACGAGATGTATGCACAAAACAGAATTCTCTCGCGGAAGAACTTAACGTATTGAAAAAGGAGAAAAGCATTCGAATAATTCAGAAGCACTGCAAAGCTCTTATCCAAGGAAGAAGGGAAAGAGAAAATTATCGGCGTAAACTCGCCGCAACTATCATCCTACAGGCTGCCTACAGAGGGATGAAAATTCGTCAGTTTAATCGTCGGAATAAAGCAGCCTGTGTTCTTCAATCATTCTACCGTGCCTGCATGGTATGAAACAGGTTCCTCATTATGAAAGGAGCAACTATAAAAATCCAGTCTCTGACTAGGATGACACAGAACAGGATTCGCTATCAAACCCTGAGAAATGCGTCACTGGTTATCCAGCGGTACTTCCGCCTGAATAAATGTAGGCCTCAGGAAAGAGAGGTCCAAGACTACATGCCTGCCGGCTGCAAAGGTAAAATGCCACAGGGTACAGCTGGAATTAGTGAGAGCCCCATCAAGGTGAAGGTGCTCCAGGTAATCAGTGCTTCATCTTCTAAGTACCATATAATTGCCCCAAAGGGAAAATCCCAAATCTCTAAGAGTGATGGTCGTGAGAAAATACATGGCAGTAAGAAGTACCATAAAGGTTCAAAGGTTGCAAAGCAAAAGCGACGAAGGTCAACGCTGGCCTTGAATTTTTCCGGATCTCGCCATTCTGGGCCACAATATAAAGACAAAGACTATCCGGCCCCAGAGTTCCGTCAGAAGCTAAAGAAACAGTCCAGTCATTTGCAGGTTGCAGCGGGTGTTGAAATGAAGTCAGAGGATGTAATGGACTGGAAGTCAAGAAAAAAAAAAAAAAGAGGAAAAAATGTTTGGGAACTGACCGATTTTTATGTTATACGAGTGGACTATGTCCCTTAACTTTGCAAATAAGCTAGTGTAGTTATGCTATTTTAGGCCTCTAGAATAAGTATTTTGAAATATTGCAATGTTATTTTTTCTCTTCATTGAAAATGTAGGTAAAACTACAAATTAATATACAGGGTTGATGGCCCTTAAGATTACAAGGCTGTAGTATAAGAAAAAAAAAATATTGGTAGCTTACAATATAGAAAAAAAATGCCCTTTTCGGTTGGTAAATATATAATGAGGTTCATATTATAGAGTAGAAAAACCCAGGGAGGTAATAGAAACTGTCTGGTTTTGTGAGTATATTTAGCATATCCTGGGTTATAAGAATGTGTGCTAAACATTTATTTTTCAAAATAGTTCCCTAATAGAGAGCAACAAAATATGTTTGCCAAGTGTAGTCTCGTATGACAAAAACTATTGTCCATAATTGCCGTAAAAAAAAAATATATATATATTCGTATTGTGAATGTTTAATATTGTACTGGGGAGCTGGTTTAAGTATTTCAGGTAGGACGCTCACCCCAGTGAGGTCCATGGTCACTCACCCCAGTAGGTGTGAGCTGGGGAGGGGGATATATGACATAGTCCAAAGATGTTAGGCAGCTTTCTGCCCTGTTTTAGGTCAGAAAGTGCAGGAATAGTTAAAAGTGATCCATTCCACAACTTCACATTAACTCAGGCTGCTGGATGGAAAATCCAGACCACAGATTACAATGGGTCTAGTTCTCCCTCACCTGCTCTTCTAATCACATGCACAGGTATTTAGAGCAGAGAGGTTTGCATTTCAGTCTCTCTCCTTAGAACCTGGGGGCTGGGGGTGTCGCTGCTCCCCTGCATCCAGTTTCGGGGTGGACGGCCCCTCCAAGTATCACAGTACCAGAGGATTTGCCTGGACACTTGGGACCGAGTTCCCACCACGAACAGAAAAGACAAACAAATATATATTGCTGTTTCTAAAAGACTATGCTGTATCTAGTGACCCTAAATGAGAGGGCATTGTTTTAAGCTGGGGAACCAGGTTAGTTGGCCCAGCAGCAGTTAGAGGCTGATTATGATGTGTAGTTAGATCCCTGAAAGGGATATGATTTTGTTTATATAATTTGGTTTCTTGTTACTTGAAATAACAGTGTGGGAAATACTATGACACTGCTATAAGTGAACCGCTGAATGAAAATATCTGAGTGCCTCTAACCTACACATGTTAAAGCTGCAGTACCTTACTTGGATGAAAATAAAGCAGGCAGAAGCCTGAGTTAAGCAACGTAATACTTTGCATGTTCCTGTTTGTTGTATAATTAACCCTAGAAGACTGTGTCGGGAAGAACCCAGACAGACGTCAGCGCTACAAAAGAGGGGCGTTTGTCACAGTTGATAGTGAGGGGTTCTGGGGGAGATATGAGGATGATGAGAGGTGCTGGAGGAGAGATGATGATGATGATGATGATGATTTAACCCGTGCGGCCCAAATTTTTTTTTCCTTGGTGCAGTTCGGCCCTTCTCACTTTACGAGTTGGGCAGGCATGCGTTTACTTCATGTTCTTTTTAACATGGACCCCCATAAACATACGCCTGCTGCATTTCAGCACTGCCTGGGTTAAAGAAGCCAGAGATAGAACATGAAACACAGACAGAGCTCAGTGCACATCCAGTGAAACTTATACATGGTACAGTGCCTAAATATATATGTATAGATATCTATTAAATAAAATGGTCTTTTAGTTTAACATTTTGGCCAAAGTGTTGTAAGCCCCTGAGCCCCTGCATGGCAGACCACATCTCAAGGGTCCGTTACACTAATATAAATTCTTAATAACCTGTGCATTACCAGGAAGAAATATGAGCTTGTAGGTGTCCTGTATGGGTTAAAGAAGTGCAGAGTCAGCAAACCAACTCACAGACAGCAGTTTTGACCTTTTGGGTCTAATCAGTGTGAGACTGTTTATACTGGCTTTGCAATGGGAAGTTCGAATAGGTTTCTACAACACATTATACGTATGGAGGGTAAAAAAGTGACAAAAAAATGAACTTGTCATAATGAAGAAGGAAACATTGTAAGAAGCCGCACAACAGGAATGGCATCCAAATAAGCGCAAACCGTGCGTTTTTTGATTTGTTAATGTGAAGATATTATGTTATATGTATATAAAGGGGACTGTGGGTCACACACTTTCACATACTGCACCTGATGAAGGGAGGCTGCCTCCCCCCAAAAACATAGTGCCTGCTTTTCTAATCTGCACATGATCTGCTTAACCATGCGGTTTGTGAATGTTTGGACACATTCCTTGTTGTGCCGCTACTTACAATTTTTTTATTCTTGAGTATCTGAAAGCAGCTGATTGCAGGACACTGCATTAAGTAGAGGTGGCACGGGGAGAGATAATGGGGTGTCTGACCTGCACTTTAACAAGGCAGGATCGTGCTTGCTTTTACGAACTCATCATAATGACCTGATTACTGGATTCAAACCCATTAGGGAACATGCAAAAAGCTTATAATAATAATAATATATGAATACTATCTAACAAAATGCTTGAATCACGCAGGAAAAAGGCAACATGACAGTAATATTTCCATATTTTTTTTCTCCTCAATTTTTCATACTTAGAATGTTTCTGTTACTGTCGAATTCGTTTAGTGCAACTATAAAAAGCCTTTCTAATTCGGTTTTGCAAATTACATTATTTTTACTGTGGCATCATTTCTACAATAGCCCACAATATCTCTCCCGATAATAAGAATGAATTGCTATTAAAACCAAACTGCGGCTATAAAAGAATTGTTCCAAAGAAATGGCAACTGCGGACATCCAAATAGATGAACATAGAGTTCAGGTTCTTCATTTCTCAGACTGGAAATGTTGACTGTAAAATGATGTTAAAAGTCAGAAAGGGATTGCATCTCTTAACGCCAACAGAACAAGATCTTTTGCATCAATGTTGCACTACCGGCATTACTAAATGTTGTGCGGGTGTGTTGAGTAGTAGAAGGTGTTAGGGAGGCACAGAGGTGCATTTCAAACTCCGCCGTCCCTAGGCACTTACAGTACATGTGACCTGCTGCCGCCCGCCTGCTCTTCTGCAATCCCAGCGTCCAATGACACCGCGTACATCACCAACGTGAGGTCGCTTTGCCATGGAAATGCAACGTTGTGATGTTATTTGACGTCTCGACATCACATTGTTGCCGTCTGTGGCGTCGTTTGATTCCAAAGGAGCAGGAGGGCGACAGGAAGGAGGTGGCAGGACACATGTAAGAGCCTTCCCCTTATGTCTGATTGGCCGAGAGCCCAGCAAAAGCATTTGCGGAAGGCAATTTTTGCTGCCCCCCAAATTTTGCCGCCCTAGGCTCTGGCCTAATGGGAAGTGTGATACTGGGGAGGTAGTTACTTGGCACATATAGGTTATGATAATGGGATATAGCGGTTGTAGTATTTTTTGGGTGTTAATTTATGCTTGAAATATATTTTTTGTTTTTTTTAATACTGTATGTTGCCCCCGCTGTATTACGTTTTAATGGACCATAATCTGTCTCACGCCTTAGCTTTGTACAGTATAGTAAACATGGTCTTTTGTGGCCCTAGGCCAGGGGTGGCCAACTCCAGTCCTCAAGAGCTACCAACAGGTCAGGTTTTCAGGATATCCCTGCTTCAGCACATGTGGCTCAATCAGTGGCCCAGTCTTCCCTGCTGAAGCAGGGATATCCTGAAAACCTGACCTGTTGATAGCTCTTGAGGACTGGAGTTGGCCACCCCTGCTTCTAGGCCTATAGTTCTACTGCTACTTTTCAGACATATTTTGGAACATTTTGTAAGGTTTCAGACCATAGCTAACAACAATATTCCAGTATGAGACAAAAACATAAAATGTATAATATTTTCATAACGTGGAAATGTGTAATAACTTACAGAATGTAGTATTTAAAAAATGTAAATTGTCAAGAACAAGTATGTTCTCCGACAGATATATAAGTGGGAGAGCAAAGCACGATTATACGACATTCCACATTTTGGAGCAGCTGTGTTGATTTATAAATGACCGCGATCTTGTTCATGGTCTAACTGTGATGATGAGACTGTTGTCTGTGATAGAGAGCTGAAAGCAAGGTTAAGAGTCGTGTTTAGGTTTAGTGCCAAGAACACCTCATACTGGACCCACTCAGATAGTTCCTGTTCACAGTACTTTCTAGGAAAGAACAGTAGCTGCAGCTGTCAGCTGTCTCCAGTGAATGCAAAGTCTACAGAATAACAAAAGTGGAATATATTATTGATAGGCATACTGTACCTCCTACTGTGTTCATTTGTGTGCATTTAATGAACAGTAGCTGACTATCCCGAAGCAATGAATTGATTCCTGACGGTTCCCACTCTTACAGCAAGATGCCGTTCTAAAAATAAGGGCACACAACATATTTTTACACACTTATAAACAACAACATCTCATCCCATGGAAATACTGCAATACATCTCAGCCCATCAGTAGTTCACTCCATGCAACCCCCCCAATAAATGAGAAAACTATCTTCCACCTTGCAGATGTGGAAGACACTTCACTTGAATGAGCTATAAAGTGTTTCCAGCACTGGAAGGCATTCTACGGCATAACAACACTTAGTAAACATGGACCTATATGTGTGAAATGAGCTTATTAATGGTTTTGGAAGTATGAGCAAATACAGCTTTGTTTGAAGTATCTAAACCATTTAAATTGGACACGTAAAGGGCATTGGTAGCTGGTGTCTTCAATAACATTACGATACACTACATGATAAACACTATAGAGGCTTGTCTGTGTGATACAATGTATTACTTGACTGTATTAGTGTATTACTGATAAACCTTACATGAACCACACTTTGCCTGTGTCTTAAGCATTGAAGGTTTCACACTTAACGTGCAACTGTGCAATAAATAGAAATGGGTAGGCGTTATAAAGCTGGCAAAGCTTCTCTGTTGCTCTTCAGGGGTATATGTTTGTCTTCTTGCATATGGTATGTTTCCTAATCTCCACAACAACTTCTCACACCTTTAAATAGGAATCTGCAGCTCAATTGTCATAGCAGAAAGAGGCCAGTATCTGCCGTCATAGAGTTAACTGGTGCTCGAGGCGTATCTGCTCCGAGTCCCAGGTGACTTAAATTGCCTTGCACCAGTCACATTGAAATGATGCTTATGTTTGAGCTTTGTTGTGGGAATGCTTCTTTGTTGTCATTGCCTCTAATCTTTTATTAATTATCTAATTCTATTGAATAGACTTTATTTGGTTTGATAATTTGCAAGAAAGGCAAATCTGCCATATACAGTAACCCCAGAAAAATAAAAAATAAAAGTATGAATCATAGACATCTGGAATAGGCGTTAGTGAAAGTTTTTTTTACCCCTGTGAGACTCCAGCAGATATAACAAATACAGCTCAACCCCGTTACAACGCGAATCCGCTTATACCGCGATAGAAGCGTGGCTCCCATTTTTTCTATTATTGGCATCTTAAATACTTTATTGTACAATGCATACAATTGTACATTATTTCTAACGCAATCCGCTTATAACGCGATATGATTCTTTGGACCCCAAGCACAGCGTTATAAGGGTGTTGAGCTGTAGTTGCAAATATGATTTTATTTTTAATACAGTACATATATATTTGTATATTTGCAAGCAAAGGAATAGAGCAGAGGTCAAAATGATTAAAATACAAAGCACGCTGTACTGAAAGATTGCTGATGTGTTTGATTTTTTTCCCTCAGCATAAATAAAGTGCATATATTATAGGGTTGAACCAATTGAGATGCTGGAGCTGGTCTGCCTAAGCTTGCTTTGAAAGACAAACAGATGCTTGGACTTTGATTATAGAGATACAAGATGACCTTGAACTCTCAGCACTTTCCGTTGCTTTAGGTGCCCACCTGCTTCGTACAGTACAAAGAAAGACAAAGAGAGGACAAGCGTAACCATTTCTCAGTCAAAAAATAAAAAATGTATGAAGAGCCACAAATGCCCCCAATTCTCACTTACATCTAAGGTAAAAACAATGTGCACAGCAAGGAGACAGACGATAGATGAGCTAACAGGGCCAGCTGGGATTATCGAGGGGCTTGGTGCAGGGGCTTTTGCGGGTCCTCTTACCTTGTCCGGCGCGACATCTCCTCATCAGCAACGTGACGTCGCGATGCCGTGTGATGTCGCGTTGTCAAGGGAACGTGACGCCATTCGACATCGCATCGCCATGATAACGGGATGTTGTAGGAGGAGATCCCACCGGACAAGGTAAGAGATGGTTACAGAGGCCCTGCGCCTTCCCCTGGCAATCAGTTTAATTGTTGTGGGGAACAGCACGGGGCCTTGTAACCACGGCACTCGGTGCAGTCACACTGATGGAACCGCCATCAAGCCGGCCCTGTAGTCTCCAACAGATAGAATCACCGCTGACCGGATCCTTAGGAACGAAGGGCATACTGGAGGTTTATTCACTCCAGTTGAGTCCTGACCCAGCCGGCCCAGGGCAAGACTCTTGGCGTCCGCATGTTCTGCCTCGTTCTCTTCCGGATTCTCTTCAGAAGCGACCCTTTGTACAGTACACCTTACCCTTTGCGAAATGATGATGGGTCAAATGCAGAATAGTTTAACCAGTCCAAGTAAAAATTGACGCAAAAAGCATTCAATGTATTTGTTATCTTTTCAACAGGCTCCTATGAGAAGCTTTTTAAATCTCTCTGATTATGTATTGTCTACAAAGTGCACAACATGGGAAGCGTCCTTCAAGTATGTGACCACTGCAGTCTCAGGCCTCTCGCACAAATAATTCTTCTCAGTTAGATAATTAGAACACAGACTCATTCATTTTAAAGCACAATTCAACAAACAGACCTGTTCATTAAAAATGTACACAGATTTGCACTCTAATTTTGCTGTTTGACATGTAACATTTCCAATTAAATTATCCACACAACACAAGACCTAATAAACATTTTAACTGTCGGATACAGCATTTTGTGCAGATGTTCCCATATATTTTTTTCCTAAATGTGAAATTCTTGCTACTGTACTTGATATGAAAATATTTGTTTTATTAATTTTAAAATTAATGCAAGATAAAGAGATTTACAAATTATTCAGTGCACAAAATTATTATTGTATTTTAAAATGAAGAGCCTTTTCACTTTCAAATATTTGAAGAATATATTGGATGGAAAGGGTAGTAAATAGAAAGTGGCTGTGGTTAGAAGGTACAGTATCACTGCAAGTTATTGCTACATCTTATACTATATTAGTGAAAGCACTGTATGCCTGTCTGGATGTCCGGTGTCCCTAGGGGAAATCTCATTGGTCCCTTGGGCCACCCGCCACACACACACACACACACACAAACACACACACACAAGGTAGGGGGGGTGTTACATACATTAGCTTGGGGCGTGCCCCCTTGGGGGGGCGCACGATTATGTAGGGGGGGCGCGAGCAGCTTGCAGGGAAACCTGGGGGCGGCCAGAGCTGTGCACGGGCGCTCCGTGCTGCTGCTTCTATGTCTGTGTCTTGCAGAGGGGGCGGGGCCAGAAGATCCGTGCTGCTGCTTCTATGTCTGTGTCTTGCAGAGGGGGTGGGGCTTCTCTCTGCACACAGACAGCCCCTCCTTCTCTTCCTGTCTGCTTCCCGTTTTCAGCAGCATGGGGGGTTGGGGGATCGGAGCATGTCGCCCCCCCAGGTTGGAATGAAAATTGTGGAATGATTAAGTGTGGTGGGGTTGATGGGTGTGTTGGTGTGGGGGTGGGGGGGAGTGTTGGGGGGGATTGAGTGGGTGTGTGGGGGGGGGGGGGATTGAGTGTGGTGTGTGTGTGGGGGGGGGGGGATTTGAGTGTGGTGGGGGGGGGGGGGGGTGGGGGGATTGGAGTGGTTGTGTGGGTGTGGGGGGGGGGGGGATTGTGTGGTGTGTGGGGGGGGATTGAGTGTGGGGATTGTGTGATTGTGTGTGTGGGGGGGGATTGTGTGGGGAGGATTGTGTGTGTGTGTGTGTGTGTGGGGGGGATTGTGTCCCCCCCTCCCTGCCCTTTGCCCCCCCTCCCTGCCCTTTCCCCCCCCCCTCCCTGCCCTTTGCCCCCCCCCCCTGCCCTTTGCCCCCCCCTCCCTGCCCTTTGCCCCCCCCCTTCCACTCCATGCCCCCTGCCCTTCCACACCCGGGCAACGCCGGGTATATCAGCTAGTTAGGTATATATCTCTCCATTGTTAAGGGTGGCCAACTTCTCAAAACCTGTATTTGCAATGGCAGACATGAAGGTTTCGCACATCTAGGGCCTTATTCTATATTGCCCAAAGTGTCCATCCATGCAGTTTTTTTACCTAAAAAACATCCAAAACTTTCACTTTAGACAGTATAGAATGTATGTACAGGCATACCCCGCATTAACGTACGCAATGGGACCGGAGCATGTATGTAAAGCGAAAATGTACTTAAAGTGAAGCACTACCTTTTCCCCACTTATCGATGCATGTACTGTACTGCAATCATCATATACGTGCATAACTGATGTAAATAATACATTTGTAACAGGCTCTATAGTCTCCCCGCTTGCGCACAGCTTCGGTACAGGTAGGGAGCCGGTATTGCTGTTCAGGATGTGCTGACAGGCGCATGCGTGAGCTGCCGTTTGCCTATTGAGCGAGATGTACTTACTCGCGAGTGTACTTAAAGTGAGTGTCCTTAAACCGGGGTATGCCTGTATATATATGTATGTCTTTATTCATATAGCACCATTTATATACTGTACATAGCACTTCACAGTAGTAATACATGTGACAATCATATAAATAACAAGTCATACAAATAACAAATCATGGTGCTTCAGACACAAAAGTAACTTTTAGGAAAAGGACTCCCTTCTCCGAAGAGCTTACAATCTAATTGGTAGGTAGGAAGAACGTACAGAGACAGTAGGAGGGCGTTCTGGTAAGTGTGTCTGCAAGAGGCCAAGATTTATGAGGTGTAAAGTATCAGCCACGGAGCTACTCATATGCTTCGTTAAGCAGGTGTGTTTTAAAGTGGGTCTTAAACGTGGATAGAGAGGGTGCTTGTTGGATATTGAGGGGAAGGACATTCCAGAGGTGTGGGGCAGTCAGTTAGAAAGCTTTTAAGGTGGGAGAGGGCTTTAGAAACAAACGGGGTATAGAGAAGACATCCTTGAGCAGAACACAAGAGTCTGGATGGTGCATAGCGAGAAATTAGGGCTGAGATGTAAGGAGGAGCAGAAGAGTGTAAAGCTTTAAAAGTGAGGAGAAGAATTGAGTGTGTGATACGGGATTTGATCAGAAGCCAGGAGAGGGATTTCAGCAGGGGAGACGCTGAGACAGATTTAGGAAAGAGTAATTCTGGCAGCAGCGTTTAGGAGACAGGTGAGAGGCCAGAAGGCCAGACAGGAGGAGGTTACAGTAATCGAGACGAGAGAGAATGAGGGCCTGAGTCAGAGGTTTAGCAGTCGAGCAACAGAGGAAAGGGCGTATCTTTGTGTAGCGGTGTTTCCCCCACCCTCTGGGAGATTTGCGAGTACCTGCTGGCTTACAGGATTCTGAGTGGTCCACCGATGGTATTGGGGACATCAGGACAGGCTTCTGGAGTATTAGCTGTTCATTCTCACTCTGGTGTCAGCGCCTCCATCTCTTGTAGGTTCTAGGAAAATGAAGGCAATCCTTGCAGGAGAACTAAACTCCACTCCCCTGATAGATTGCATGCCAGGCAGGATTATATTTTAACTGGAACAGTCTTTATTGCAACACAGCATATATCAGCATACACTGCCGGACAGCAATCACTTTGTGGCCTTCCTTTCCTCTGGATGGTCCCCGGACTTCCACCCCTGGCCTAGTGAACCAAGGGCAGTCCAAACTCTTCCCTGACTCCCTAATAGAGGTATGGTAATCACCTCCCACTCCCCAAGGGGACGGGACTGCAGTTGCCAGAGTCCTGTACACCTCTGTGTGATACCAGTCTTTCTCAAGGGGAGAGACAACTGACTAAATTTAGTAATGCAGCCCCTTACGTACCAAGGGGGAGGGCCCAAGGTCTGAGCCCTTTATTGGGCAGAACAGAGGCCTTAGCCCACCTCCTCCCCTGTCACTCAAGGGAGCTGCTTGCTATGGGGGAAACCCTGGATTGATCCTGACACTGCCTGCACTGTTACCAAGGCTTGCATGTCAGGGAGGGCAGATTAGTAGCCAAAACCAGACATGGCTACACTTGTAATATTGCGGAGGAAAAAATAACTATCTACCTTTTGAATGTGAGAGGAGAATGTGAGAGAGGAGTCAAGTGTGACTCCTAGGCAGTGTGCTTGTGCTACTGGGTGTATGATAGTGCTTCCAACAGTAATGTGGATGGAGGTACTGAACTAACAAGTAGCGGTGGGAGAAAAGTAATGCCTATAGGGGGGTGTGTCATGGTATTGAGATGCCAAGCACCTAACTTTATTGTTTTAATAATTTAGTAAGGCGACATCTATCGGAACAGGTAAATGTTACACTCAAGTAGAAATCTATTACGTTTTTATCCAAATTTCATTACAGTCATTTTAAGTTCAGGCATTTCACGTCATGGCGCTAAAATGTAGGACAATTATGTGTCCCGATAGACCTTTCAAGTACAACGGGACAAATCAATGAAATAAGGGGCAGTCCCGTATATACAGGGCGTCTGGCAACCCTACATGTAAAACATTTAATTTATAAACCACAGCTGAACAAAAGATCATAGGGAAGAATAAGCACCAATGTCCAGTTTTGAGACCTAAAAATATCATCACACGTAGCAACAGTTGTAGCAAAATAAATACTTGTTCTTGCAGAACAGACAAGCAAAGGTTAAAAAAAAAAAAGGTTCAAAGTAGATTGTGCTATTGGAACCAGGTATAAGTATTGTGATGCCCACACCACGTTGTAGCATTTATTTTCAAACCCACTGTTTCCGCTACTCAGTGCCTTGAGGTCCACAAGAAACAATGTGTATGATGAACATTGTAAACTCAGTACTTATTAGACACAACCCAGCACCTAATGTCAAAGCACACAGACAGGATCAGAGCATTACAAGCTCCCTCACTGACAACCACTAGGTGCGCATGCGCAGGTCGAAGGGTTACTTTAGGTCATAACCACGAGCGCTATAAATACCCACAAGCTCTCATGGGATCTCCCCTCCACACTGGCCATGATTAAGCACTATCAGCGAAACGTGCACCTCGGCAGAACTCCTAACTTAGGTACAAGCACTGAGCCCTCTGACCCAGACGCTGCTATTCAGAATCAATGACAGAGCAAGTCAGCGCTGAGACTCAGTTCTTGCACAGTTCTTACTCCTGTATTACCCGATGGTGTAAGGGAGCCTTTCATTTAGGGATTATACATATCCTATACTGACAAGTACACAGATACTGTAGAGTATACTTACCTGTGCTGTTGCTCAATACCATTTACTGCTACTGCAGAGTAGCTCCACTCAGGGCTAGTAAGGTATAGTTCACATCCCACAATTGGTGAGCTCAATTATTATATATATACCTACTGGTGCTTTCATCACTACACCCTGCAGATTAACCCCTCATCCAGGGCTTTTCAGGTATAGTAATCAGTGTATACATGGTGCTCTGTATCAGAGATTATGTTCATTTCAATCTACTGATCAAGTCAGTTCACAACCTTATATGGATAAATAGCACTGGGGCAGATTGTCAAGCAACTGCCACCATTTGTCTATACGGTGTTCTATCTAGTCTATCACCTACTGCAGTTAGCAACAGGTCTTAGAAGTGCAGTACATTATACTATAACTATTACCGTGCACTATCAACTATAGCTACAGATTCTACTAACATGACCTAGAGCTACCGTTGATGTACATCCTTAGGGCAGTACTGTTATACTGTTCATCTAACCTTAAGGCAACATAGATGCATTATCGTATCAAGATTAAAATGACAATCAATTGCTAACCATAGGCTGTGTAACCAACCAACCATTAGCAGTGTCATTTCAACACTATTGCACCAAATGCACTACAAGTATATAATTTGGCATTCCATTTAAGGATAGTAACTATAATCCCTCATTCTAGCTTTCCCCCAGGCTTCCCTAACATAGGTGGCTGGGGGCTAGTGTACTCAAGCAACACTAAACAACAACTACTTACCTAGGGACTATCATATCCCTCAGGTAATTAAGCGTAGTGAAACATAGTTTAATCCTATATTAATCCCCATTGTTTTAATATGATTCTAATAAAGTCTAGTTTTTAAATATACACCATCATCTCAACACAGTGTATGAGTGCTTTACTGGGGTTCTTTTCTCCTTTGTTCAACAATTTTCAAATGGCCAGAAAATTGCAGGGAACCATTTAGGGATGCCCGGGGAACCCAAGGGGGACGATGTTGAAACAAGAATGTAAGGTCGCTAATTATTGTAGGATAAGGTGTGCCTCAGGTTAGACTATGGCCCAATCTGACAGCTGAAGCCATTAAGGTTTTGGGGGGCAGGAGGGGCGATTGGTCCAGCCACATGGCTGGTCTTAATGGGGTTGGAGTGTAAGGGAGATTGGATGTTAAAGGAATGGCAAGAAGGCTTAATTGAAAGCTGAGTTTTCAGGGAGTTTTTAAACATGTGAAAGCTGGGGGATAGTCTCATGGTACTGTACGTGATAGGGAATTCCAGAGAGAAGGGGCAGCATGGGACAAGTCTTGCAGGCGGGAGTGAGAAGAGGTAATAAGGTGGGAAGAAAGAGGATGTCGTGGGCAGAACGTAGGGGGCATGTAGGTATGTATTGGTGGATGAGGGCTGTGATGCAATGGGGGGCGGTGTAGTTGAGACCTTTGTAAGTCATTAGCGGGTGAAAGGTGTGTGCCATGGTTGAGGTTTGGATTGTCAGGAGCAACATGGGGTGGCAGGAGCAGTCTTGTCTAAGGCTGATGAGAGTATGCTGTTGTTTAGAGAGGTTGCTAGATTGGAACAGGAAAGGGTAAACATGGAAGAGAGGAGAGGATGTAGAGATGTTGAAAATTGGAGTGGTTCTAGGGTATGTAGGTTTCTATATGTGTGTGTGGATGTAGGTGTTGTGGAAATTGCAGAAGGAGGTTAAAGGTTAGGAGGTGATGATCACAGAGAGGAAAGGGAGTTATATGGGTTAGAGAGAGAGAGAGCAGAAGCTTGAATAAACCAGTTTAATGGAGTGACCATTGCAGTGAGTAGGAGAGGTGGTTGACTAGGAGAGACCATAGGTGGAGGTTAGAGAGATAAGATGGGCAGCTGTGGTGGAAGTGGGATTGTCAATAGGTATGTTAAAGTCTCCCACTATGACTGTAGGTGTGTCAGGAGAGAGGAAGTAAGGGAGCTAGGCTGCAAAGTTGTCAGAAAATTGGGATGTAGGTCCAGGTGGGCGATAGATGACAGCGACATGGAGAGAAATGGGGGAAAAGAGGTGGACAGTGTGGACAGTGTGGACTTCGAAGGATAAGAAGGAGAGGGAGGGACATGGGGGTATGACCTGAAATGTGCAGCGTGGGGAAAGTACTGTAGTGCCGACGGTTATTCTAAAACAAACCAGTGGCTGTCACAGTAGCTTATGACAAGATATAATGAACACCAAATATCTGGGTTGAACTGAAGGAGGCTTAGATATAATAAAATATAATTTATTCCTTAAATAAGGTGAACACATCAATATAGTACAATTAACAGACAAGAAGATAACACTTACTTAGGGTTGGTGGATGGAGAAGTATCCGCTAGCAATTCTCCAGCAGTCCAGTGACATTCAAGCTGGAATCAGAAGCACAACTCCAGCAATCCAGTGACATTCAAGATGGTATCAGAAGCACAACTCCAGCACAACAAAAAACTGTAGGGTTGACACAGTTTATATACCTGTGCAACCCTATTCTTAACATTGAACAAAGCCTATTGGTGAACAATTATCTGTATCCACTCTCTAATGTGGAGACACAGACTAACAGACTAACCCATGCCCTCAGGTAACAATTAGACTGACAGTTTGTTGATTGACTAATACTTAATCCCTAGACATTGGGTAACAATCAAGGCAGTTACTTTTTGATTGCCGTGCTTAGGCTACTCAGCCATCTGCCCTTCATGACCTATTAGCCTAGCAAATGGCGTCTGCATTTTCAGAACAGATCCAAAATAAAATACATATACACTTTAATATCTACACATATTAATAAGTTTCATTCTGGTGGGCCCAGTGGGTCGACCTTTGCCAGTTTTTAATGCCTACAGTGACTCCACATATTGGCCAAATATGAATTCTCTGCGACCTCCAGAACTGGAGATACAGAAATGCACTTTAAAACATTAAAATACATGCTTATAAGGAAACATGGGAACAGGGGAACATACATTTTCAAGGTATAACAAGGTGCAAACCTCATCCCTGGACCGCAGTCCAGTTAACCCCTTGTCTCTCTGGTGAGGTCAGGGGATGGCCATATGGGGTGCAACCCCTTTAATACCGGGCCACCCCCTTTCTCCCTCTACAGTGGCAATCACCAACAAGACCCAGGTACATGCTGGGTACATGCTGAAACATTTCAGTGACATTTCTGCAGAGACTAATGGCCCATCGGATTAACACAGCAGGGGTCCCTGGCAGTCCCATTCATTTTGAATGGGACTGCCAGGGACCCCTGCTGTGTTAATCCGATGGGCCTTTAGTCTCTGCAGAAATGTCACTGAAATGTATCAGCATGTACCTGGCTAGTTTAAGGCAAGTTTTAGAATACTCGATGTCTCGTCTGTAGTAGGCCAACCCCTCTGCCCTGTCTGTTCCCTTGTCTGAGGGTTTGGCTGAGGGAGAGACCACCGTAGGAGAGTGCAGCAGGAGAGGCATTGTCTGAGGGAGTGAGCCAGGTTTCTGTAACGGCTAGAAGGGTGAGAGAGTTGGAAATGAACAGGTTGTGTATTGCTGTGAGTTTGGTGCAGACAGATCGTGCATTCCATAGGGCACAGGAAAAGGATAGGAAATGGAGAGGAGTAATGGGGATGAGGTTTTAGTGATCAGCAATGCGGGGTGGGAAGGAGATTTTGGGGCAGGGTGTGGGACGTGAGAGGATTGGTAAGGGGATAGGGCCAGGATTGGGACACATGTTGCTACAGGGTAGGAGAAGTAGTCACGAGGAGAGGAAGAGAGAGTAGGATAGTTAGTGTTTGGAGTGATTGGGTGAGAGGTAAGAAGCAGGTGTTGATAGCAGCCGGGTGAGGGAGATGACTGATAATGGGAAATTAAGCAAGAGGGTTCGGGGGTAAAACTGTAGGAGCTAGAGGCAAAGTATAGGTGAGAGCAGAGTAATCCCAGTTCAAAAGCTCAGAGCTGACTGGAGTCATTACTTAGTATGAGGCTACAGTGTTTCCAGCTGGCCTGTGCAGTGTACAAACAGCTGGTGTACGCTCTTTGGCTGCTGCCAGAGGCTTGTTGCTTTAGACAGTGTCAGTGTGAGTTAAAAGGCTTCGCTGAGGGAGTTGGAGGATTAGGTAGTCATGGGAGTAGGATGTGATGAGTGATTGGATGAAGAGAAGTTTTGGGGAGACTGCAGTATGTGAGGGGGGACGGGGAGGTTAAATAGTGCAGGCCTACAAATGTAGAGCATGAGTGTAGTAGTGAGCTCACCAACATTTGCCCAGTAATATCCTCACACAGATAAAGTTGCTGAAAGATACAGACAGACTGGAGAGATTGTTGTTCCCCTCTTGTCTAACTCCTGTATAACTCTATCAGTCCCTTATAAATGTTCCCTTTGAAATAGGCCCACGCGAAGTCATATGCTAACCCCAATATATAAGTTGTGTGAGTGCTACTGCAGAGAGTGACATTCGGGACCGAGCTTCTGAATGTGGCAGCCCAAACTAGTCACAATTACAGAGCATTATCAATGACACAAGCAGCACCCTTTATTGCCTGCGGGTATCAAAAGCCCAAGACGTGGGAAGTAGCGTATGTTAGAGGGTATGCAAATAAGTTTGAAGGTTAGAATGATTATGGGGGGCTTTCCGTGCGAGAACGCTGGACCGACGCTATCACAACTTGCAGAATACGGGCCAAAAAGTCACCCACGTGTCACTTCGGGGTTTATTAAGCCTAATCCAGTATTTAACACATTATACAGTTTTTAAAATGCAGATGTATACAGGCTATCTTTAGTAGCAGGGTGAGGCTTAATGTTTGAGTTGGACAAATTATTTGCAAACATTCAAATTCACCGTGAATATGACATTTATTCGGAAATGCGAATATTCGTAGGATTGATAAAAAAAGAAATGAGTTTCACCTAATTTATAAAAACCTTGAAACATTTGTGCGACTATATGCAATTCTGCTGGCGGCCACTATCCGTAGATTCATCCTAAACATGTGATTCGACCAGACCCTGAAATATGGGTTTTATAGAGATGAATTCTGATGCATTCGCCCATCTCAACTGAAGGTTACATTTTCCTCTTTAGATTAGGTTGAGAGTTCAGGATAACGACAATTGTAACTTTATCCCCAGGATGCATTATCCGTACCTAACGCGCTGCTTGTGGATCTTAATCACACATTGAAAGAGTGTATTTTTGGGGAGTGAGACAAACGTAGATCTGTTACAAATCATAACAAGTCTAATTTCCTGTGATCTATCTTAATATGCTTCGGCACTATAATTTAAACTCTAACTATTTTGTTTGAAGCATGTAAAACAAAATTGCTCTTATTAGATTCCATTCCCTGGCCCTAACTGCGCACCCTGTGGTGACAAACAGCATGGTAAATCAATTAATATCCCATGCTGATCTGATTAGATATTTATAGGGATTTGAAGAGAAATCAATCGTCCGTTTCCTTTTGTAGAATCTGTTACATTGACTGACCAGTTTTTTTTTCAACAGTTTCCAACCATTTTAAAATGACATCAAAGGGTATGTGATTGTTTTACAAATATCAGTAGCTCTCACAATATGAAACAGTCACCAGTGTACCCCGTGTACCCCGTGTACCCCGTGTACCCAGTGTAACCAGTGTTAGTACTAACAGAATAGTGTGAAAATCCCTACAACAGACCCTCCAATATTGGGTAAATGAAAATAGGAACACTTTAGTTCCTCTGTCTGTGTGGACTATACAGAGCTTAAAAGCAAAGGCGCACTCCCCCCCCCCCCTGGTTATGCGTCCCTTATTTGTTATTTGATTTTCCTTTGTCGTTACCAGAAATATGAAATGTGTTGTTGCTTGTATACTGTTTTGAAACTCCAATCAAATTTAAGTTAGAAAAAACAGAAATAAAAAGCTAAGGTGAAGACTTCATAAAACAAGCAATGCGTTATATGGAGAGATCAGGTCACCAATATTTCTGGATTTATTTGGATGGGCTAATATATACATAAAATAGAAGTCATGGCGAATTCTGTTTAAATCCTCTGATCATTTGTTAAATGAGTCATTGGTTTTGGAGCACTACTGAGCTGCAGGGTTTGGGGCTCACCCAATGGGAGACAGGCAGAGTAGCTCTCCTCAGTCTCACACTCAGTGAAATAGGTAGGTACAAGTGGTGCACCTGATATTAACAGATACAGGATATAAGACATAGGTAATTTACCTGATAGGTAGGTACAGTTGGAGGGTATGCTAATATGTCTCCTTGGTGATGTGTAATAAAAGACAAAAGGAATCACTTTGACACCCCCCCCCATGTTCTTATTTCTAATTAATTATCTCTACTTAATTATATTCTATTATCTCTAATGAATTATATTCTATTAAGTAATCCAGGTTTATTTCTCAAAGTCTTCAACGATGTTTCTCCCGAATTTGCGCTTTTCTCCCCCACCTCCCAACAACGAGTGTAACATATGCACAAATGCTATAGAAAAAAAAACCTTGGTTGCAATCAAATAAATCCTGATAAACTGTCAATTATTAACGGGGCTAACGAAATGGCCAATATTAATTAGGTACAGATCATGTGATAGTCCATCTTAAACAAGGCATTTATAAAATTAATTCTATAATACTGTACCGTGGAGAGAAACTCCAACAAGAACAATCTCATTACTGGTAGGTAAGCTGTTTATATTTGATGGTGATTTTTGGTTCAGGCATAAAATACAATGTGTGGGTTTGTTTAAAATAATATAATTAACACATTTTGGGGATAGCTCTGAATGGCTAAATGTAGTGCAATTAGTAGCATTCCAACTGTGGAATTATTTCATCCATAAAAGCATGATTGCTCCATAATTGTGACCGCACCCTGGGATGCCCAATTACGCCTCTATTTGTCACTGTGGCTAATTGTGTTTTATATTTCAAATGGCTTGTTTAGAATGCATGGTAATAATAGATAAATGTACTGGGTGGGATCTGTTTACCATAAGTATAATTCTTTATCAACTCTACATTGTGAAGCCTGTTATTTAAGGGTTATTTCAAATTCAGATGAGCGTGAAGTAAAGTATTTCAGTCGTCTGCTTTAGACACATGGGGTTATACGCAACGAGTAATTGCATGTTTGTTAGGGTAGTCATACTGAATTGCAATGTAAGTAGGATAAACATCTTATAACAGGTAAATGTCGTGGCAAAGTAGGACAGCCTTTGTCCTTTTTGTGTGTTTAGTAGTCAACTAAAAAAAATAGTTTTTTTTTTAACTACAGGACTTTGTAGCTGGGCTGCAGCACAGTTTAAGCCTGCGGTCCCAGTGCCTGCGCTGCACGCGCGTCTGCGAGGCAGGTGGCGCGTGCAGCCGAGTCCCCCAGTCTGTAGTGAGCTGCAGGGGAAAAGACAGGGGGGGTGGCGTGACGGGGGCGCGGTTGTGATGTCACCCGGCAGGTTCGCCCTCATTGGCTGAACCGCCTGGGGGCGTGGCCTAGCACTCCATCGCGACTACTGATCTCAATTTTCTTGAGAGCAAGAGTTTCTGTTGGCACAGCACGGCGCCCCCCCTCTCGCAGCGTAGCCAGCCGGGACCTGGCCTAAGGCAACAGTTCTCAACTCCAGTCCTCAATACACACAAACAGGTCAGGTTTTCAGGATAGGTATCTCAATCAGTGGCTCAGTCGAAGAGCCTGCTTCAGTGGCTCCCACTGATTGAGCCACCTGTGCTGAAGCTGGGATATCCTAAAAACCTGACCTGTTGGGGGGTCTTGAGAACTGGAGTTGAGAACCCCTGGTTTAATTATTTTTTTTACGACCCACAAGGCTCTTTTACTGACTGTAATCTTGTATACCTCATTTTTATTTAGGACGGGCGGTTTGGTTTTGCTGGAACCCCTCAAACAGGGGGAGGGTGGTATCCCCCCGAGTCCGAGCCCTGGGATTACTCATGGTTTGGTTTTATGCTGAATCGCAAGCTCGAATCTACGTAACCGAGCTGAATCAAAAGTGAAACAAAACTTAATATCCGATAGACACTGGGATCGGAACTCGAGGCATTTCACTCTTCATAAACATGCTTCTGCCTTCCCCTGCTGCTGTTTCAGGATAATAGCCAACAAATATATACAAAACCAAATAAAATGCAAATAAAATCAAGAGTGACAGAAAGAAGTCAGAGGAAGAGGTCAGACAGACTTGCTCTCTATAAGTCCTCCCTACTTACCACTTCGATTGTAAGCTCTTCGGGGTAGGGACTCCTTCTACTGTTACCTTAATGTCTGAAGCGCTTATTCCCATTATGTGTTATATTATTATGTCACGTGTTTTACTGCTGTGACGCGCTATGTACCTGGATGGCGATATAGAAATAAAGATATACATAGAGACAGAAAGCAAGCAGAGTGAAGGGGGGGAGAGACACAGATCAGATCCTACTGCAGAGGGGTTACAAAGAGAGAGACACAGCAGTTACTCAGTCTCTATAATCTCCTATCTTCTACCAGTAAACAATTTCCAGTTCAGGGTTAACCGTGTATAATAATTATATTTATTTATAAATAGTTGACCCCTCTTTGCTACTGCACCGACACACTTTATTCGAGCAAATACCCAGTATGTACCTGGCAGATACCTGGAATGCGCCGCTCCTCACCTCTGACAAGCCCCGTTGCGTTTGCCTTCCCAGCCTGGGTTCATGCCTGGCTGACGGGCGGCTGATCTGTTAAATGATAATGATTAGGATTTAATAGGCTGCAATGCTTCGCGTGTCTACCAGATGGCATAAATTCATGAATTGTAATGCAGTATATATATATATACTGTGCAGTATTGCAGCCAGCGGGAATAAAATGCTTCAATCCCTGCCTGGAAAATAACCCAATGCACTCAGGCAGAAAACAGTCACAAACCTCAATACACCCGGGTATACCCGAATTCGTGGGACTAGCCGAGCTCGAATAAAGTGTGTCGCCAGTGTAGTATTGCCAGTTGGTTTAACACTGTACATAGCACCTGTGTTAGGTGTAATGGTTGATTGGCATACAGATGGCACCATCTGACCTCTCTCTACCTTCTGTTAGAATACCAGTCAATCAGTGGCAGTTGGTTTAACACTGTTGCATTACATGTGTTGGGTATGCTGATTTACATACAGATTGCATCATCTGACCTCTCTCTACTCTCTGCTAGTATACCAGCCAATTGTTGGCAGTTGGTTTAACACCATAGATTAATCCTGCGTTTGGTATAATAGTTGTCTGGCATCTACATAGCACCATCTGACCTCTCAACTCTCTTCTAGTCAACTAGTCAATCATTGATAGTTTTCTTAGCACTGTTACATTTCACCTGTTTTGGGTATACTGGTTGGTTAGCATACAAATAGCACCTCTATCTACTCTCAGCTAGAGTAGTAAATTAGACAGTCATTGCCAGTTGGTTTACCACCAGTACATTACACCTGTGCAGTGTTTATAATGGTTGGCATATACAGTATATATATATAGATACCACAATGTGAACTTTCTCTAATATATATATTATATATTTTATCACTGTTTGAGCCATCTTTCAAGTTACACTTGTAGAGAAGACCCTCCTCATTGAGGAGTTTCTATCTCTATATTTTTTAATTATTTAAAGTTTTTCAGTTATATGAATTGATTTTTATTATTGTATACTTATTTTAATAATTTCTGTATGCTTTATGGTGTTATTTTAGCATTTTACTGCTTATTTTGAGATTTTTTTTCATCGATTAAAAAAAAAAAAAAAAGGGCCAAAACATGAAAAATGTTTAGAACACAAACCGTAACACTGGTGCAAGTCTCCAGCCAGACTTTATAGTCAATTTGGTTGAACAGGACTGCAGTCTGTGTATGCTACAATGGGAGAATGGGTTGTCCATCTCTGATTTGGTGCTATTTTCTGGATGTCTATCACACTGTCAATTGTTTTACCTTTTTCTATGGGATTTAAGTAGGAGATCACCGTTGTCCAGAATCACCTTTACTTCTACTACCTGTATCTGGAGCACATGGTAAAGAAAAATTGCATTAAAGATTATAGCACGAGATACTTGTATCATGGAGCTTAGAGCTAGGTGACACTAGTGCAGATCTGCACTGCTGATGCTGACCGCTCATGTTTTGAAATGATATCCATTAAAAATGTTGGTCTTTGTAGGAATGAACACAACCCACTAGACAAAGTATTTGGAGAAGGATGATATTTTCAGAGAGAAGGAGCGGCTCTGTGAGTAAAGACACTGACACTGGCACTGAGTTTAGAAGCAGGGTTACCTGGTTCAATTCCCGTTGTCAACTCCTTGTGACCTTGAGCAAATTACTTTATCTCCTTGTGCCTCAGGCACCGAAAACATAGATTGTAAGCTCCACAGGGCAGGGACTGTGTCTGCAAAATGTCTCTGTAAAGTGCTACGTAAAACTAGCAGCGCTATACAAGGACAAATTATTATTATTATAGAGAATAAGCTGACAATGTGGGAAGGGTGATCCTTACTGAGATATAATGATCTACCTACTGTAAGAGTAGTGCACATTTTTAAGGTTATATTTATTTAGGCAATGTCACTCTCTGTGCAGTTTTCATTTGAAAACCCGAGATTAATATGTCGTTATGTCAACACAAGAAAAGGTATGTTATTCTTTCTGATAGAGGGTACGTGGTAAGCATTTAGGTTTCACACTTCAGTATATTTGGCTCTTGCAGCTTAAACCATGTAAGAGCATGGAGCTTTTATTGATGGCTTGGTGATATTCCAGTTCTAGTTTTTCAGGAGGGAGAAACGGGGAATAAATTGCTACGGCAGAGATTTACTGGACATGACGGAATAAAACACGAAACAGTAAATTCACAGAAGAATTGCACAGGTATTAAATAGCCGCATACATGGAGTTTTGGAGTGTTTATTATGCATTCTGGTTCTACTCCTGTGTAGTTTGTTTCAAATGCAAAGAAATTGCAAAATATCTATAGGTATAATAATAATATGTGTTGTACTGTATACAGTATGTATGCATATTGTTATTTGTATGGCGTCAACAATGTATGCCGTTTTTTTTTACAAAAAGTAGACAATAAAATACATAATATATAAATTATAATACAGTAACTACTATAAACTTAAAAGCACATGATAGAAGAGAGGACCCCTTCCAAACTGATGCAGGCGCAGCGAGGACTTGCAATCTGAAGTCACTGGTTTCACTGATGGGACGTGATTTTATATGGTCCTGTACAAATTGGGAACGGTACACAGACGTCATGCGTGTTACAAAGAATATTCTGAATTTGGTGTCATTTGTGCTTCTTTTTTTTTTTTTTTGCAGAATAATGTAAGCTGGAAGGCCTGTAATGGAAGAAGGTGGAGAGGCGGTGTTGGTCACATACTATATTCAGAGGTATTCATCCCTTATCTTCTTTATAACACTGTTCTTGCCTTTTTTAAACATCATCGAAAACAGGGGTGGCTAACTGCAGTCCTTAAGGACCACCAACAGGCCAGGTATTAGGGATATCCCTGCTTCAGCACAGATGGCTCAGCAAGCTGGAGCTGAAGCAGGGATATCCTTAAAACCTGACCTGTTGGTGGCCCTCGAGGACTGGAGTTGCCACGTCTGATCTGGTACTAATTTGTCTGCCTAATAGCCCTGCGGGTGACCTGCCAAGCATGTATAAAATATGTTATAGATGCTAGAGCAGGGGTGTGCAAACTTTTTCTCCTGCGCCCCCCTGCCGGCTTTCTCCCCCCCCTCCTTACCTTGTTTCCGGAGCCAAGGTAAGGGAAGTTACAGAGGACTTCACTGCTCCCCCAGCATTTAATTTAAATGCCTTCGGGAAGATCGCGAGGCCTCTGTAACCGCTGCCCCCCCCCCCCCCAGTTTGCGCACCCCTGTAGCTGGAGGAGGGAATATTGAATTTAATTGTTGGGCTTTATCAGGGATACAACTTGAATGCAATTTGTATTGGATGATAAAACCAAAGTTTAGGAATTGATTTGGGTTTTGTATGAGTGACTTTTCTAGTTTTGTAAACTGAGAAAGACCAGAGCACAGAATAACTGAAATACAGAGGATCATTTATTGGGCTCAATTGAGCATCTAGGTATAAATTGTTTTCTTATTGGCTCCTGTGGATTTCTTCATTGAATGTCCGATCAATAACTAGTCTTTCTACAATTAGCTCTGAAATTTCATTAAATAAATAGAATGTGTTTTTTTCTTAACGTTTTCCTCCTTATTTGAAGATGGATATTTTACTGACCGTACACATTTCTTTTCCCCGGACCAGCCTTAGGTTAATCAATATTCTAGGAATTTGTCAAATTTTTGTATTTTAAAATGTTATTTCTAGATATTTGGAGGATAACATTTCTTCATATAATATCCTTTCCAATTAACAGACATTAAACATCTACATTATAACTCTCAGCATGAGCAGCAACACTAGAAATGACATGAGTATGATCTTATTGATGGTCGGTTACTCTGTTACCTCCACATAATACTCAGTTGGCTTTAATAATTGATTTAAAGTCTTTTGTACTCAGGAAAAGAAGGATCCAACGCTCTACAGTTTTGATTATAATGCAATTTATTTGTGCCACACAACGTTTCGACCTATATAGGTCTTTCTCAAGTGACTAGGCCTAGTCACTTGAGAAAGACCTATTTAGGTTAAAATGTTGTGTGGCACAAATAAATTAGCATTATAATCAAAACCGTGGAGCGTTGGATCCTTCTTTTCCTGAGTATTGCCTGGAATTACTCTGACAGGTACTCCTTGAACCAGCAGCACCGGTAGACTGTATGTATATATATTTTTCATTGTGGTGTGCAGCATACTCCTTTATTTACGTCTTCTGCACCCAGCATACTTTCTCATGTCGGTTTCAAGGCTGGGCAAAACCGAAACTCCATTAAACGGAGTCCTGGACTGTCATGTTTAATAGTGTCCAAACAATGCCTTGATTCACAGCGCAAGGCTCCCCTACCCTTCCCGGCTCGATCCCCAGTATTAGCAAGTTGCACCTGCAGCCTTATTTTGTAATATGATATTTGTTGTTGTTTGATTTAGAACAAGAAAAAAAATTGGTAATTTTCCTCGTTAATGGCGTTTGCGTTACTTTGCAGCTGTCTCCTTTGTCTTGAGCAGTCAGTGACTTTCGAGTCAGATGAAGTTGAAAAATAATGATGGATTCAGGGGGTTCTCTGTCATTGGGGGCTTGGATTTTTCTCTTGCCTGCGTGCGTGCTGGCATCATCACATCTGCTGACAGAGTATACATTCCATCGCTGTCCTGCAGGAACTACTGTAGACATCCTGGTTTCTCAACTTTGTTTTACAATGAGAACCAATACTTTAAATTTGAAAGCAAAAATGCGCAAGGTCGTCTTATGTCTATGCGTCAAAATAATTTAAAGTAAGGGAAAGGACAAAAAGGGAACACTATCAGAAACATTTTAAAGCTGCAGACAAAGCAATATCCTACAGTACGTGTGCTTAAAAAAAAAAATCAGTTCTGTACTATGAGAAAATACTTGTAGCATTTGTTTTTTTAAACAACACTGAATGACATTTTTAATGTATTATAATGTAACAAGCTTTTTTGTTTCTATGGCAACCATTTACAAAGTCACAGATACTGAGTCAATAATCTGCTGCCATTTAGTGAGCCCTCGAGCCGAATCTTCGCCGATCGATCACAGGAGAACGGGTTGATCAGCAACTTATCTAATTACTTATTGTGTGGATTGTATTGATGCACATATTAAAAGGGGGAAATGGCAGCTTGGACTGTTGCTTTAAAACCATGAAAAAATGTTTTTATATAAAAAAATATATATATATAAATATAGCAAATGGAAATATTACTGTATGCTCATTTGCATGTCTTAGGTCTGCAACCCCGCCTTTCACCATTATCACCCAGCACACAGCGCTTCCACTACAGCAAGGGATTCTGGGAAATGACATGCAAATGAGCACACAGTGCCACCTTTTGCTTCAAAGCCATTTAACATGGTCCCCTATAAGCTTAAGCTTGCTGCATTTCACAGCTTTGAGCACAGCCTGGGTTAAGATGCATTCCCAGAATCCCTTGCTGCAGTGGAAGTGCTGTGTGCTGGGTGATAATGGTGAAAGACAGGGTTTCAGACCTGTCTAAGACATGCAAATGAGCATACAGTTATATTTCCATTTGCTATATGCTTTGCTGTGGAGGGTTTTTGTCACTTTTTTTTAAATATATATTTTATCTTTATCAACCTTGTTGATGAGACAGTTTCATCTTGGTTTTATAGAATATGGCTTGCCTCTTAGCTAAGGGACCAGGGTCTAAATGAAAAAAAGGAAAATAGTTAATTTCTATTTTACTGGGTAAGCACAATGTTTTGCTTAGTGTTATATATCAACAAGGGCCCTTTTCTGCGTATCCCAAAGAAGCGCCCAGAGCTGCATTGTTGTAAACCAGGTCAGAGGTGCTGGTAACCTCACTTCGAAAGGTTAGATAAAGGAGTTAATGCAACATTAAGTTTACAACTGTTTAAAGAAGCTCAGTTGAAAATGTGAAATCTTTTCAGATGATTGATTGGGCAAAAAAAAAACCACTCGCCTCTTGCTCCCAATCTGCTACCAGTACATGATTGGCAACACGCAATGAAGTGTTGGACCTAACTAATACTGTTTGGAATACTGTGCTATTCTGGGGTCAGATGTTTCTACACCTAATCACCACATATGTCTTTTTTTAATAGACAAAATGCAACCAACTAAATGCACAGTAATTATTGAGTTTTATGGACATAAAGCGCAAGATGACAGTGTGGGCTCATTTGCATGTCATTTCCCAAAATCCCTGGCTGCAGTGGAAGCACTGCATGCCAAGAGATAATGGTGAACGGCAGGGTTGCAGACTTGTCTGAGACTTGGTAATGTGCTCACGAGTGATATTATTAGTTACTACACATACGTATTTGAACTCTTGAAAATGAATGTGCATGATTGATGTGAATGGTGCATGGGATTTTCCAACCTTCCTTGCCCAGATAGAAGGGCTTTGTGTACAGTATATCTATCCTTCTGTGTACAGGGAATCCTGCTTGTTGGGTGGATTGCTTTCCGTTTCCACATTTGGTTGTGGTGAGAGTGCTTAATAAGTGCCGGCTTTGGTAATGAACAGCATAAGGACTAAGAAAACAAGCAAAGGGCAGAGGAGAAACAGGAGGAACTGAGGCATCAGGATCCCATTGACAAAGATACAAGTGTAATAGAAGGAGATATTGCACAGTATTCGAGATTCTCGCTCACACTGAATTTTGTGTACATGACACACATGATAAGGTTTGTTTGACATTAGGCCCTCTGAGCCGGAGTCTCCCGATGTGTGAGCCGAAGCCTCCCGACGTGTGAGCCGGAGCCTCCCGACGTGTGAGCCGGAGCCGTGTGAGCCGGAGCCTCCCGACGTGTGAGCCGGAGCCTCCCGACGTCTGAGCCGGAGCCTCCCGACGTGTGAGCCAGAGAATAATAAATATATTTCAATGCAAAAATAGGTTGGACATTTTGCTTCTGCGGTGGATGAGATTCACCCTCTTCTGTGTCATATATTCATTACTGAAGAAATGCAATTTTGTAATGTTTTATTTATTTATAAAAATGTGTTACCAGGAAGTAATACATTGAGAGTTGCCTCTCGTTTTCAAGTATGTCCTGGGCACAGAGTTATGATAATACATGGTTGCATTAAATGAACAGTGATAATATATTCAATGTACAGACATTTCATGGACAGTTAGAGATAATATATGATTATGGGCGTATGTAACAGTTACAGACACAGTTAAAATTGTGTTAGAAGAGGTGGGAGAAGCCTGCAATGTGTTGTGTTAGAATACTTTACCCAACCCAGTAACCGAGCAGCTGTAAGAGCAGCCAAAGGCTGTCTGCCTTTGGGGCGATGCAGATGTACAGTAGGCTGAAGGGGCTCTGAATAAATTCAGCTGGGCTTCGAAATTCCTTTGTCTAGAGCAGTGATTTCCAACCTTTTTTGTTTGGCGGAACCCTTGAAGTATTTTGAAAAATCTCGGGGAACCCCTATCTGGCTGATACAGAATAGGTTCGACAGGGGTCAGTCACAACATTTCACACCTCACGAGCCACCTCTATTTCACACCTTCTACCCATGTATTTTTCTCCCATCCGTCTCACTAACTCACCCCCCTGTCGCCGCCTTGCACGTATTTATCCCCTGGGTCTCTCTTTTACTCCCTCTTTTCCTCACTCACTCCCTCCTGCCCCCCTCCCTTCTCTCACTTGCCCCTACCTTCCCTCAATTACCCCACTCTCACTCAATCCACCGTACAAAATACATACCAAAAAAAACCACCACCAGGGGGGATGGGGGGGGGGGGGGGGTGGGGGTCTGTGGTCCATAGGAGGAACCCCTGAGACTACTTCAAGGAGCCCCAGGGTTCCACTGAACCCTGGTTGGGAATCACTGGTCTAGAGCCATAACCCTGCAGAGGGTGGGACTAATGAAATACATAGCAGCAAGCAATCCCAGATGTTAACTCTCAGCACGCTGGTTCTGTGCAGAGGGGAGCAGCTCTTGGGGAACCCATTCAGAAGTCCGCCTTTGGGGCGATGCCGATGTAGGCTGAAGGGGTTCTGAATGAATTCAGCTGAGCTTTGAAAATTCCTTTGTCTAGAGTCATAAAAACAATATGTTAGTAGCATTTTCTCAGGCCTATTACACCTACGAGCCAATATTCACACTCGAACATGATGAGAAAGCAGTTAAACACACTGATAGATGTAAGGAATATACAGTAAATAGCTTCGCATGATGTCTTCAGATATAACAGCAGGATTCTGACACAGGTGCCTAAATTATGTTCAGAGGAATTTTCACCGCGGCTTAAATAATATTAGCAGGCTATATTATCAGAGAACCAACGACTCACTGAATGTCCACAATGGATTATTTCATTTTCCTTCATCACTCTGGGAAACCACCATGAGATATACAATTAGAAATGATCTTTATCATATCGCAGCAGTTCATAAATATTCCATGAAACAGTGGCATGAGTTAAAAAAGCAACAGCAAATAATATGGTACATTTATTGGGGGAGCAGAGAACATTTATGTGTTGGTGTTGACAGGAGAGATGATGAGGGGACTGTGTTAAGCTAGTAACCTGCTTGAACCTCATTCGCAAAAAAATGCTTTCTAGGTGATACTGTAGTTGGATACACAACAAGATGAATTAAGGTCTTCCATGATCAAAATGATATATGATAGACTATGTGAATTAAAGCGAAGTTCTAATGGTATCCATTACAGGCAACCCAGCAGCAGCCACGGGGGATGCTGCAGCCGCCCGCCAGTCTCGCGCCCCGCCTCCCGAGCCCACCCCCACACGCCAACCCAGCAGCAGCCACGGGGGATGCTGCAGCCGCCCCGCCAGTCTCACGCCCCGCCCCCGAGCCCACCTCCACACGCCAACACAGCAGCAGCCGCGGGAGATGCTGCAGCCGCCCGCCAGTCTCGCACCCCCCCCCCCAGCTGCCCACCTCCAGTGTGCACCCCGAGCCCACCTCCCGCGCGCCCCCCGCGCCCTCCTCCCCCGAGCCCACCTCCCACCCGGGCAGCTGCCACGGGGATATCAGGGGCAGGGGGGGAAGCATCTGGCGGCAAGGAAGCGTCACCCACCCGGTCAAGGTAAGTCACCCACCCAGTCACTGTCACCCACCACCCAGTCACTGTCACCTATCACCCAGTCACTGTCACCCACCACCCAGTCACTTTCACCCATGACCCAGTCACTAAAGTCACTCACCCACCCACTCACCCACTCACTCACCCACCCACGCAGGCAGTCACCTGTCTTTTGTTGAAAATATAAAAATAAACAGGTTGCATTGTAATGTTATTTTCTGTATCACAATAAGAAAACAGTTACGTAAAAGTTCCACGGTAAAAGAAATTTTTCGTGGTAGGTGCGCTATGGATTGGGGGGGGGGGGGCGGCTCCTTTCATTTGTCCTGGGCCCCATGATTTCTGTTGGCGACCCTGCATCTGTTTGACCATTGAATTGATGTAGCACATTTCCTGTTTGCACAGTGCATTATTTAGGCGTCTCCTTATCCATAGTACAATTCTTTTAGTTCTAACTGACAACTGTTTTGTACTCTCACTACATAAGGATTTCTTACCTTCAGCAGTAAGCAGTAACATATCCAATTTGCACACATTGACCAGCTGCGCATGGATGTTTATGCATTACAATCAGACCCCTAGTGGGTGCTCTTTCTGCCGTATAATGGTTTGAATGTATGTCAAGGAGCACACAGCTTCGGCACTGCAGGGAAAGCTGCCATATTAATAGCATTCTGTTCTGTGCTAAATGATGAACTGGGCACATTAGAAATGTTCGAAATAATTTCTGAAGTTCGCTAACAGAAACATTTCACGAAAATGGGCAAGGTTTGCAGAAGGCGCAATTTTCCAACCTCAAACTCAAAGGGGGTCATTCAATATACACAGAAGCGGATTGACTTAAATGAGGGCTTCAGAGTATCTTAAATGACCCCCAGTGTGCAAGTCACGTCCAACCCTAAATTCAGGTCACATGATCCCATATATACTGGCATTTCCGCAATAGTGGCAAAAAGGGGAAACATTCTGACTAAATTGGTGATATTTTTGCACCTTTCACAAAACAGTTGCAAAAAAATCAACATTTAAAGCTGCAGACGAAACAATATCCTGCAAAAAAATCAATTCTGTACTATAAGAAAATACTTGTAGCACTTAAAAAAACAACAATTCTGAATGACATTTTTAATGTATTATAAAGTAAAAAGCATTTTTTGTTTTAATAGCAACCATTTACAAAGTCCCATCCCCTTCCTTTTCTGAAACAGGCTCTGGCACATCCCTTTTTTGAGCCCTGCCCTCTCTCTAGCAGTGCAACAATTGTATCTAGTGACTGCCTGGTCACATGACCTTCCCCACAGAACTTTGCATCTTTGGTCCTCTTCTGCTGCACTGACAGCCATTTAGTGAACCCCCGATCCGAATCTGAACCGACCGATCACAGGAGAACGGATCCACGGCAGCTTAGCTAATAATTACTTCACATTGTGTGGCTTGTATTGATGCACATATTAAAGGGGAAAAAAAAAAAAAAAAACGTCAGCTTGGACTGCTGATTTAAGAGACATCTCTATTGCTTATGCTAGATTTTTGGAGTGACAGTAGCACAAGACCAACCGTATAGACACTACATTATCAAAACTGTTACCATGTAGTGTTAATCAAGCAAAGTAACAATATACTAATATCAACACGTTACCGTTTGGATTAGTGCTCTTGAGAGAAGCAATCACCAAAAGTTCCCAGTGTTATGACATTCTATATAAACAGCTCTGACCTTGCAAAGCAAGTGTTTTTAAAACGTTATAATTAGGTAATAGTTTGATGCCCTAATTAATTTCATATTGATGGGGGGAACAAAGAGTTGGAATTGCAAAATCTGGAACACAGTTTAGATAAACTTTCTGCACGTACAAGTACACAGGCTTGATTTACACGTGCTGACATAAAGTAGCCTTTGTTGTCAACATCAATAAATATATTGGTACCTATATTGTTTCAAAGTGTACTTCTAGCATTCATATAAAGATGTAGTTGGCGTTAATGCGCCCGCTGGGGCAATAAAGCGGGACACATTCTATGCGTCAGCAAGAGCAGACGCCATTTTTATGGCATTAGAAGCACACAAAATAATATAGTCTAATGTATACAATAATACACTCATTTTCTTTTGCCCAGAGTGGGTATCGTATGCCTGTAAAGATACTGTATATATAAAAGGTGGCACTGTGTGCTCATTTGCATGTCATTTCCCAGAATCCCTTGCTGCAGTGGAAGCGCTGTATGCTGGGTGACAATGGGGAAAGACAGGGTTGCAGACCTGTCTAAGACATGCAAATGAACATACAGTAATATTTACAGTTGCTATATATATATATATACAGTATCTTTACAGGCATCGTCATATATATTACAAAAAAAAATGATGCCATTCTGTATTAGTCTTTTGTCCCAAATTACAAAAATCTGTAAAATGTATGATGAAATAAATGTTATAAAATGATGTAAATGGACATGATTTCTAACTGCAGCTCCAATATGTTGCTGTTTAATTAATGATGTATCAGTGCAGTATGTTCTATAAGAGCATTTATTAAGAGCTATGTACAGTACTATACTTATTTACAGTATTCTGTTTATATTGCTGCTACCTTGTTGAATAATGGATAACACCGTGCGATGATAAACTTACACATGTCATGATCTAAGCCTTATTAATTTGTTAACTTCAAACCAGGTCATTTTAAACCACTTTACCACCACAGAAAGTATACGGTTGTTCTGAAAAATTACCTGCCACTAGAGGTTATTCAAATTCAAGTCTTGATTTATTAGACTAGACAGTTTTAAGACCATATCTATAGCAAGTAGTTAGCCATAGTGCTGAACTGACATTTTTTAAATTAAGTGCAAAGAATAGACTTTGTGGTTAGCTTGCTTTATTCACACACTGCTTTTCATACTCCATGCACTTTTAACCTGGAAAATATAGGTTTGAACAATATGTTGAATACTCTGAGTAAAACAGTTTACAGTTGAAGTAATTTAGAATATTTGTAATATCAGTATTATCCAATATCAATCCTAGAATTCTGCAACTGCATCCAACTATGTCAAGTTATTCATTCATTTTTTTGTATATACAGTAATTCATTTTTGTGACTTAATTTAAATTCAGACTATTTGTCCATCTTTTTAAAGCTTCTTCCAGCCAAAATTCCTTATTAATAATAACAACATCTGCTGACCCTCATAGCTAATAACACATGGGTGATTTTTTTTTAAAACTGAGAAAAAGATGGGTCCAGATGTAAAGATATTGTATATCCCAATAACATGTGCATTACATAATCCCCCCACTCCTCCCAACTGCTCCTTTAGGAACCCACCAATTCATAAGTTAATGCACATGGGTTAAAAGAGGTGAAAAATAGCTTGATATATAGATAATTAGATATGAATGGCAAAAAGGCATTTTTGTGCTTTAATTTCATAGCTGAAAGGGAATTGACACCTTGCCCTCATACAAGGAGGCACAGAGTCTTAAGCGACTGAGTGGAATGACCACTAGGCCTAAGCTCCCCCTCCCGTCTTTTCTCCCACCCTGATCTTGGGTATGAGGAACAGTGGGGGGTGGTTTCAGAGGTTTCAAAGTAGCACAGGGAGGGACGGGAAATCCTGGTCCTCTCTGTTGCTCCGGTGACAGTCTGTTCCTGCAGGCCCCATGACGGAGGTCCAGGAGATCATCCGGTGGCTGCATCTTGAGGCGCGGTCCAGGAGGTAGGATGGCTGCAGCAGCAGCTCCATAGGGCTGTTGTCCAGTACAATGGCGGTCATAGAAGGAGCTTCAGCCATGTCCTTGGGGGATCACGAGGTGCAGAACCAGAGCTTCACACAAGCCGGTGCACTAGGCCTCCTGCAAAGGTGACTTAGTGGCCCTGCTAAGGAGGCATTTTGTACACTATGGAGTGCCGCCCAGGCAGGTGTATGGTGGTTCAAGCGGGTAGCATAGCACTTTTACCTACACCTGGGCCTGGGGCTGGTGCAATGGTCTCGTGGTGACGGTATGGGAGGGGTTTTCACCCATGGTGGGGGTCAGTTTGTACCCGGGTGGGCGTGATGTGGTCATTGAAGCTGCGCCTGCCTCTGGAGGTGAGGCGGTGATGGTGTTACCAGATCCCATGATGGGCGCCGGCAGAGGCGGAAAAAGTATCTGATGTTTGTTTTAAGGATGCGCATAAGCGTGCCACCAGCCCGTTGAGATTGCATTTACCCGTGGATGTTAAAGAAAAAAAATCTGGAGCGGGGTGTACATGAAAATATTGTCTGTACTGCACAGCGACAGGGAGGCGTTAGCGAGGTCTAGCAAGAAAGGCGAGGCTAAGAAAGAGAACATTGAAAAAAAGCTATTCCCCATACGTTTGCTAACTGGCTCCAGGCTTTCTCCACCCTGTAATTGGCGCAAAAGCTCCCCAACTTTGCTCAGCCGTATGCAAGTATCAGGACATAGCAAATAGTATAGAAATAAGTGGCACCCCACTCCTCACAAATCTTGGTGAGGTATTCTCTCACTGGGGCTCACCCTTTCGGTAATCCCGGCGTCTCAATGCTGCATCCAGAAGTGAACATGTCATAGCAATTTTGAAGTAAGCATTCAGGGATCAAAAATGTAAAAAAGCTTATTCTGTTAAATCCATTTGCAGAGCAGGTACAATCTTTTGTGCCCGGAAACGTTACACTATGATTGTGAATTAAACAGAGTACGCTTTTTACATTTTTGATTTCTGAGTGCTTACTTCAAAATCGCGATGACTAGTGTCAGAACATGAGGAATTATAGCGGGATGGATTGGTGGCTCAATGACGGGCAGTATCGCTTAAAAATGACTGTTCTCAAGCAATTATGTTGGGATACGAAAGACATGGATTTGTGGATTGAGCTCTTGACAAGGCAGAAGCTGGCCTCCTTTCTCGGGGCGTCCCACAGCTGGTTGTTTTCTGGGTTGGCGTCCTGTAATAGAAGGGGGTCACTGCTGGGCCTTTAATGAGGGCCAATGTAATGTTAGCGGATGCAGATTTCAGAATAAGTGTTCCTCCTGTGGTGGAGCCAACCCCGCAGGTGAATGCTCTGCAAGGGCTAGTCTTCGCAGTGGGCTGCTACGGAAGGCATTGACATCAGCGAGTGTAGAAAGGAGGGAGCTTGGGATGGATCTTTACCCCAATAAGGGGGCTGCCTTAGTTTAGATTTTAATGTTTCTTTAGAACGAGTTGGTAGTTGTCGGTGCCTCTGGCCTAACAGAGTGTTAGGCTAAGGGTGTTAAATAGCCCCATTGGTGGCAGCTTGTTGAGGGGTAACTGTGGGGTTACCTTGCCAGATGAGACTCAGTGTTACAGTAATGCCTGGTGGTGGCATGAATTGGTGAGTGGGCAGGGATCATTGTGCTGGGCCTGTTTGGTGCCTGGCTTGAGGAATTTGCGGCCCATGGTTTGAGCTCTATTGGCCTTACAAGTGGGGGGAGCACTCCGGCAGGGTTAACCCCCCATTTTCCTGTCTTTTAATAAACGCCGCGGCCATTGTACCTCCAGACCTGTGTGTGTGCTTTATTTGCGGGTATTTTGGCAGAGGCCATGCTCTTTTTCTTCAGTGACAGAGTGGAATTATTTTCCCATGTAACACAGGCTTATGCCTTTTTACATTTCAATAAACAGAAACATGGAGGAAACCTGCAAACTAGGATTAAGGGGTCAAAGTGACTAGCAAAGCAAATACATTTATCACGATGCATTGCATCCCATTTTGCTCTCCGTTGTGCCAGGTGTACGAAACTTGTTAATTATGATTGTTAGCCAGGAAGAGCCAATCAGAGCAGGTGTACGTTTTTTAGGTGCAACGAAGAGAAAAATAAAGACTCATGGGACGCAGGATTGGATACACCCTTTTATAATATGTATAGGGTCTACCTTTCTATATCTTCCTATTGACTGTTCCTAAATTGCAAGCTGGTGCACAACAAGCAAACATTGGACCACTGTACCTTGGTACAGGGGGTCAAGGGTTAATATTTATTTCTCCCAAATTCCCTTTATACATAGACCCCTCAGAATTGTCAGCTTACTAAACCATGTGGTTATTCGCTGGCACAAAAGGACACAAGATGGCAGTATTGCCAACTAATAGAGCACCAATAGAGCATTGGATTGAGCATTGAAAAGAGGATATTTTCTGTCCGGGTGTGTGTGCCTAGAACGCACGTTGGAAGTGAAACTTCTTAGCCCTGTGAGAGAAATTGTTATTTGTGTTTTTTTTTGTTTTTTTTCATAGAATGAAAGACTTCTTTTTTTAGCAGAAATGTGAAAAGTGTTTAATTAAATGAACGATACCATGTTATACGTGTGTATACAACCACACACTGCCAGTAAGAGGTATAAGGCATTCTGAGGTTTCTTGACAGTGTGTGTGTGTGTGAGTTAGTGTGATTGTGTATATATATATATATATATATATACTGTATATACAGAAAAAAAAGGACTGCGCTTGGGTATAGTGTGATAGGAAATGCAATAATTGTATAAAATAAATAATAACAATATAAAATTTATATATATGGATTTAAAACCCATATACAGAAAATAAATTCTTACTGTGCAATCAGAAAATACATGAATTGATAATAAAAAAGATGTGCTGTGGACCCTTGATCAAATTACAGTACAAACTTTAAAATGAGTCCTCTGAAGTCCCAAATGGAATCCAATGTGGAAAAGAGTTACACAGAAGCACTGTCCGGATGAAGGCAGCTTCTTTAAAAGGGCACAACGACCTCCCTCTCCACCTGCATAGATAATGAAAGAAAAAAGCGCCCAATCCTAGTGCATTACTGTGCAAAAAGTATTTAATTTCCCAATAAAAATGTTCAAATTGAACTCACAAACAAAGAGAATAAAAAAGCATTTTATGAGTTAATACTCATGCTCCATGGTTCTGTAGGCGTTGCTGTTCCTCTGCTCCACTCCGTGACTCCACCGCATCAAAGTACAGCCCTCGTGTGCCTCTGCCTGCAGAAACTGATGATGTTGGGCTCACCACAGCTTCCTTCCCCCGGGAACACACCAGCCGATGATCCAGGTTCCTACCGGGGGCACTGTGTGCGGCGGAACAATCAGATGACACCACACGAAGTCCACTGGTATCGAGCAGGAGGATTACAGCCAGAATTCAGAAGAGACGCTTAACAGGACCCACAGCACACTTGTCCCTACGCGTTTCAACAGCATAAGCTGTTTTCATACATACATATATATATTTACTAGCTGAGAGCCCCGGCGTTGCCCGGGATGTTTGTGGTGTGGGTGTGGCATTTGGGTGGGGAGTGGTCCACGCGGCCCATGTGCGGTGGTAGTGCTGCTGTGGCTGTACTGATGGTGATTGTATTGGTGTGCTGATTTGGGAGGGTTTGGTGCTGATGTGGGGGTGCGGATGTGGGTGTGCCGATGGGGGAGGTGCAAAGGTGGCGATGTGTGGGTGCTGATGGTGTTGATGGGGGCTGGGAATGGTGGGGAGCCGAGAATGCCAGTGTGCTGGGGGGGCATGGGATACCGGTGTGCTGATGTGGTGGTGCTGGGGTGTGTGTGTGTATACATGTTTGTGTGTATACATTGTATGTGTGTGTGTGTATACATGTGTGTGTGTGTATGTGTACGTGTGTGTGTATACACGTGTGTGTGTATGTGTATACACGTGTGTGTGTATACACGTATGTGTGTGTATACACGTATGTGTGTGTATACACATGTGTGTGTGTATACACGTGTGTGTATACACGTGTGTGTGTGTGTATACACGTGTGTGTGTATACACGTGTGTGTGTGTGTATACACGTGTGTGTGTATACATTGTGTGTATGTATATATTGTGTGTGTGTATACGTGTGTGTGTGTGTATACACATGTGTGTATACACGTGTATACATGTTTGTGTGTGTGTATACATGTTTGTGTGTATACATTGTATGTGTGTGTGTGTGTGTGTGTGTGTACATTTGTGTGTGTGTACACATGTGTGTGTATACACATGTGTGTGTGTGTGTGTGTGTATACGTGTGTGTGTGTATACATGTGTGTGTGTGTATACATGTGTATGTGTGTATACATGTGTGTGTGTGTATACATGTGTGTGTATATACATGTGTGTGTATACACATGTATGTGTATACACGTGTGTGTGTACACATGTGTGTGTATACACATGTGTGTGTGTATACACATGTGTGTGTGTATACACATGTGTGTGTATACACATGTGTGTGTGTGTATACATGTGTGTGTGTATACATGTGTGTGTGTGTATACATGTGTGTGTGTATACATGTGTGTGTATACATGTGGGAGGGTGGGTGGGGGGGAAGGGGAGGTGGGGGGGGAAGGGGATGGGGGGGGGGGGAGGTGGTGGAAGGGGGGGGGGGGTGGGGGGGGGTGGTGGAGGGGGGGGGGGTGGGGGGGAGGTGTGTGGGAAGGGGGGGGGGGAGGGTGGGGAGAGTTGGTAAGGGGGGGGTGGGGGAGGTGGGAAGGGGGGGGGGTGGTGAGGAGGAGGTGGTGGGAGGTTGTAAGGGGGGGGGAAGGGAAGGTGAAGGGGGGGTGAAGGTGGGGGTGGGGAGGAAGGGGGGGGTGGAGGGGAGGTGAAGGGTGGGGGTGGAGGGGAGGTGAAGGGGGGGGGAGGGGACGGGGAGGTGGAGGGGGGGGGGAGGGGGGGGTGAAGGGGGGGGGTGGAGGGGAGGTGAAGGGGGGGTGGGAGGGGAGGTGAAGGGGGGGGGGAGGGGAGGTGGAAGGGGGGGGTGGAGGGGAGGTGGGGGGGGGGGTGAAGGGGAGGTGGGGGGGGTGAAGGGGAGGTGGGGGGGGTGAAGGGGAGGTTAGGAATTACATTTCTTAATATGTAGACCCTTCTTTTTCAAGGGACCAAAAGTAATTGGACAATTGAACTCAAAGCTGTTTCATGGACAGGTGTGGGTTATTCATTCGTTATTCATATCAATTAAGCAGGTAAAAGGTTCTGGAGTTGATTCCAGGTGTGGCATTCGCATTTGGAAAGCTGTTGCTGTGAACCCACAACATGCGGTCAAAGGAGCTCTCAATGCAAGTGAAAAAGGCATCCTTAGGCTGCAAAAAAAAGAAAATCCATCAGAGAGAGAACAGGAAACATTAGGAGTGGCCAAAATCAACAGTTTGGTACATTCTGAGAAAAAAAGAACGCACTGTGAGCTCTGCAACAAAAAAAGGCCTGGACGTCCATGGAAGGACAACAGTTGTGGATGACGTAGGATCCTTGTCCCATGGTAAAGAAAAACCCCTTCACAACATCCAGCCAAGTGAAGAACACATCTCCAGGAGGTAGGCATATCATTATCCAAGTGCTACCATAAAGAGAAGACTTCACGAGAGCAATTACAGAGGGTTCACCACAAGGTGCAAACCATATCATAAGCCTCAAAGAATAGAAAGGCGATTAGACTTTGCCAAAACAATATCTAAAAAAGCCAGCCCCAGTTCTGGAACTGCATTCTTTTGGACAGATGAAGCTAAGATCAGCCTGTACCAGAATGATGGAAGAAAAAAGTATGGAGAAGCTTGAAAGGCTCATGATCCGAAGCATACTACATAGTCTGTAAAAAACACGGGGGGCAGGTCGTGATGGCATGGATATGCATGGCTTACAATGGCATGGGTCATAGTGGTTTGATGATGTGATAGAAGACAGAAGCAGCCGGATGAATTTGAGTGTATAGGGATATTTATGTCTGCTCAGATTCAGCCAAATTCAGCAAAGTTGATGGACGGCGCTTCACTTTACGATGGACAATGACCCAAAACATACTGCGAAAGCAACCCAGGAGTTTTTTAAGGCAAAGAAGGGAATATTCTGCAATGGCCGAGTCAATCACTTGATCTCAACCCGAGCGAGCATGCATTTCAATGCTGGAAGACAAAACTTACAGTAAGGCCGAAAGACCCACGGACAAACAATAACTGAAGACAGCTGCAGTAAAGGCCTGGCAAAGCATACAAAGGAGGGAAACCCAGCGTTTGGTGATTGTCCATGCATTCCTGACTTCAAGCAGTCATTGTGCAAAGGATTCTTGACAAAGTATTAAAAATGAAACATTTTATTTAGATTGTGTTTATTTGTCCAATACTTTGAGCCCCTGAAATAAGGGGACTGTGTATGAAAATGGTTGCAATTCCTAAACGTTTCATACGATATTTTTGTTCAACCCCTTGAATTAAAGCTGAAAGTCTGCACTTCTATTGCATTTCGGTTGTTTCATTTCAAATCCATTGTAGTTACGTACAGAGCCAAAATTATGAAAATTGTGTCAGTATCCAATTATTTCCGGACCTAACTGTATATATGTGGAAAAAAAAGAAAAGAAAACAGGCGCACTCCTAGTGCATTAAAGTTTCACCAATTTTTATAGGACTGGAACAATATAAAATGTGCACTCACAAACGTAGCTAGAACATCAGCATTTATGAGATTATACTCAAACCCCAACACTGCAGCACGGATCCATCTGTGACAAGTGTGGTGCCTCTCTCACTGCACAAGCTGGTCCCGGTATCTCCTTGTTCTCTCCGTATACCAGATGTGATTGCTGCACACCATGTGCCCTTCAGCTGTGGTTCCTCCGGCTACAGGTATTCCACTAATTATGGTCCCAGCTCACTCTTTACACCTTGCGGTGTGGATCAAAGGCTTTTTAGCTGCCCTCTGATGTTTGGGGTTTTGCTTGCTAGCTCTTCTGTGTTCACACTATAAAATCAATGGCTACTGCACTCGCCGCTCGAAGACCACCGTACGCGTTTCGCCGGGGATGACTTCGTCAGAGGTTAATCCTATTAGTCAAAGCACTCCTTTTCATCGTCCCATTGGTCAGCACTAGCGTTTACTTATATGTAGCCAGATAATCACATTGATAATAATTGTTTATGGTTTAGTATGCAGTAGGCGCTATTTCAACTTCTGCATACTAGACCATTAACAATTATTATCTATGTGATTTATATATATATATATTATATCCTGATCCCTGCCACTACCGGTATCGGCATGTAGAAGACAGCGAGAGTCTGCGGCAGTGGTTTTCAACCTTTTTTTGTTTGTTGGGGAACCCCAAAATTTGATTCTGAAATTCTGGCGAACCCCTGCTTCTGCCCCCCCCTCCCCATCTTTTGTATCTCCCCCCTTATGCTCCCTCTCACACACACTTTCTCCCTTACACTCACTCTCCCCTGATGCAGAGGCAGGGGGGCTGAGGGCTGATGGAGGCAGAGGGTCTGTTGTGGTCGCTGAGGCAGAGGGACTGAGGTATGATGCGCTTGGTGAGGCAGAGGGATTATGTGCGCCCCCATAACTCATCCACTAACACCGTTGATAGCATTACTGACAACTAGTGGCTATTTCTGCACCCAAACTCTGCATATGCGCAGTATGCTACTTCCGTTTCATAGGAAGTCACAACTCAATTCATTTTACCCTATGAGATTTTCAAATGAGCCACTGCCAACTAAGAAGTTTCACTTCAAAAAGTATTAATATCTTGAGAACGGGGTCCCATATTTCTAGGGCTCAGATTTCCTAATGCAGCCCCAGGGAGGGGAGGAGAAGCTGATCCACACTCATGTCAGGCAGGGCTCCTGCTGCAGTGTCATATTCCAGCCATGTGGTGGCGCTTCTGAGCTCTCCTGGGCTAGCCTCCATTCCCCTGTCTGCCCCAGCTTCAGGGCAGTAAGTTTTTATGCTTGTGTATGTTGGTCAGTATATTTGTGTAAATACTAGTATATGTTTGTGTCTCTGGTGAATGTATTGAAGTGTCGGGATGTTGCATGTACAGTACAGCATGTGGTATATACTGTATGTATGGTGCATACCTCTGATGTTTGGATGGTACATGTATTTGTATTGTATTTGGTGTGTGTATTGCATACATATAATCTGTATGTGTGTCTAGTCCATCCATGTATATGTATTGTGCATATATCTGCGTGTGTATTGTTAATGTAACTGATGTGGGTATGTTTTAGGGTGTATGTATCTGATATGTGTGTATGTATCTGATGTTTGTATATACAGTCTTTGTGTACCGTATATTGTATGTTTGCCTATGTACTGTATGGTGCATGTATCGGATGTGTATGTGTATAGTGCATGTATCGGATGTGTATGTGTATAGTGCATGTATCAGGTATGTGCATGAGTGGTGCCTGTATCTGGCATGTTTGTGCATGGTGTATTAGTCATGTATCTGGTATGTGTGCATGGATTTCATGTGTGCATGTACTGTATCTGGTGTATGATGCATGTACTGTATGTGGTGTGTCTACATGGTGCATGTGTCTTGTGTGTTTGCATGGCGCACGTATCTAGTGTGTATGGTGCATGTGTTTGCTGGGTGCATGATGCATGTATGTGTGTTTATGGTGCATATACCCGGCATGTATGTTTGTGTGTACATTATCTGTTATGTTTGTGGAGTTGCTTAGGGTGTGTGATACTTGGTGTGCCATGCTTGCCCCCAGCCATAAATGTGCCAGCCAACCCCTGCGCAGAACCAATTATAAGCTCTGGGGAGCCCCGGTTCTGGTTATTTAACCATCTCCTCCCCCATGACCAGCTCAGATTGCTGATTTAACAACTAGTGAATGATAATGAATTTTAACATGTGTACTATTTCATACATGCACTTACATAACTACTTGTTTTCACTGTTGCAGTGTAACTCCTGTATACCGTGAAATCCCATTTGCTCAGTACAAAACTTTCATGGTATGCTTCTCTAATTGCCCATTATCTCTAAAGCCACTACAAGCAGAAACAATTACAATTTTGCAATAAAGGACTTGTCTGTCGTCTCTTTTACAAATGACATCACCAAGGCAGCACGAGCCAATCAAACTACATCTTGTTCAGTGACACCTGTGACATTCCCTGTTAATTGGGGATTGTTATAAACGCCTGGTTCACCTGATTATAATTGTCATTCCTTCATTTTCCATATATCACCCTATCAATCACCTTATAGTAGATTACAAGGTCTTTGGAGCAGAATTTTTTTTTTTATTGGTCCATGTATAGCTCGACTTAATTATTAAGTGCTCTGGTGTGATAACCGCATTATGCATCATTCCAACGTAATAAAATCATTTTCAACATAGTGGCAACTACATTTATTAAGAATTTTATTCTAGTTATGTTTGTGTCGTGACCCCTTTCATTTTTGAGTAGGATGGGATAACCAATGATTTGTTGTATTTAAATGTGAGTACTGCACAGTATGTATTTTTCTCTCTCTCTCTCTACTAATCTAAGTAATGTTAATATATTGGTTGTACCTTTCAGACCAGAGAATTGTATCGGGAAAACTGGGGATGAGCATTAGAGATGGGCAAAAAAAAGAATCCGGATTGGTCGGTGGTTCCTTTGGTCCGCGGATCACCGCGGATCAGTTTCAAAATGGCGATTTGCCTTTAGCGGACTTTAAAAATTTTTTTTTTAACATCGACAATCCATCCACGGATTCCGTAATCTTTTGAGGATTGGATTCTGAAAATCGGTCAGCGGATTGCGGAATCCACAGATGGGTTGTTAAAATCAACCAGTGGATGTAACAATGTGTTGGCAGATTTTACACCGCGGAACGGATTTGAATGGCAAACTCAAGAACTTCTGCAAAACGGATTTGGACTGGTTCCTCAATCTGTAATCAGCATCTCTATTGGATTCAATATACATATTTTCACAACCTCTATTGCCCAGTAACGTTGAATGTGCATTTTGGTACAAGTATAGTGAAGAAATGTAGCCAAATCAAGAAACAAACCCTGTGTTCATACATGTACAGTATAAGGTTCCTCCTTTATTCGATATTGGCTAATTTGTTGAGTGATTCGAAGTAAAAAAATAAAATTGACATTAACTTCAACACCCAAATAATAAATATAACATACTCAAATGTTACATAATTGTAGGGAAGCAGGAGACATAGTTTAAAAGTGGATTCTGCTTAGGGAGTTTCGTAGAGTACAGTTGCCAACATTGGCATAGCATATGGCTTTAATTTCATGCATATAAATACAGTAATCATTCCGATCCATAAATAAACTAGAATGTAAAAACAAGGACTTTGTACAATTCTAGTCGTCTACTCTGTGTTTAGCTTCCATTTCTGTCTTCATGGTTTCATATTTAGGCGAACAAAGTGCATTGAATCATACTGAGTTATAGCACAATTGTATGTCCCTTCACAGCAGTGGATTTTATTATATCCATCTGTGACCCCAATCAAATTAAAAGCCCGTCTTCTGTCTTCTTTCATAATTTTCCCTTCCAGATGTTAAAATAAATTCTGCACACCAGGAATTTTTTTTTTGGGAGGCAATTGGAAAATTTCTTTCATCCATTAAATTATAGTCTATCACTGACCTAATACCTATGTTTTATCTGATATTTTTTGTACATTTCTGCATTTGGGCAGAGTTTGCACTAATGCTAGGCGAGAGACTGCTTCTCTGGTACGTTTTTAGCCACAGTCGATCACAGGCTGTCAGTATCAATCACTTATCCAGTGGTACCCAAAGCATCATTTACATGAAGATGCTCTTTACAAGAGCTACCCCGGAGGAATATCCATCCAGTTTCATAACAAACCATCAGCCTCGGTGCACACACTAATTGTATGCACTGCAAACTGTAAATTGGCAACACAATTGTGAAACAATAGTAACAAATATTTTCAACTGCAAGTAAGGAGAATGTAACTCTGATATATAATGTAAACCTTTTTGTTTCCTTTATCAACAAAATAGCTCCTTTTTATATCAAAACATTAATCAGATTGCATGATTCCAGCTTCAAATCATTCCAAATGACTTAACCTCATCACTGCCAGAGGGCCCATTAATGCGTTGCTTGGCAATTAAATGCCGACCTATTTGGCAACAATGGGATAAAAGTGGTAATCCAAGCTAGCGATTTGTATTGGGAATGTTTTTTTTGGTAACATAGGATTGTAGCAGGGGGTCTCCGGAGCTGAACCCCATTCGTTTCAGCTCTAGGGGTGCCCTGTTTACGGACACACTTATCTCTGTAGGGGGCGCCGGTAGCCACTCCACTCAGCTTGCAGCGATCATGCAATGGCGGAGTTTCAAAGCTCACGCGCCCTGCTGGCCAATAGGTAAACCGTGATGTCATCAGTGCCACTTCCTATTGGCTCAAATGACGCAGAAGCTTTACACTTTGCAGAGACACCGGCACCCCCTTTGGAGGTCTGTATTTCGGGAAGCAGGTTGTCCCCAGAGCTTAAATTAATGGGGTTCAGCTCTGGTGAGCCCCCACTTCAACACTGTGTTAAAAAAATGCATGAATTGCTTCTTTAAGAAGCTATGTTGTGACAGCAGCTTTGTTTTCCATGGTTTTACTGGTCACAGCTCAGAAAGGCCAACAGAAACAATATTTGCTTAACATGCCAAAAATTCTAGTAAGGGTTTTGTATGTTTTGCTGGTCACTCATCACTCTCCAACACATTATACAACCTCAATCTGACAGCAGTGTAGAAGTAAAGATGATGAATAACTCCAGTCAGGTGAACATGCAGAACGTAGACATACAGTACAGTCCCTGCAATCTCAGAACCATGACTGTGTGTTTGTAAATTAGGTATCAATAGTTTGGAGGTTTGTGACTACTCCTCCCTGCTTTTTAGCTCACCCAGATAACCAGATCTTGTTATGCAAATGTGAATGACCAGTCTATTAAGACTTTTTCCTTAATCAGAGGGGTAAAGAGGATGTTTGCCGGTAGTGTTAAGACGTGTGGTGTGGTTTGCAAGCTTAAAATACTTTGGCCACAGAATTGAACTAAACTAGACCCTTAATTATGAAAAGAAAAACAGATATAAATGCATCTATATAATTTGTCATATTCTTGTCTTTTGTTATGCACATTTAGGGCAGGCGTGCACAAACTGGGGGGGCGCAACATTTATTCTGGGGGCGCAGCGCTTACAGAAGCCCGGCACCCTTCCCCACAACATTTAAATTAAATGCAGTGAGAGCACGCCAGGCCTCTGTATATCTCTTACCTTCTCTCCGGCGGGTACTGGCGATGCGTCGCCATGACAACGCAGTCAAATGATGCTGCAGGGTCAAATGGCAACGTGACATCACATGACGCCACCGATGCCAGAGAAAACTTAAGGAGGGGGGGGGGAAAGCGGGAGCAGGGGGGGAGAGCAGGCAGGGGGCGCAAACAAAAAAGTTTACGCACTCCTGATTTAGGGCATCTCACGCCAGTAGTCCTGCAAAATTACATCATATTTACCAGAAAAAAATCAATTGCTTTTATTGGGATTATTTTCACTGATAAACAGGTGTGCTCTAGTATTGCCCCCGTTTTAGTAATAGGGAGACTGATAAAGGCCCCCATAAATCTTTAAACAGCTGCACTTTTGATATGTAGACTTTTTTATTCTGCCTTTTTAATTTACATCTCTGCATTCTGCCAAAAATCAAAACTAGTGCGAGTTGAGGCTTATACTGGTCCTTTGTTTTCCATACATGACATTAGTGCCGGGTCCTGCTCCCGTCCAGCTCAACTCAAATCTACGAACGTGCTTTCTTATCGCTACTCTAGTTAGGTTAGGGTGAATACACAAAAACTTCTCTCCAAATAATGATATTTGTCATTTCAGAAAGTGTGTGTGCAGAAATATGCATATGCAGTGTCTAAACAAAAATTGGATTCAGCCATGCACTACCATTGTCTTCCTGCCAAGCACAACAGATTTGCAGATACCCACGGAAGGTTCCCCTAAGGAAATATTGTAAGATTGAAAATACAACGTATGCATATTGCATATTTTCTACGGCTATTGAAAATGATTACATTCTTCTGTCTGGGTTTCATTTTCATCGTGCCTTGCGCATTATGCATCCATCCCTTCATACACTTTTACACTTGTTAGTTCTCACAGATGTTTGAACACTAACTTTAGTAAAGCAGATCCCTGCATCCAGCAGATCACAGAAATAATGTAGTAAAATGAAGCAACAAGATCATGTTTCTTGTGGGATCCTTATGGCTTGAGATGGGGGTGAATTTTTTGGGGGCGAATTTTGAATGCAGGGGATCATCTGGTTCCTTCGGTCCATTTCAGTGGATCAATCTCAAAAAGGTCGATTCGCGTTTTGCGGATTTTTTTATTATTATTACCAATACACTCCATGGATTCCACAACCCGTGGACGGATTTGAAGAATCCAATCCACGCATTATTAAGAATGCGCCAACAGATTGCTGACTCTGCGGATTGGATTCTACAAATCCATCCAATGGTTGTATTCAATGGCGTTTTTTGTTGAATCCACGCGAATTAAAACCGACCAAATCTGTTTGTGGATTTTACACAGAGAAACGGATTTTGGGGGAAAATGCGAGAAAATCCAGGAAACGGATTTGGGGGGATACACCCATACTTATGACTCTCAAATAAAGGTAGGTGGGTCTACCAATATGAGATACATACATACGGTATATAAATTGTTGAGATAAAATGTAAAAGCTCTCATCCGGCATGTAATGAAAAGGAAGAACACAATTAACTCATTAACAGCAAGATGATTATTCATAACCAAATTGCATCTCTACGCATATGTACATTATACAACTATCCAGCATTTAGTCTCTTATTTCTACTAAACTTAAATTAACAGTGACAGAAAAGGATTCTGAAAATACAAAGCGCTCAGTCCTGAACATGATTTTAAAATACCCCACCTTAGCCATTCATCTGAAAAATCCCTAGTAGCAGAATTACCATTTCAAACTAAACCATGAAATTGGTGAAGATTCCAACATCGCATTGTCCATTGGCCTTTTCCATTGCGAACAGATGGAAGAATGACTGATTCTCCACCTGCAGCCACAGGATAGATGTCGTGCCAAGATAACATTGCATGTGCTAATATGATGCACAACATTCCAAGAAGATTCTGCTTTGCCAAAAAGGACATTGATCTGTGGTGACTGTCTAGCATATTAACTATTTTCATTGCTGGAGATAATCAGGAATAAGGTAGTAGTGCACATTTTATTTAATTCCCGCTGTAAAATAATGTAGTACTGAATTATAATTTAACTTAAACCAAAGACAATGTTTCCCGGTGTGATGTACTTTGTGTGCATTGATGCTAAATATATCCTTCTCAGATTAAGAATGGACTGGTTCGCAGGTTTGAAATCCGACATTTGAAACAAATGACGTGCAGATGTGCAGATATTATTGCTGGCGCCTTGTAGCAGGGCATAAAAAATACGCCAGCCGGATCAAACGCCATTTAAAAGAATTAGCTGCTTGCAAAAAAGGGGGCAGGGTTACCTTGCTCTTGAACCCACTGGCATGTGCAATATCTGCACGTTCAGATATCTCCGTCGAACTCTGGAGCTAAATCCATTATATATTTAGAATTTAAATGAAATTAGATCCAAAACCCAAGAAAAATGTATCCTCAGATTAGTTTTTTTAAACAAATTTAGCTAACTTCCACGAACAGAAAACTTCCACAGGGAGCGGCTCAGTGATTAAACGACACTGACTGGCACTGAGAGTTTGAAGCAGGGGAGCCTGGTTCAATTCCCAGTGTCGGCTCCTTGTGACCTTGGGCAAGTCACCTTATCTCCCTGTGCCTCAGGCACCAAAAAACATAGATTGTAAGCTCCACGGGGCAGGGACCTGTGCCTGCAAAATGTCTCTGTAAAGCGCTACGTATAACTAGCAGCACTATACAAAAACATGCTGTTATTATTATGTTACTTATGCAAAAAGTTCACATTTCCAAAAGATTAACACATTTTTCTTGCTTACAGTATTTTGAAGATTTTTTTCATATATTTTTTTTACAAATCCAAAAAAAGTAATTCTGGCAAAACCAAAACACAGAAATTGTTTAGAACCAAACCAAAGACACCAGTGAAAGTGCCACCTTATCTGAGATTTGTTTCTTATACCATATAAAAGAGATGCATTATTTTTACATTCTGACCCACACACTACCCATGTTTTTACAACACTTTAGTAGAAGCATAAAACCCTTAAATAAATCACCACAGATAGCCCTCTACTGCCAGCATATGTATATGTGTATGTGTATATACTGTAAATATATATACACATACATACATACTGTACATACATACAGTATATCAGTAGCAGCCCTTGTTGATCCACTACAGCAGGCCTGCACAACGTGTAAAGTGAGCTGGGCCAAACTGCTTCAAGGAAAGCAGATTTGGGCCACACTTTAATTCAAATTATCTAATTTCCAAAGTTATTAAAAAAAACCCTCACACTCCCCCCCGCCCCCTTCACGACTCTTACCTGCGGCGGGGTCTGGCGGAGTAGTAATGCGGCGTAATGTGCCGCCGCGCAGCCATTTTTTCAGGACCGGCAGGGGAAAGAGTAGAATTTGCAGGGGAGAAGACGGAGATCGCCGCACCATGCCGCCGGACCTGCGGGGCGCATAGTGAGTCCGGGTGGGGCCCATATGCGGCCCACGGGCTGTATGGTGTGCAGGCCTGCACTACAGGATGAAGGCCTCTCCAATGATCTTCCAGGTGCTGCAGTCGCAAGCCTTTGTTTTACATGGCTCCAACTAATGTTCTGATTTTATTCTCCCATCTTACTTTTGCTCATTGTCTTTGTCTTTGAATTTGTCTTGGAATCCAGTCGAGTTCCATCTTTGTAAAACAACGGTCATTTCTTCTTGAGACATGTCCGGATCTCTGTAATTTTAATTTCTTCACCCGTCAGATGACTTGTGTTTGCTATCGACCCCATTCATTCTTCTTCCTGTCTCTTTGGGTAACACCCAACATATCTCTATGTCTGTCTCTCTCTCTGTGTGTGTCTCTCTCTCTGCGTCTCTCTCTGTTGTGTCTGTCTCTGACTGTCTCTCTGCAATATACTATTTTGTACAAATTTGTGCTGAGCAATACTACTGTTTGCAAAAAAATGTTTGAACTCTTTGCTTCAAGTTGCAATTATGGTATTACATGATTACATTATATATTAATTGATACTGCAATAAAAAAACCACTAGGACAATATTGTAGGGAAAGTGAACGTCTAAAAAATAAAAAATAATGAAAAATCAATAAACTGGGTGCTAAGTGTCAAGGTAGAAAAAACCTCTACACCACCTCAAACATATTATGAACAAGAAAAAAGACACTTCACTCCAAATATAATTTAGAAAATAGTTAAGCACTAAAAATAATTTTGTATGACAAAAATGGTACAATATACAAGAAAAATCAGCAAAAATACTGCAACATACCGATGGGGTGGGAGGTAGGTACAGGCATACCCTGCATTAACATACACAATGGGTCCGGAGCATGTATGTAAAGTGAAAATGTACTTAAAGTGAAGCACTATCTTTTTCCACTTATCGATGCATGTACTGTACTGCAATCGTCATATACGTGCATAACTGATGTAAATAAGGCATTTGTAACAGGCTCTATAGTCTCCCTGCTTGCGCACAGCTTCGGTACAGGTAGGGAGCTGGTATTGCTGTTCAGGACGATGCGAAAGGAGCATGCGTGAGCTGCCGTTTGCCTATTGGGCGATATGTCCTTACTCGCGAGTGTACTTAAAGTGAGTGTCCTTAAAGCGGGGTGTGCCCGTATAACGTTTCACGGAACAATCCTCATCATTGGATGCCCCCACATATCTATATATTTCCAGGACAAATGGTAATATGTTCTAATTCAAGCATCTGTTGATTAGCCTCCATTCTCAATTAGGGACATTGCACAGAAACTAGTACTGTACATCATTAATTTTAAATAAAGAGTAATTTCATGATATTGTCAGGTGTGTCAATGTGTTGCGTTTCAGTGTCTTCCATATTTCTGAAGGTATCAAGAAAATAAACATTGCTGGTAGAAGAGCAACACATTTTACAGGCGCTGATTTCTAGGCATCGTACTTTAGAGAATGGCTCGGGTCATAAGTGCAAAAACACATCTTGTTAATATTTAAAGATGCCTAGCTAAAGTACATACATAATTAAACAGTGCACCAGGACTGATAATTCAGTTTAATTTGTCACCTTAAGGAAGAGTTTTTATTAAACAGTTTTCTTATCTAATAATGGTATCATTATAAAAAAAGAAGACACTTAGGATTGTGACATCTATATTCTGCCATCTGATTTATTAGGAAAGGACAAATCTGGATCGGTAACACAATCAAACAAGCATGCCTACCGTAGGTGTGTTGTGCTTCCAGAATGCACTCAGAATGATTACTCCTTGAGAATTGAATGTAGAATATTATTCTGAAAGCCAGGGTCATATGTAACATGATTTAGCCCAGATAGTGTCAACTCGGCCCTCTTTTCCAAGCACAACAAGTCTGTTTCTTTTCTTTACTTTATTTGTGGAAAGCAGGTAAAAAACAGGAACTTGTGTAGAGATGTAGGTGTTGGGAAAATGTCTCTCTGTGGGTGCTTGGTAGCTAAAGGCAGATGAAAAAGATAATCCTACCAGTACAGGAGTTTACAGCAGAGTGCTCACTCATCCAGAGGTTATGGTGGAAAAGCAAGTGAGGAGCAAAGGTCACACTAAAGGTTCAGTGAGACTGCACTAACTGTCAGCAAAAGACAGGGGGGGAAAATGGGAAAGCCCATAGCTGGGAGGACTGGAGATGTTGCCAGAGCAACCAGGGGTATGACAGACTGGAAGGAAAAAGGGCTACATAATGTATCCATTCCATCTGCACTGGGAGTGAACTGCAAGGAAAGTGACATCCTAGTGCAGCTAGCAGGGGGAACTGCCAAGGGAAGGGGGGCTGAAACAGAGAAAGCAGACATGGGTATTTCTGTTCCATGACAAATATCATTACTAGGGCCTTTGTGTATTAACTACTGTATCATGTAACTGTATGACTGTGTTTCCCCCAATAGATTATTCAAGGATAGTCATGTTTATTTTTATAGAAAAATTGGCAAAAGCACTCCAATGCCAGGAAAAATGAAATATAATAGCCAAGACAACTTCCTTCCAAAGGTATTTTGTAATGAGTAATGATAGTGGTAATATATAATAACCAGAATGGGTACTATCCTCCTGAAGACAGGTGGTGGGTAGTGCAAGCCCACCCACAATCAGTCTCATTGGCAGGTTCCCCTGAATAATTGCAGTACTCACATATCCTTGGTGTGGCTGACAGGCTGTGCTGCTTCCTATGATGATATACCAGAAGTGAAAAGTATGAACGGAGCGCTTAAGCCAAATGGAGCAGGAAGGACCCAAAGTCAAAAAATTAATAAAAGGGCACTTTAATATGTCATGAGACCCATCCAACGCGTTTCGAACGTCACAGCGTTCTTTATCAAGGATAATAATAAAGTGTAACACCACCCAATAAATACCCTCTTACCTGTAAGCAATTCGCGCCAAAAACGGCATCGCGATGATGTCATGACCAATGGTGCGCATTGCGTCATGACGTCATCGCAATGCCGTTTTTGGCGTGAATTGCTTACAGGTAAGAGGGTATTTAATGGGTGGTGTTACACTGTATTATTATCCTTGATAAAGAACGCTGTGACGTTCGAAACGCGTTGGATGGGTCTCATGACACATTAAAGTGCCCTTTTATTCATTTTTTTACTTTATGTCCTTCCTGCTCCATTTGGCTTGTGCGCTCCGTTCATGTTTATTTTTATAGGCTTGTCTTTTTTTCCAAATACAGTCGTTCAGTTTTAGGTGGTAGATTCCCTGGTGCTGAAAGGGACTGATGAGTCATAATTCTGTACAAAAAGATTCCACTGAAACTTCTGTCAATAGGAAAACACAAAATACAAAACAGGGGATTGGTGTAATATCATTGCAGCACATTGGTATAGGAAGGCAATATATATGGTGTTCTACTGGTAGCAGTAGTAATAACGCAGCATATCACGGAATTATCATTGGTTATTTGTAAAATGCCAACATATTCTGCAGCGCAGTACAATAGGGGTACAGAGATTTGATCATGACATAAACAGTTACATACAAATATTGACTCCAGTCATCGATGGTGCTCTCTTCTTTCGTTTTCCCTGGATCTATCAGCAGCAGCACATCATCCACTACAGGAGGTGTCCGTGAGTACTGGGCTATTAGCCCTATTAGCCCCCAATGAAATTGTTTGTGGTGGGTCTCTCATTCACTCTCAATTTTCAGGGATTAAGCCTTATTTACCTTCAATAAGGTTACTCACTGTATGGCATACACCTCTCTATGTTTTAGGACAGTATGATGTTATATAAGCAGGGTATTTGAGCATTCTCACAACCTTCTTACATACAAATATTGACAAATATGCACAGATACAAAGAAGTAATGAGTAGAGATGGGCGCATTTTGGGGGCATTTTTTGAGCAGCTGGCTCCTTTGGTTCACGGATTTCAGCAGATCAATCCCAAAAAGGGCGATTTGCATTTTGCGTATTTTTTATTATTATTACCAATACACTCCGAGGATTTGTAGATTCCAATCCACGGATTTAGCAATCCGCCAACAGATTGCTGGATCCGCCGATTGGATTCTACAAATCCGTCCATGGGTTGTATCCAATGGCGATTTTTGATTAATCCACACAGATTAAAATCGACCAAATCCATTTGCGGATCTAACCCCACCAAACGTATTTTTTGGGGGGAAAATGCGAGAAAATCCGGGGCATGGATGTGGTCGTATTCGCCCATTCCTAGTCATAAGGGCCACGCTCAGAATGACAGTAACTGGATATCACCGAGTCTTTGGTGTTATAAACATAGTATAATGATATATATAAAAGCATATTAATCCAGGAAAGTGAATGTGCAGATGCAGTCAACGTTATTGTACCTGTTTTCGCACGACACAATTATTTTTATCTGCTGGTGTGAGTTTTAACTCGTTTTCGTGCACTTTGGAATTCAATACAATTGTGTCACCAGTTGCAGAACCATGCGATTTACGTGCTAAATCACGGTACATAGGGCCTCATGCAGATAACCTGTGCGATACCTTTGTGTGCATCTATAAAGGCTTTATGTGTGTATACTTTGTGACAACACTAATTGGGCTACCTGCATATTTTATGGGTTTTAATCACTTACATACAATTAATTATTATGTATTTAGCTTAGCCTTTGTAGACCTCCATAATGAAAATACTGTATTGAATTCCGTGTTGTATCTTCTGTCAAAGATGTCTCAGGCTATCTTCTCTGGCTGACTGCAGTGGAAGCACTGTATGCAAAGAGATAATGGAGTAAGACAGAGACCTGTCTGAGACATGCAAATGTGCTACAAGTGGTATTTGTATTTTGTGATTATATGACATTTTTAGTATTATGTTTTATTTTCAGTGGTCAGGGTACATGGGGGCCCCCAATGCTGGTCTGTTAAAAGACCTAGGGCATCAATACACTTCTTAACAATGGGTTTTTTTATACTTTTTTTTATACTTGAACTGTTGATCCTTGTTATGTAAACAATGCATATAATATAAGTATGCAGTGCATATAATTTGTTGCTGTTTTGCCTAATGTAGTGCTGAAGGATGCTGCTTTTCTTTCCAGGCATTACTTTAATAACATCACATTATCATTAATATCATAAGACACATTTCTAAGCCATTAATATAAATTATTGCATTGACGATCTCACCAAACATGGTTTTTAGTCGACAAATGACTGGCTAAGAACAGATAACAAGTGCTTTTATTGACTAGGAAAATTTCAACCTATTTATGGAATTCCCCATTCACTTTGAAGATTTTTTTTATATGGGTACATTCCCGCTGGATTAGAAAATTTCCATATAACAAATGTATTCAAAATCAAATATTTTCATGCCTGTAGGGACCCACCTTCAAAAGCTTTGCACATCATAAATCCTAAAGTTTGTTAGAAACATATTGTTGCTAATATTTAAGGAAAACAGTTCTTTGAAAATATAGTGTAGTGTATAAATGTAGTATGCAGCTTATACTGTATATGTCAGGTGTTACCTAGTGTTATATGCATAAAAACAAAGCGAAAACACTCATTAATTATACTCTAATTTTATTCGTTTTTAGCTTTAGCTTTGAAGGTTTGCTGATTATTGTTACAAACTAACACAAATGGAGGTAAAATAAAAACAGGTATTAGCCAATGTATTATCAAAAAGTATGAATATACCTAGACTTTGAATACACAATCCTACTGAGCGTGGCCAAATATATACAACAAAAGACAAAAATACTCAATGCTACATCCAATGGGTCAAAATATATAGTAAAATACTTCAATATTAATATTCTCAGAAATATGGGTCATTTAGTTAAACCCTTTGTCCAAATCATTATAAAACTGCAGCCACTTCACGGCATGACCAGTATGCAGGTCCTAACACTACCTGTGACTGTAGACTTATAACGCTTTGGCCAAAGGGGTTAACTAAATGACCCTTATTCATGAGAATAACAACATTGAAGTATTTTACTATGTATTTTGTACCATTGGATGTAGCATTGAGTATTTTTGTCTTTTCTTGTATCCCTAGACTTTGCATCAATTGAGGTTTGTATCCAGTGAAGCATAATACAGTTTCAATTGTTATATAGGGTTAAGACTTACTGAGATAAACTGTTCTTGCCCTTGATCTATTGAATTTAACCTTGATGTCTCTCTTAATGACCATACTGTATAGCCATGGTTGTCTAAAAAGTAGAGTTCTCTCACTTGAATGGAGCTTAATCTTCCTGAACATGAATGGTATTGGTGGAATCACATCGTATTAAAAAGGTGCCATTGCTACAGAAGTCCCCTATTCAATATGTTGTGAAGCCACTTGCCAATGAAGCTCTGAGCTCCACTCATGTCAATTCATCGCAGATGCTACCATGGCGTTCGCGCCTCCCTCCCCCGAAGGCACGGCTTCAAATGACGTGACCCCACCACATCATTTGATGCGCGTTGCCACGGCGACATGTGATTTCACATGACCCCACGGCGGCATTTGACGCCGCGTTGCCATGGCGACGCATCGCTGAAGACCCGGCTGCCAGTAGGTAAGTATGGTTACAGAGGCCCCACGCCTCCCCGGGCTTTAAATTAAATGCCTGGGAGAAGAGCGCGGGGCCTCTGGAACAGCCCGCCCCCCCCCTGCAAATTCTCCCGCCTCCTGGGGGGCGCGCCCCCCAGTTTGAGCATCGCTGGTCTACAGTATGTAATTTTTGGCATCAAAAGTAAATGTCCCATAGCTTGGATTGCTCCAGATTTTTTATTTGTATTATTTTACTCAACATGTATTGCAAACTATTAAATAATAATGCAGCAATTAATTTTCACATGTGCTTGCAACAATTTTGTATTAAAAATGCATTATGCTCGAACGGCTTCATAAATTGCAGAGCGGTTTAAAAGACTTTAGCTTGATTATTTCTGCGACTGTACACATTGAAATAAAAAGCTGTATGATTAACATTTTGCATTTAGTTTCCATATAACGTGAGCTGGTTATTCCTTGAATTGTACCAGATGTAGCATTGGGAGAATGGTCGCAAGGTTAATCAATGCTAATATGGTGATAATACCAACTGGTTCAATAAGTAAAACAAGAGTTACGGTGATGAGATATTGCTGATATCGGATCCTGCACACATGAACGGGAATAAGTGACGGGTTACATTGCAGTTAGATTTTTAAGACACAATAACTCGCGATCGCTGACTTGCGTTTCTGGCCGGTATTGCAGACAAGGCTAAATTAGCATTTTCTGCCCCCTTTCAAATTACGAGCAAACTGCACGCACAGTTTTAATGTGCGCGACGCGGGGGAGGATACCATACGGGACCCGCAAAGAGAGGGCGACCGAACCCAGGACTTCATCTGTATGAATCCCAACCAACTTGTAGCAAAGTCGTAGTCTCAATGTTTGAAGAATACAGTGTGATTCTGTGATCAGTAAACACATGAATGTTTAAGAACTAAGAAATGGTACATACCTCAAAAGGTACAGCATAAGCCAGTCATTATGACTGAGCCACCTGTGCTGAAGCAGGGATATACTGAAAAACCTGACCTGTTGGTGGCCCGTGAGGACTGGAGTTGGCCATCCCTGGCATAAACATTAATTCCTGTGTGGCTCCATTCTCAACTGGAACAAAGGTAGTACCGTAACTTCAGTTTGCTGTACATAGAATAACACTGCAAGCTATTTCTAGCTAGCACATCTTAGAATGGAGAGTGAATTTGTGCTCTAGTCAACGAAATCAAGATCAATGTACTGCAGCCTTTGCTTTTCTATTTCCATGAATATGTAAGATGAGTTTAGTACTCGGGACTGCATGTGCAGTGCCCAAAATGCAGACCAATCTACAAATATAACAGTTAGTGACATAGAGTAGTTGATAAGTTTAAAGCTTACTTATAAATAAGCTTAGAGACTGTGGACTGTTTTCTGTCTTTATTAGGTTTCATTTGTCTTTTATACAGTCATTCAGTATCATGGCAACATCTCCTATAGCAGATTGCACTCTGTGTATGTCACTCTTCGGGCTGTGATTACTGTATTCATTGCAAGCATCTTGCATTAAAGGTGAACCGTGCAACAAGATAGTAATTTAAAGACACAGCAGAATAATAGATTTTTATGTCCACATAGTTGTCAATCATGAACTACCCACTTTAACAATATATCTATAATTTGGCATGTTATCCATTCTGCAATCATTTCTATTGAAGTTAAAAGCACAAACTGGAGAAGTTAAATGCATAGTAAATTAGGATTCATGTGTTTCCAAACAACATTCTCTGAAACAAGTAGAGATATTGTTTGTGGGTCAGAGAGAAATCGATTGGCATTACAATAAATAGACTGATATATCATAATGAAATAATACTGTGGTCTGCAGAATCTGTAGCTGAATTTGCTGCCAAAGGAACCAGAAACACATTGCAATAATGTTTGAAGTATTTCCATTAAATGATGGGTTTTCTGCAAGACAGGACAGCAATAACAAACCAGCTATTCTACTATGTGTGGCCCAGATTGGGAAATTTGTATTTCTCTGTTATTCTGTCAAAAAGAATATAACCAAATATTGATTTTCAGGCTCTATATTTACATTATTGAATTACCTACAATAGTTTGCATATTTGACTAGAGTCTGCCAAACTGACATTCGACTTATCGATCCTAATACAGTATGTTTTGCATAAACTGTTATGTGCAATAGAGCATACTGTAGATGTAACAAGGGGCAGGTTTTAGATCAGGGTGGGTTGGGGGGGGGGGGGTTCAACTCAGGATATCCCTGCTTCAGCACAGGGGGCTCAATCCTGAGCCACTGATTGAGTCCCCTGTGCTGAAGCATTGATATCCTTAAAACCTGACCTGTTGGTGGCCCTTGAGGACTGGAGTTGCCCCCTCCTGTATTAGATGCATCTAATATTAGAATAGTGGGAAAATAGGTCACACTTACATGGCAATTGTCAATTAGTGTAATTAGCTTTGATTTTGAAAAGATCTAAGATGCAAATGATATTGCTTTTTACTCAATTGTCATGGGAAAGCAAACGGTTTATAAATAATATGTGTGCAAACATTGTTTTAGAATATGTAAAGGAACATCAATTTAAATAACGTGGCTTTACTTCTATCTGTTGCGATATGAATTTGACTTTGAAATGTTTCCTGTGTTAGCTGTAGCACTCAAGCAATATTTCCATTTGATAGATTAAATGTCACTGATGTATTTGGGTAATAGCATCTCAGGAGTGTCATTTTAACAAGACATATATGCTGGCTGGTGAATTTCTCAATTCATTTCAACAATATATTGGTCATCTAGAGAAGGATCAAGTGATTAGTAGCACTAATTAGGAAGTTAGCTGATGTATACTGTGCCTTGACTTATAAGCTATGCTTTATGTCTTCAGACATCAGCAATAATACAAAGAGTTCAATGGAGAATCAATTTGAAGGTGGTTGTATTACAAGCAAGAAAGAAATATCCCACTCCCCCCTTAAGCAATCATTATTTTTATTTAGACGCATAGGACTTTGTGGCCTATGCTCTAAGCCAGTGGTGCGCAAACTGGGGGGCGCGAAAATTATTTTGGGGGCGCAGGCAGTTGCAGAGGTCCCGCACTCTCCCCCCAGGCATTTAAATTAAATGCCGGGGGACCGCGCGAGGCCTCTGAAACCTGTACTTACCGAGGTTCAGTATGTAGGAGATACCAGCACCCCGTAATGGGGCCTGTATCTCGGGAAGCAGGGCTCCCCGGACCTCTAATCAACACTGTTCTGCTCCGAAGACCCCCTACTCACGTACACTAGTAATACAATTTATATTAAAACAGCTGCTACCCGCAAAAAACATTAAAAACACAACACTAATAATTAGACTGTAAGCTCCTCGGGCAGGGACTCCTCTTCCTTAATGTCTAAAGCACTTATTCCCATGACCTGTTATTTATATTATATGTTATTTATTTGATTACCACATGTATTACTGCTGTGAAGCGCTATGTACATTAATGGCGCTATATAAATAAAGACATACAATACAATACAACACTAATACCCACCTCCTCTACCCCCACCTAATTGATACCAGAGGCCGCTGGTGTCCGGGGCTCCTCAGGTGGGCCCTGCGGGTTTCTGGGGGTCCTCAGATGGTCACCATGGGTGTCTGGGGGCCCTAAGGTGGGTCTGCAGGTCCCGGCTGGCCTGCGGTACCAATCCTGTGGCAACATTTTTTTTGCTAAGATTTAAATAAATACACCCCCTCCCCCCCTCACCACATACATTACAGTAATAGTCAAAATAAAGTTTATCCAGATATTGATAATAGCTAATTTGACCATTATTAAATCAAACATTAGCCAGCATAAAAAAACCTTTCTACTTGTCTCTGCCATCATGAAGGGCGTCCTCATCAGCATTATGCAGGGCCATGTCCTCTGTTGAATATATAATGCCTTGACACCTCATTTTACCTCAAGAAGCCGACGAGACAACATTGTGTTGTGGAGTTACCATGGGGCTATGGATTGACAGATAAAGATAGAAGATTAAAGAAAAGATAAAAACAATTACAGAAGAAAATAGAAGAAGTTGATAGAAGATAAAAGAGAGAATAATTTTGTTACCTGTTCCGGATCTTCATGGTGGATGGCTTTGGATTGGCTTTGGATTGACTTTGATGACGTAGCCGTACGAGAGCTTGAAGAAATGCCAGGATTCGGAGGGTAAACGCTTCTAAAGGCAAGAAAAAATGTAAATGTCTTTTTTTCTGATTTTTTTATTTGGATTTTTTTTAATGTTTTTCATTGCCCATTGACTGATAATGTATTAATCTGTGCCTGTTCAGGGTACAGATATATACAGTGACAGTCAATGCATTGTGTTTTTCCTTTTGGTTGTTTTTTATTTTTCTGTTTCTTGTTTTGCTTAAATTGTTTGTTATTTGGATGGCTTGTATTTATTTCATTTTCCGATTGTTTTCATTTTTATTTTATTATTTATTTTGTTGGCTACTGGTTTTAATTGTTTGTTGCCTAGTGATTTTATTAATTAATTGATTTGTTGGCTAGTGTTTAAAATTAATTAATTGATTGGTTGGCTAGTGCTTTTATTTATTTAATTGGTTGGCTAGTGCTTTTATTTCTTGAATTGGGGTGTTTAGGTGCTTGTTTATATGTTTTATTATTGTGTATTTTTGTCCTACATGCTTTTTAATTAGGGGGACCATTGACTACTATAGTAGCTTATCATGCCCATATTATATGTAGTATGATATGTACCACTATGCCAATCAAAGTGTACAGGGGGGGTATAGTAGTCCCGTGGTGGGTGGTTAGGCCTCCCGGGTGGGTAGCAGGGGAGGGTGGGTTAACCCCTTAATTACTATAGCCATTATTAACCATTAAGGTGATTAAGGGGTTAGGGGCCATTAGATTGTTTTTTTTCTTGTATTCTTTCTGGCAACGGAGGACATGGCCCTGCAGTATGCTGATGAGGACACCCTTCATGATGGCAGGGGTAAGTAGAAAGGTTTATTTACTTTATTTAAGCTGGCTGGCAAATGTTTGATTTAATAATGGGCAAATTAGCTAATATCCACATCTGGATAATAATTATTTTGACCATTACTGTACTGTATTTGTGGGGTGGGGGGGAGGGGGGTGTAATTATTTAAATCTTGGCCCCAAAAAATATTGCCACAGGATTGGTACCGCAGGCCAGCCAGGACCACCAGAGGACCCCCGGACACCTGCAGCCGATGGTATCAATCATGTGGGGTTAGAGGAGGTGGGTATTCCGGGGGTTTCCGGTGCTGATATTATCCGGAGACTTCAGAGCATCAATCTGATGCAAAAAAAAGCATTTTTTTTCTGTCCTGTCTCTCCGCTTCCCAGCCGGTTCTCACCACCTTCATGCCAACTTTTTCTTGACGTGAGGATTTTGGGAGAGACTTGCCATTCTAGAGCCGCGATAGGCCTCGATAAGCTAATCGAGGCTACTAGAATTGCATTAGTCTCAGAATCGTCTGATAAGTGGCTTGTCGCCGCTTATTCAGCGATTTGTTTTTTTTAAGGCTCCAAATTTTGTCAATTCAGTCCTTTATCGCGCACTTATCGACTCTTACAGAATCGTAGTTGCATTTTAGCCGATAAGTGCTCGATAAGTGGCTTATGAATTCTTATAGCATACGCCCTTTTGTCTTTAAAGAAGAAAATGTTTCTTGGTTTTCTATTTGTTATCTCTTGAAATATCCCCCTTTATATAAACTGTGGTTAATGATAGAGATGTTTTTACACAACATGGCTTCACTTACTGTATGTTTCACTAGAACTTTCAATATAAATGGTGGAATTTCTTAACTTTAAAAGTTCAATGAGAAATTGGATGTTATCAATAGAACTTTAAATTTAGCCAGAAAATAATCTACCGTGAAATATAGAGTTTGGGGGGAAAGAGAGAGGGACAGGGAGGGAGAGCGAGATGGAGAAAAAAAGCTTGGCATATTTTTTAGGTGAAGCTTATTCAATTATGTGAAAAGATGTGTGAAAAATAAGGCACATTTCACTTGGTTTGAGTATTCTGGCAGCAATATTGCACATCTTTAGTTAAGTTGCTGTTTTCTCCAGTCTGTTGTTCCTATGAGTTGCTCTCCCTCCTCTGCCATACTGACATTGGATGGCAATGAAAAATGGTTCATATTTAAAATGCGTAAATTATATATCATCATCATCTTCTTCTTCTTCCCTGCTGGATGAAGGCCTCCCCAATGATCTTAAAGTCATTGTGGTTACAAGGCTTTCTTCTCCACTTTGCTGCTCTACGATATGTCCGGTCCAATTTCTTCACCCTTGTTTGGTTTTGAACCCATTTATTCATTTTATTGTCTCTTCGAGTAATACCCAGCATACATCTCTCCATACTTCTTTGTGTTGTCTGAAGCTTCTGAATTATCTTCGCATTTGGTGTCCTAGTTTCACATCCATAAGTGAGCATGGGTTGAATACACCGGTCTAAAACTTCTCTTGAGGTACAGTGGAAGGTTCCCTTGAAATATTGTCTTGTTTCTTCCAAATAAGCTCCATCCCATCTTCATTCTCCTGTTGATTTCATTCAAAAGGTTCTCATGCATTGTTATTTGCTGGCCAAGGTTGACATAGTCTTCGGCTTCTAGTCCTATTCCATTTATTTCAATCTTCGTAGACTTCACACATTTATTGAACATCCCTTTGGTCTTGTTGGTACCTTTAGATTCAAAATCTGGTGTCGCCCCCTTGAGCAGCAATGACTTCAACTGAGCATTTCCTGTAACAGCTGGTCAGTCTCTCACATCGGTTTTGAGGAATTATGGCCTATTCCTCCTTAGAGAACTGCTTAACTCAGTTATATTTGAAGGCTTCCTTGCATGGACAGCTCGCTTCAAGTCCTGCCACAACATTTGAATGGGGTTTAGGTCCAGACTTTGACTAGGCAATTCTAAAATGTGTAATTTCTTCTTTTGCATCAATTCTTTTGTAGATCTGCTTGTGTGTTTAGGATAATTGTCTGGCTGCATGACCCACATTCGCTTCCGCTTATGAACGAGTGGCCTGACATCCTCTTCTAGAATCTTCATGGTTGTGTCAATGATGGCAAGCCATCCAGGTCCTGTGGCAGCAGTGCAGCCCCAAACCATCACACTACCAACCACCATGCTTGACAGTTGGGATGAGGTTCTTGTGTTCGAATGCAGTGTTTGGTTTTCGCCAAACAGAACGTTTCTCATTGAGGCCAAAAAGTCCTACTTTTGACTCGTATGATCAGACAACATTGTTCCAGAAATTTTGTGGATCATCTATGCGCTCTTTGATAAACTTTACATGGGCAGCAATGTTCTTTTTAGAGAGCAATGGTTTCCTCCCGGCTATCTTTCCATGAACACCATTCTAGTTTAGTCATTTTCCGATAGTTGAGTCCTGAACACTCACTTCAGCCATGGTGAGATTGGCTTGCAGATCCTTGGATATTTCTCTGGGGTTCTTTGTAACTTCCTGGATGATTGGCCAGTTTGGAGAGATTTTGGTAGGATGACCGATCCTGGGTAGAGTGACTGTGGTCTTGAACTTTCTCCATTTTTCTTACAGTGGATTGGTGGAGCCCCAAATCCTTAGAAATGGTTTAGTAACTCTGATCGGATCTGACTGATGAGCATCAATAACTGCTTTTCTGAAGTCCTCAGAGATTTGTTTTGATCATGGCATGACAAGTTTCCATCCACCTGTATGGTGAAGACCAAACTCACAAAGTTTCTGATTTTTATCTAGGGCGGGGCCTCCTAAACTCCACACCGGAAGATCTACCTAATTATTTCAACACCTGATTGTAATTATCCCCTTTAATTTAGCTGAGAAATAATAAAGGGTTTCACTTACTTTTGCACATACCCTGATTCTTAATTACTCACTCTTTGTCTAATCCATACATAATTTTGTTTCAAAAGACATGAAATTGGTTAATATAAACCGTATTGAATATATAAGAAAAGACTGGTTTTGATTCAGGAAGGTTATCATTGAAAAACTCTGGAATTTCCTTAATTATTATTGGGGTTCACAAACATTTTCTCGACACTGTATGTGTGTGTGTGTGTGTGTGGGTGTTGTGTGGTGTGTGATAATTAGATATATATATATATATATACTATATATATAATAAATTGAGTTGAAATGTAAGAGGTAACAAATTGTACATTTGCTTGTTACATGTGGAGATAGTATATCTGATAGCTATATATATATATATATATATATAATATATATATTATATATTATATTATATTATAATAGTATTATATAGTATATAATCAGATATACATATCTCCACATGTAACAAGCACATGTACAATTTGTTATGCATCTTACATTTCAATTCCATTATATAGCATTTTTGGCATATAGGAGTTTTGTTTCCCCGTTCCTGGATTTTTGTACCTAGAAAGAAGAGTAGATGTTAGGTCCTTGCAAGGAAAAAATGATGCATGTACTCATCATTGCATGATTATCAACTAATAACTGTCACCTCGCTCGCGTTATTTAGGAGTCTCTGTGTTAGAATTCATCAATAAAAAGGTCTGAGATGTTAATGGCTAAAGCAACTTAGCAAAATGAAGATTTTGGCCTCACCTGCTTTAAAATAATAATCAAATTCTAGATTGTAATGACTGAATTGATGTTCTTTACTAACGCCATTTCATTTTAGTAGAATAATAATAATGTCATTTATGTAACCACGCTGAATTTCATAAAGCTCAGCAGTTTTAACCGGTTTATTTATGGTAAAGTCAACCACTGGACAGTCTCATTATAGTCTGTAAATAAATCAGGGTCGTGTCCGTCATTGTTGATATATGAACGCCCTGGGGAAGCAATGTGGGTTATCCCTTTGAAACTATAACATATACACAATATAAACACACATTTGCATTGTGTAATTAATTATTGTGGTTGGAAAATGTCCACAGCGCCGGACAGTAGCACAACCAGGATGGCGTGCATGTTGCATTTGCACCCCACCCCCGCGAATTTCATATATTTTACTATATTTGCTCGCGGTTACAGAGGCACCCTTCCCCCAAAGCAATGAGACTGATTGCCGGGGGAGAGCGGTGCCTCTGTGAGAGAGCAGCCCTCTGCCATCGACATTGCGGCGTAATGTGACGCTGCGTCATCATGGCGACACGGGACGAGGGCCGTCGGGTAAAAACTTGACACCCCCCCAATAGGAATTTCTAATTGCACCAACTGGCACTGGGGACAGTGTCTGCCATGGTCCGCTGCAGAGGGTCCATGCTTCCAGATCTGAACCCCCTCAGCGTTACTCATCCGGCACCGCCGTGGTACCACTGGTGGCCACGATGCCACAAACATCTGTAGGTAAACAAAATGTATTATTTTCACAGTATGCTTGTTATAAATAATGTTACACTAATCATTTATATTTACTAATTACACATACTGTATAAATACTACTTACACATGGTTCTGTCTTAATTTAAATTGTAGCCATCAGGTACTCTAACATGACGTAAAGTCAATTCAAATAATTTCATGCATACAGCATTTTATGAAGGTTGGGGGTACTTTTTAGCACTGAAATGTAGACGCACAATTGAAAAAAAAAAATATGGTCTTAGTACATGAAGATTTCTACTCTTGTAAACAATGGCACAGTGGCTGATACCGTGAACGACAAGTCTCATCCTGTTGTATTTTTGCCTAGTTTGGAAACTGTATCCAACCAATTTGCTTGTTAATTTTGATATATAATGAAATATTTTATAATCCAGATGTTAAAAAAAAAATGTGCTTGGGGATACAGAGTAACATTTCTCATACGCTGTTACGCAAATTAGAACTTCTCCTATGGGGAGAAAGAGGTGGTTATTTTAAAATAATTGCTGTCTCTCGCCTTGCTTACATTAGAAATCTAGTTTCTCTCTCACTAGGAAAGAACTGGAGAAGCAACATGAAATGTTTTGTTAAAAAATAAATTCTTGCTATTGTGTAATGTAATACAATGTGTAAACAGCACAGCTCATGTTAAAGCAGCACATCTCAGTTAGCTACCAATTAAGAGTATGTACAGCAAGAACTCAGTATAGGAAAGAACTCTTTCCTATAATTTATTTCTTAATTATACGCATAACATACATGTTTGGGAGATGAAAAATGAAAAACAAATAGCTTGGTAAATTTTAATTAAGAAACACATTCAATATCATATTTTCATGCTTAGGACTATAACCATCTTGTGAAGCCATCTTCTCCATGATGGAAAAGTTCAGCTCCATTCCAGTTACTGGGACTACAGCCTTGAATAGTTATAGTGTGATAGTGCCGATCGAGCACTATGGCATGGAAACTCCCATTTAAGTCAACAGGAGTTTCTGTGCAGTACTGCCCAAATAACACTATCATTAATCCAGTAGGAATTCTCAGTCTGATGTTAGGAGCTTGACGCATACTGCGCATGTAGTCTCTTTTAGCCCCTATAGGGCCCCAATGACGTTGGGGCAGTGTCATACCTGGGGGCCTTGGGACGTTGCCCACTATTATTGTGCATTTATGGGGAGATCGCGACCTGAGCCCTTACTCCTTATTCACTAAGATCCGTTACTGTTCAATACACCCGATCCGGTGTTAACTTCCACTGACTTCAATGGGAGTTAAAGTTGGATCGATAGCTCATAATGGACCATAGTAAATAACCCCCTTAGTGAGCCAAGATTGTGATTGGAACAGAAGAGGAGGAGTAGGAGGAGGAGGAGGACGACCTACTCTTCCATTCCTGGCGTCAAGAGCAGATTGTGGTCATGTGATCACTACACTAGTCATCGCATGACTCAGAAGCCACAAGGTCCCTCAAACCTTCCAGAATCCAAAGTGAAGGAATAGAAAAAGTCAGATTTCAAACTTTCTTCCTTAAACTCTCTTGGATATGACATCAGACTCACGCCAAAGGTGGCACCCTAAGAGAGTGGACAGGAGCAGTGATAGCATATTGGGGAAACTAAGTCAGCATGGACAGGGTTAAAGAAAAGAAACACCACTTGAAAAGTCCTGGAGTTTACCAGACCCCATTGCATGTCTTCTGTATGGTGTCCGTCTGCTGTGCAGCTGAAATCACGCTTTCTGAAGCTCTTTTAGACATAGCACTAGAGTTGCGCCAAAGGTGGAAGCAGAAGGTCAGCCAAAGGGTTTTTAGCCATTTGCTATTTTCGTCCTCCAACCCAATTGTTCTGCGCTATGGAATATCTTGGCACCTAATAAATAAATGATAATAATAATAATAATAATAATAATCGTGTAAACAAAACATCTCATCCACCCCATATCAATGTACTGTAAGATACTGTAGATTTAAAAAAAAAATGTTTTTAGCCCATTCTCTCTCCCCCTACCCCTCCTCCTCCCTCTCTCCCCCCTCCTCCTACTCTCCCCCTCCTCCTCCTACTTTCCCCTTCCTCCTCCTACTCTCCCCTCCTCACCCCTCACTCCCCTCCTTGCCCTCTCTCTCCTCTCCCCCTCCTCATTTCCCCCTATCCCCTCCTCCTTTCACCCTTCTCCATCTATTCATTTCCCTCCTCCTCCCTCTACTCCTTTGCCTCCTCCTCCCCCATCACCCACTTCTCCTTCTCTTGTCACCCCACCTCCTCCTCTCCCCTTCACCCTCTCTCCCTCCTCCCTCCATCACCCCCTTCTCTCATCATCCCGCCTCCTCCCCATCTCCTTTATCACCCCTCCCCATCTCATCCTCTCTCACCCCCTCCTCACCCTCTCCCCTTACTCCTCCTAATCCTCTAACCCCTGCCTTCTCTAACCCCCTCCTCCCTTCCTCATCCTCTCTCCCAATTAACAATGCCTACATGGCTTCCAGTGGTCTGAGGTCGAGCAGGAGATTATCTGTAGCATCAGATACCGGAAGTCAGTGAAGACTTCCTGGTTGGACCGCTCCTCCCTGGCCACCCTGCTCCTCTGCCACCTCCTCCTCTCCTGGTGCCCTGCTCTGTGCCCACCGTCCTTTTTCATCCTCCTACGGTCCCACCACCCAGCCAAAATGTGCCGCCCTAGGTGACCGCCTAAGTCGCCTAGTGGTTGCACCGGGCCAGTTTGCCAAGTATACAGTATTTAAATTACTTAAATTAGCATCTATCCCAGGTATTTTAGATGTGCTCCTTTTTCTGCACAGGTGGCTCTCCATGTGTTGTATAATGGTATTTTAGGGAATGTACTGTATATAACCAACTTGGCACTCTCTCCCGTCCAGCAAAAAGGTACATTATGGTGCCTTGATGGGAGTAAATGCCACCTGTAGGTACGACCTAAGTAACATATCGTTAAATCCCTGCCTTACCTATAACAGAACCCTGTGGATAGGGGTTGTCAGGAGGAACACCTATTTTACATATTGTTAGCACCAATGGCCTTTATAGTTAATGCAAGGTCTTTTCTGATTGAAAACAGCACATAGCAGTGGCATAGTAAGCACTAATATTGGACCATGCTATATGAAATTATATATAATATTGTAGTGTAATCTATCTAGGGCTAGCAGAGGAAAGTATTCCATTTGTTCCCTATTACTCACATACCAACACGCTTATCTAATATAGCATGATTACATAATGTTTTCCTGTTTGTGGAAACACCCACTGAATCGGTATAATAATAATAATAATAACTTTTTTTCATATAGCACTTTTCTCGCAATGGGACTCAAAGCGCTTCACAATTACAATATAGTGCATAGTACATAGGAATGTTTACCGACAGTCCCTGCCCAGATGATCCTACAATCTATGATTTTGGTAAACTGACACCCAAGTTCACAAGGAGCTGACACCGGGAATTGAACCTGGATCCCCTGATTCAAACTCAGTGTCGACATTTACATGTGCTTTACTCACTGAGCGCATACTGTATTTCAGCAGGTCAGAAGGAGGGATCGTTTTGTACCCATGAGAGAATCTGAAATTAGAGGGCACAAATAGTACCAACACAGCTCAGTTTCCAGAATTTCCAGGTCTAGAGGGGTTAAGCTTACTTTTGGGGCCATAGGGCTCAGGGTCAAAGTGACTTATGGATAATGACATGGCTGACACCTTTTATTGACTTAATTGATCAATATTGTTAAATGCTGGAATTAAACACTGCTGGCCAGAGCTTATTTATAATAAGCATGGTCTTCCTGCAGGGCAACGTCTCGTAAAGAAACGCTAATCTCATGGTATTGCTGCTGGATTTCTAATTCACAGCTTTCAGGTCCCAATAAAAGAGTAACACTTTTATTTGGTATGCTAATGCATCTGTTACATACAGTCGAAATAACTTTTCGAAAAACATAGGTCTCAGGGCAAATCCCATTTGAAGTTTAGAACACACAGTGCAGTGGCTCAACCCCCAAATCATTTAATTGTAGCCTCATAAGGTTTTCTACTAGTTTTTGGCTTCCTTGAGAAATCAAATGTTTCACAAACATGCTGATAAAAAAAAAAGAGATTTATTGATCATGTGTTATCTTTTTTTCATCCACCATCTGCACTACCTGCCACGTAGCACAAGAACGGAGATTTGTGTCACCCTAGTACTCAGATTTATTACGCTGGTGACTAGGTCTGCACTTTTACACCGTGGCAGAGAATCAATATGAACATCCTACCAGCTAGTCTTTTCAGTGTGCATAATATAACCCTCTAGACCCATAAACTAGGAAGATGTTCGATTTTATTGTTTACCAAGACACCAGTAAACATTCTTAGCCTGGGAAGGACTTTCCAATTAATATTCACAGGTTTCTTGAGACAAGATTCATCTGTGTTGTAGGTGAAATATCTTGCCCTCAACTTTTTTTCCCCTAGACAGCCTATAAATATTAATTGCACCTTACATAAACTACAGCACATGTAGGCAAGATGTAGGATGTCTTTTGCATTTAAGACCTAGGGCTTGTATTTGAAATCTGCTCAACAAAGACAATTTGGACATAAGCACTACAGTATAAGCTGTTACTTTATTGCAACAGTAAGGACCTGAAAAACCAATGGTTTGAGTACTGCAGAGTTCTACAATGCTGATAGCAAAATCAAATAAGATGTGTAGAAACTTTCCATGTCGGGGGATCAGAAACCAAAGGCTATTAAAAGTCTTCAAACACCAGTGCTCACTATATTAAAGAGTCTGTCTCTTCAAGGGGCTTGTTTAGAGATGTCAAATTGTTCCTGAGTTATAAATAGAGTGAACAAACAAAAATATAAAAGACACTTTCAGAAGGCGGCTGGCAACAATGTGCAAATGGTCTTGTTGACTAAAGATGAAAATGATGAGAGAATGATTGTAATACATTAAATATCAAAAGCTTTGACAACTCAAATACAGTTTGGTTCTACATCAACTGCATCCATTGATGCACTGTAATTATCATAAATTAGAAGATAAAATAATTCTCTGGTGTTTGTATGTACAGATCCACATCAGAAGGGAAAGGAATAGTGTTACATCAAAAAGGTTGGGGATTGTTTGAATATTGTAGAACATTAATTTGACAGTAGCCTACTGTTCCACATCACAATTTGGTGTACAATATCCGTCTCTTTTTTTAAGCTACAAATGCTTTACAACAAACGCACAGCATGTAAAAGAAACTATACTCTGGGCTGCTGGCTCTTTCAGTCCAATATGATATTTTTCTCACTTCCAGTGAGTGTACTTAAACATTCTGAAATAACACCTTTGGGGGTAAAACTCATAGGACAGCATGGGCTTAAGGAAGGGGAAACAAATATAGATTTGGTTAAGTAAACCATGAACCAAAAATAAGGTTTGAAGTAGAATGCAGTGGTGTTACATAATTCAATGGCATAGTGAAAAGGAAAGATCCTTTGCAGAATTATTTTCATATTACTAATATATTTGAAAATGTTGATATATTTAGACTGAGAAGCAATGCTTTGTTTGCATTACCATTGTACAATGCATGAACATTATACCTTGGGCTACAACCACACCATATGAGCTGCTATGAAACTATGATGACCTGAAAGATTATGTTTATAAGTTAAGTTTGACTTTGTATTTTTAGGAACAAACTGGAGATTCATGACACACCTTGACATTCCCTAAATGGATGTATCTAGTTTAACATTTCATGTTGTCATGCTTTAAGCATCCCAATCTGGTTTCCTTGTTTCTACCTTTTATTCGTTACAAGGACTCCTGCAGTTATGTGCTACTAGAGGGTTAGTTGTGATGCATTCATACTGTATGGCAGGGGGTGGAATTAGCGTATTTGTCAACTGAAGACAAAGAAGTGAATCCTAACTCATTAACTTTTACCAAAGTGTCCAATTCACATGTACTGTATGCATCATTTTATTATATACAAATTGTAATCAGTCATTCAGAGGCTGTAAGATTTAATGAAAGGTGTCCAAGGTTAAGACTATATCCTGTGGTTTTTCTCAGTGATCAATATTGGAACCACTTCTCTTTACAATTTTTATTAATGAGATTTTTTAACATTGTCAGATGAGTAAATATGTTTTATTATGCAAATGTGTATTGCTTTTTTTTTTGCACAGTAGGTGCATTTCACTGATAAACGTTACCTTGGAAACATTGTTTCAATGTTACAAATAGAGATTAGAAAAATAGATGATATAAACAGTTTCTAAAAGGTTATGAGGTATCATATAGTCAACTGAAGATGTTAGTCCATGAGGTTAGAGCCCCGAGTGAAAAAAACTCACAATGCACTCTTGGGGAAACAAGGTCACAGCTTGAATAATAATAATAATAATAATAATAATAATAATAATAATAGCATGTTCTTGTATAGCGCTGCTTGTTTTACGTAGCGCTTTACAGAGACATTTTGCAGGCCCAGGTCCCTGCCCTGTGGAGCTTACAATCTATGTTTTTGGTGCCTAAGGCACAGAGAGATAAACTGACTTGCCCAAGGTGCCAACACAGGGAATTGAACCAGGTTCCCCTGCTTCAAACTCAGTGCCAGTGTCTTTACTCACCGAGCCACTCCTTCTCCCCAGCTTTATTTAATTATATCAACAATCAGAAGACCTTGCCAGCTTGCCCGTCAGTCATTGAGCACACAGCATTTCCACAGCTGATGATCCCCACTGCTGCCAGGACCCCGACCAGGAGATATATTATTGATAATGGGGAACGCTTCCCAAACCGAATAGCTCCAAAAGGACAAGTACCCACGCTATGCCAACCATAACCATTCAACTCACCAAATAATTGTGCCCCAGGTGGCAAGCCAACTTCGCCAAGCTGTGATAAATGACACAAACACTTCAACAAAATGGCATGAATTGTTATTTTCTACTTAAAATGTCGCTCTGATTTTGTTTTCACTTTTTTTATACATATTTAGGTATTTTGATATGCAAATAACGAAAAAGAGGGTGAGTTGTACTGCTTCCATGGAGGGCCACACTGTATTGCCTGAGGCCACTCCCCTGACATAACCCTTAGCCTTCTTTGTGAATTGGTGAAGGGACAGGACGGGCCCCCTGGTCATTATGCACCAGCATTAGGGCAGGTACTTTTTCCCTTTCCATTTGTTTAAACTCTGCTATCATTATTAATTTATAAAATGTTTTACCAGGAAGTAATACATTGAGAGTTTCCTCTCATTTTCAAGTATTTCCTGGGCACAGAGTTATGATGACAATACATGGTTACTTTAAATGAACAGAGGTTATACATTATATTTGTAGACATTGCATGAACAGTTCGAGATAATATATTATTATGGGCGTGTGTAAGGCTGCGCTTATAGTGCCGGCGACGGTCAGGCTACGGTGGCTGGAAAAATCAAATGGAGATGACTTCCAGCGATCGCGACCAAACCGTCGCTCCGGCGCCCCGTCGCATTGCGCTTACTATAAGCGCACGCGACGGCGGCAATGCATTTGTTTTGTTGCAACGTCGCGTCGCTGTCACTATAAGCGCAGCCTAACAGTTAGACAATATTAAAACGTGAGACAGCTTTAGTTTTGATAGAACTTAGGCTGGTGGCAGCTTTGAGAGTCTCAGGTAGGTTGTTCTAGTTGTGATGTTCACAGTAAGAGAAGGAGGAGCGACCGGATTCTTTGTGGAACCTTAGGACTGAACAGTCTTCTGGAGTCAGATCTCAGGTGATAAGTGCTGCATGTGGTAGGGGTGAGGAGCTTGTTCAGATAGTGTCACGCTTGTGCTCCCTACACAAGCGCAGGGAAAGGACCCGATAGCGAGGTGGGGAAGCCGCAGGAGACACGAATGGGAGTGAGTTGCCGCGCAGCTGGGGATCGGCGCACGTAGTCACGTGACCACGCCGCGCTCAGGAGAATGCGCGACGCATCCGGAGGTGCAGAGCAAAGCTCACAGACACGACTGGTCCAGCTACATGTGTGCGCATGCTCTGACAGCAGAGCGGGAGTGCATGCGTTCTCAGGCACCAACGCGGGGGTTGTGGGTGTGCCACAAGTGAGGAGCAGAGGAGGTAGGTAACACCCACAAGGGAATTGCTTCTTGGAGGACGTCCAGCTTCCTTAAAGGCATAGTGCCAGAAACAGCAAGGTGCAGCGAAACTAAATATAACATAAGGGTTCTTAGTCAAATCCATTGGCCAAGGAATTATAAGCCTTCTACCACGTCAAGGTGAAGCCTACTAAGCAGGTCCTACACTACCCGACGGTAAACTAACCTCAGTAGTAAATGAGTGACTGTCCCAGTCTTCCGAAATCCAAAGGAGATGAGTAAAGGTCCCAAGGAGGTCCAGGCAGGAACAGCATGCGATGGTAGTACTAGCAGGCACCATGGCAGGCAGCAAATGACTAATAGCAAAGAGAAAGTCAAAGAGAGGCTTACTTCCTGTCAGGAGGAAGAGGGCAGGATTTGCCAGGAAGCAAGATGGCGTCGTTTGCTTCAGAATCCTTAAAGACACAGGATCTTGACTCGCAGCTAGAGAGCGGCGATCAGAAGTAAACAGGTACGGAAGGAACACGCCGCAGGGGGCGTGTTCCGCGCATCGTTACAGATAGACGGGTAGCTTGGAGTAAAAGCGTGTGTAACAGTTAGACAATATTAAAACGTGAGACAGCTTTAGTTTTGATGGAACTTAGGCGGGTGGTGGCTGTGAGAGTCTCAGGTAGGTTGTTCCAGTTTTGGGGTGCACGGTAAGAGAAGGAGGAGCGACCGGATTCTTTGTTGAACTTTAGGACTGAACAGTCTTCTGGAGTCAGATCTCAGGTGATAAGTGCTGCATATGATAGGGGTGAGGAGCTTGTTCAGATAGGCGGGTAGCTTGCCCAGAAAGTATTTGAAGGCAAGACAGGAAAAAGGTACCTGGTGCCTACACTCAAGTGATAGCTAGTCTAATTCCTGGGCCATTTCACACTGGTGTATGTTGTAACTAGATTGTAGGACAAAGTGGCCTATTGAGTTGTAGACGGTGTCTAGTTTGCCAAGGTGAGTTTGGTGAGCTGTACCAAATACTATATCTCCATAGTCTATTACAGGCACTACCTTTGCTGTGCGATGCTCTTTCTGACCAACAAGCTTAGTACGTTCCCTACTTACAATAAATAAGGAAAATGTTACTTAATGGTGTGCGTTGCAGAGCATTGTGTTGTGGTTCCACTGACTCAAAGGGGTTAAGACACATGGTGGCTTATATATGATCCAAAGTATTGTATTGTATTGTATGTCTTTATTTATATAGCATATTGTGAATAAGTGAATATAAGGCGCTAACAACTTAAATACATACAATAGTGATACATGCAAGTGCAATAAAAATTGATATTAGTGCTCAAATAATAAACCCTGCTCAAACCCTCTGGTAGAACCTGTTTCCAGGGTTCCAAGTAGAAAGATGTATTTCAAACAATCCAGGAGGAGCAAAATATAGGGAAATAAAAACAGAAAACAGTGCAAATTTAAGTGCAGACGTTGAGACTATGATGAACTAATAATGACAATACTCTTGCTATGCTGTAACGCGTGACTCACGACCTGCTACCGACGCAACGAAACCCAAGATTAGACCAGCAGAGCCAAGATATTGTCATTATTATTTCATCATAGTCTCAATGTCTGCACTTAAATTTGCACTGTTTTCTGTTTTTATTTCCCTATATTTTGCTCCTCCTGGATTGTTTGAAATTTATTTATATAGCGCCAAAAGTGTACTCAGTGCTTCACAAAGAATATAGTACAGGGAATTATAATAATACAATAAGTGCAGCAAAATCAGACAATAGGAAAGGAAATCTCTGCCCCAAAGAGCTTACAATCTAAGAGTTTTGATGGGGAACTTACAGAGACAGTAGGTGAGGGAATAAGTGCTGCAAAGGATGCAAAGGTTAATGAGGGGGGGTGCAGACTGCAATATTAACCCCACCCATACCCATACCAAGTTAGTGGCCGATTGAAGCGTTTTTAAGCCCCATGAAGTTACTTCAAATAAAACACTGGTATTTGTACTTGAAGACCACAGTTTGCAGTAATACTGTCCCAGCTCACCAGTGTTTATTCAAATGCACAAAAACCAACACTGTCCTTGTGGCGGGGCTTAGTTACACTTTGTTGTTTCACTTCACAGGCAGCAGTTTACACTGAAAGCTCTATGTAAAAAAAATAATATTTATATTGTGTTAGTTACATGAACTCTGAGTTAAACAAAATAAAATGAATAGGGATCATATACTTAGTAAATTAAGTTATTGATGCATTTTTTATCAGTACAATTAGGCCCATACTTACTAACCGGTGCTATGCCATAAGACACCTTCCGATGCTGAAGACACCTTTTAGGTGTATAGTGTCTTCCGGGGCTAAAAGTATATTATGGTGTTACTACTTTATACAGTAAATGTGGGCCTAAGTGTAGCCCTGAACTGCATATTATGGTTATGCAAAAAATGTGCTCAATATATTTTTCCAATGATGCTTTTTCAGCTCTGTTTTGAAACCTATATGCTACTGCAGGGGTGCGCAAATATTTGGCCCAGCGCCCCACCTGCTCTGCCCCCTACCTGGTATCCAGCATCAAATGACGCTGCGGGGGTCATATGCCGTGACATCACATGACCACCACGGCGTCATTTGATGCCATGTTGCCATGGCGACGCGTCCTCTGAGAGAAGGTACTTTAGTTACAGAAGCCTTGTGCGGTTCCCCCAGCATTTAATTTAAATGCCTTGGGTGAGAGCGCAGGACCTCTGCAACTGCCACGCCCCCACCCCCCCCCCCCCCCAAAGAATTATCGCGCCCCCCTGTGCTACTCCAAGCTATGCCATGAGAGATCATTTTACCCAGGAAGAACACCGCCAGTTGAAAGCGTTTTAGCATCACAAGAGCACATTTGTTTCACATGCACCGTGTTAGCAATGTTAACCCTTGTTTCCAGGGGGGCCTGTGACATGCTGTTTTGCAATGGGGTTAACTTAGCATATTGGAGGTGTGTGTTCTTTCATTCCAGAAAGCCGATTCCTTTCAGGCCTACTTAATAAACTTTTATGAGGTTCCCGTCTGCGTTTGCCCTTTCCTTTTGTTTTATAACGGTCTTGAGTACTCAGTACCAGAGTGATTCGTTCAGGGTCAAAGTCGCACACACAAAAAAAAAGCAAGCGCTGGTGGTTGTCAGATTTTAAATGAATTTGAATTCAGACACAGGCCTGCTATATTATTCTGGTTCAGCGGCGCTCTCTGACCTCTACAATAAAGGCCTAATATGTGATTCATGACTAATGTTCCAAACTCTCTGAGACATAACTCTTAAAAAGAAAAGATTATGGATTTCATTTCTAGTTTAAAGATGGGCTACAGAGCTGTAGCTTTTAGTTGTTGACCAGAGAGCACACAAAGGAGTGATGAATGACTTTATTGCACCCAGTCTTTATGCACTATAAGCTGCCATTTAATGGATACTTTTGTGCACTATGCTGGATATCTACGAGAACGGCGGGTGCTTCCATGAGACGGTGCAGCAATGTCATAGTTAGATGTCATTCCTGAGATGAATATCAGCACATTCATCATTGTTGGGCCCCCAGTGTCCTGACTTCCAAAGTAAACGTAGGGAGGACTCATTATCTGATGATATTATTCCAAAAAAGCCACACACCAGAGAAGCAAATGCAAGAGAGAGAAGGGAGAAGTGCAGAGCATGATCAAGTTCTAAAGCAGGGGTGCGCAAATATTTTTGTCTGCTCCCCCCTGCCTGCTCTCCCCACTTATCTTTTCTCTTGCATTTTCTGTCTTCACGACGTCATGTGACATCACATTGATATTGCGATGCGACGTCTTGGTGTCAGTTGATGCCGCGTTGCCATGGCGATGTGATGCCAGAAGTCACCAGAGACAAGGTGAGGGACTTAGGCCTTGGTGGCGCTGAGCCGGCGCTCATGCTGCCCACAATGAAATACATTGCGACAATGTGTGTGGCCAGCGTGAGCGAGTGCTTGCGCCCGCTCAGCGCTTAGAGCAAGCAATTTTGATTTTGCTGCTTGCAAGCGCATCACTTCAGTGGTTCGCCCAATGAGGGCGAACCAGCTCCATGACGTCGTGGCCGCGCACCCAGGCGAGCAGGCGCCTAGCCGGCCATGAATCATTTGGCCGAGCAGGGCACAGCGCATGAGCACCAGTGCGCCTGTTCCCTGCCTGGCCACAGCCTTACAGAGGCCTTGCGTGCTTCCCCGGCATTTCATTTGAATGCTGTGGGGAAGAGCGTGGGGAAGAACTTGGGGCTGCTGTAAGCACCGCCCTCCCCCAGAAAATGTTGCGCCCCCCTGTTCTAAAGCACAATATATGATTTTGCATTGTATTGCAGCTTTTGTTGTCATTGTTTATATAATGGAACTTCTCATTCCAATGATAAAGGGCCATGAGTACAATTCAATTGTAAAGCCTTACCTTTAACGAGAGATTGCCGGTGATGTTACCCCCAAAATTCATTTAGCGGTGTAAAATCCGCAACGGATTTGGTCAATTTTAATCTGTACGATTAATCAAAATCCGCCATTGGATACAACTCGTGGACAAATTTGTAGGATCCAATCAAGCGGATTCAGCCATCCGTTGGCGGATTCTTAAGAATCCGCGGATTACATTCTACAAATCTAATGGGTTGCGGAATCCGCAAGGGTATTGGAAATAACAATTTAAAATCCGCAAAACTCGAATCCCCCCTTTTGGAGGTTGATCCGCTGAAATCCGAGGACCAAAGGAACCGGCTGATCCTCTTCGGATCCAAATTCGCCCATCATGATCTCTACCAATGACACTATCCAGGCAGAGGCAGAGGAAGTATATAGTCTGTTTCATCTGAGGCTGATGGGTGCAATCCACTGAATGATTAGTAACCTTAATATTTCGTTTTAGCATGGTCCATGTTAAATAAAAACTAGTGTATCAATTGCAAATTTCAATCCAAATGATTGCAACTAAACTGCAAGATAACCAGGAATAGCCGGCAGATTAACTAGGTAAATACTATTTCAGAAAGCAGCCAAAAACCATTTGGCTGACTATTTCTGTGAAATCAAAGACAAATAAGATGCCAAGCTGATTACACTCTCTGACTATGGTCTACAAAAGAGGTAATGCCTAGAGCCAAAATCTGACTGGCAAAATAAATATGACACATTGTAGAGAAGATCAATTCATAACAGGGTTTACAGTGCAGCAGCTGCTTCAAAATTAGCAAATTACAATAGCATGTAGCTGATCTTACAATCACAGGACTGAGGAGTATCCTGTCCTCATTTGGGGCGGTTCCTTTGTTTAATAGGCAGAAGTCCATTAGCCTGGTTTGATAAAGTAATTGGCTGAGGTACATTCGGAAAGACATCTGTCTGTAAAGTATCAGCCTACACACTGAGAATAAGATTGGCATGGCTACTAAACACAAATCGTTTGACAATCGTGACATCGTTACCTTTATCCTAACGTTTACTTCAAACGAGCTGGACACGTTTAAAAATGTTTAATAGGTATTACAAAGAAAGTTTAGAGCATCGCTTTTAAGACAGCTGAGAAAGTTTACATTTTTTTTATTTTACTAGCTCTTCACTGAATAGTTAAATCACTCATATGGTGAACAGAATCTGTAAATATAGTCTGCTTAATGAATGGACTGACACATATGATTCTTGCTTTAACAATAGAAACAAATGTATTGCTATGCTGAATTTACACAGCACAATGTTACAGAAGTGCCCTACTTTCTAATTTAGCTTGGAACTCTCCAAATTAAAAATCAGTTTGGAAGCTGTTTTTCACCTCTTGAAGGAGGGGGCTCAACAGGTCAGGTGTTCAGGATATTTCTGCTTCAGCACCAGTGGCTCAATCAAAGACTGAGCCTCTGATTGAGCCACCTGTGCTGGAAGACGGGACTGATTGAGCCACCTGTGCTGGAAGACGGGACTAATTGAGCCACCTGTGCTGATGCTGGGATTATCTTGAAAACCTGACCTGTTGGGGGGAGGCGCTTGAGGACTAGAGTGCCCCTGCCTTGAAGTACAAAGCACATTGGTAATGACTGAATGGCTCAATATTTATATGTAGATAGGTCCGTGCACCGCACTGCCACCCAAACACCCATTACCGCGCTCCTTCCCAACCTTTGTGGAGCTGCTGCCTCTGTTTTCTGACCTCACTCTCATCAAGTTTTATTGCCAAAGAGAAAAGTAAGTTGAGGAAGAACCAATTATCACCGGTTGTTATGGCTACCCACAGGAGAAAAATAATTTCCTGTCATTTATCTTAGGATCATTTGTGTCGGATACAAATACAGATTAAGCTGACGGCCATGGTAATTCCTCCTGCAATTGTGTTAGGATCCATAAGACATTCATTTATACTTCATAAATAAGGATTACAGTATGTCATGCTCAGTCAAAGGAGATAACATGAATCTAATAAAGTGCCATCAGAATATTACGTTGCTCTTTTTATTGCAGCGATAAAATTGCCCTTACCATCTTATTCTTATGGAAATAACATAGATTATTATGGAAATAAAGCCAGATCAAGTAAGCCTTGCTTGACCCAGGATGTGGTACTATAACATCTTTAAGGCAGTGATTGTTAATATGATTATGCAGTGGACATAAGCTCACAAAGCACTATTCCTATGTGATACATTGAACAAATATCCCATCACATATATTCAAATGCTAGAAAATGTAATTGGGTTTTGTATTATATACAACTTTATTTATTGCTGGTACTATAATCTACAGGTCTAAGTCATTATACCCATGGTCATTATAAAATAATTGCTTTTGTCTGATGTACTTTAGCTGTGAATATATATGTGTAGGAGACAAGCGCAGAGGTACAAGCAAGGAGAGGTAGATTGGGGAAAATAAACATTGGCTTTTATTTAGCCCGTAGCTTCAAAACAGTGCAGCTTTCAGACAGCATACAAATAAACAAAACAGGCCTGTCCCTTTGTAAGGGCTGACTCACACTTCCCAGTCCCGATCTACAGGACTGGGAAGCAAGGCCTCTAATCAACCTCTGACCCCCAAAGTATAAAGAGGTACCTGTGATCAGGGTGCTCTTTCCTGCAGGCCAGGGTCTGGGTTATGGTTCTGAGGGTGATCCCTCTGGCAGGTTCCAGGGATCACTGCGTACAGTACTAGACCAGAGGATCTGGTTCCCTGGGATCTCTGTCGGCACAATGTTTCAGGTCCCATATGGACTTTTCATCAGGTGATCAGGTGATGAAAGGTCCACATGGGATCTGAAACGTTGTCTTTCAACTGTTCTTGCCTGGCACATTAAATGGAGAATTGCATTATGAACCTGTGAGTAGAGCTCTACTTTGTATCTCTGTCCCAGAGGAGACCTGCACTTTGAGGAAATAGTTTGTTTATGTTGTGTTGGCTGCACACGCCGGATTCTCCTCGCCTGGAAATTTTTCCCTGCACTTTGGAACCATTTTTTTATTCACGCCACTAAGCATTTCTGATCATTTCACCAATATATATGTATGACAACAATAACTGTTCTTATTTGATCTATTCTTTATTTATTACGGAGTGCTCCACTGTTCTGAAAGGGATTACTGTTTTCTTTCCTCTGTGTTGTAGATATATCACTAATTCCTAGGCAGCACCCAAATAAAAACAATAATTGAGAGATTATCTATATAAAAAATGACTAAATAGTATCTTCATTTGAGTGAAGATCCCTCCTTCGTGTGTGTGTGTGTGTGTGTGTGTGTGCCAGCGGGAGCTATACCATTAGTTACATCTGTAGATCAGTCATAAGAAAATGATACAACAAAAGACAAAAAAGCCCTAAGGCTGCGCTTACAGTGCCGGCGACGAAGATGCGACGGTGACGTCAGGCTGCGTTCGCTGGAAAAATTGAGATGACTTTCAGCGATCGCAACCAAGCCGTCGTGCCACGCTTACTATAAGCACATGCGTTGGCGGCAATGCATTTGTTTTGACGCAACGTCGCGTTGCTGTCACTATAAGCGCAGCCTAATACTACATCCAACTGGGCAAGTTTGAAATCAGGGAAGAGGAGGCACGAACCTGCAAATTGCTTTACCAATAAGCATAGGACCCACAGATGGGCCACACCGTGACGTGGTTAGAGGCTTAAAATACTTTGGATAAATTATTGGACTAAATGACCCTTGCTGATGATAAGAGAAACAGATAAGTATTGAACTATATCATTTGTTGAGTTGGATGTAGCACTGGGGCTTTTTTGTATCTTGTTGTATTCATGATTTCACAATTCCTTTTGACACAAATATATCCAGTATGATGTGGTGGGTTTGGGTTCTGAGTTTACAGGGGCTGTGTGCGTTTGTTAATTTCAGTTGGTACTGTAGAAGAAGATGTTAGTTAGAAAACGTTGCCAAAAGGATTTGATATGTTTCTTTAAGCCAAGGATTGGGGAAAAGTTACAGTGATACATGCAATCAAGGGGGAAGATGAAAAATTAAAGGTGATTTATAAAATAATAATAAATCTCCACTTGGATAAGTGGAACTTTTGCTTAAAAACACACAGAATACAGCACATTTTCAATCCCTATATGCATCTCCAAGCCTGCCAAAAAACTGGTAGTACATGAATTGCCAAACACACAAAAAGCATGACAGCTCTTTCCACAGCTGTAATAAATAATTTATGTTTGCTCAGCTTTTGTATCTGATTTGCTTTTTCCTTCCAGACACAGAAATGATGTACAGGTTTTTTTTTTTTACTTTTTACACCATTCTCAAAAAATAAAATGCTGCCCATAAAGGAGATGACATGTTTATTTTTTGCAAAGTTAAAAGACAGCACTTTAATCACAAAGAAACTTCAGACACTGCTTTGGTGATATCGGATCCATGTAATATTTGAAAGAACGACAGATTACGCCTGATCATTGCAAAAACACTTCTTAGGTATTTGAAAACATGACGTGTGAGCGGAAGATCCTTATCTGCTGCACATGGTAGATTTATTTATGATCTCAATTCTGCACCTACAGTATACAAAAATGAAGAATAATACTGTACATTATTGTGAAAACTAATTTCATGGATTGTTATGTCAAAAAAAGCTTCAGAATTGCAGTTTAAAGGATGGGTACGGAAATCAGATCCTGATCCTTTAATATGTAGCTCCAGTAAAGAAGTATATGGCCGACCTGTTTGTTAGACCCATATATCAGAACGGAATGGTTCTTTGATGTAATGGTAACCTACTGAAGTCAGCTCTTCCCGGTTAATCTATATCAATCAGCGCTCTGTCCACAGAACCATTCAGTTCAGTGTCCCTAGAGGTTTCAAACAACCAGCTAAACAATTGTTGTGTGCCGTATATCTCCTTGAAGATACAGTAGGTGTGTTACTCCAACAACCCATCTTAAATATTAATCGCACATACTCTCTTTAGCCAAGCAGTGAGATAATGCCAAGCAGTGTGCAATAAGCATGACTTAACATCTTCATTTTCAGGGGGGGCAACAATGTGTTGCAAGCTGTTTTGGCATTAGAGGACTTAACCCTTCACTGCTGCAGCATATTGCAATATGTTATTTGTATCTGGAGAAGCTTAATGATCGCCTGTTGAAATATTTGAATTGAAGAAAGGCAGTTATGTCAAAAGTATTTGTCTGTACATGTGTGGTCATCATTTTCTACAGTACATTTTGTGACTATTGATAGGGATTTGGTTTATGCCTTGGTATAGAATAACTTATGCAAAACAAAGTGTTATCAATGGCGCTTAAGTCTAATAAGTTGAATTTTAAATAAAGGGTGTTCAATGAGTGACTAATTAGTGAATGGGTTAAACCACAATTAGCATAAAAGTGATCTAGAAGTCAAGGGAAAAGAACACACCCACAGGTGTGTATAGCCAACCAGTATATAAAGATATATGTTGATTGCAGATCAACCCCTGTGTGGATTGCTTTTTCCAATCCTAATTGTGCAGGTTTGCAGGTCATGGGGAGCGCGGGTCAATATAGAAATATAGAAAAAAATACAATAGTGCAATCACCTTCTAGAGGTTTCATCTGAAGATGAGATTAAACTTATTACAGTCTGCACTATTGGGTCCTCTACATTTATTTTATAAAGGTTCTTCATACATAAGTTCAACCAGAGTCTATCACCATACATCACTGCCACTGATTTGGGACATGCTAAAAAGAATGGGGAATATGTGAGTGTATCCCCTGTGGATTTACAGACCACAACTCACCATATTACAGACATATTGGTACTATTGTATTTTTTTTTATATATTGACCTGCGCTCCCCATGACCTGGACACCTTGGTATAGAATAAGACTGTAAATTGTTATATGGGTCTTTCACTAATGGACTTTAAAAATACTGGCCTTTATTAAATGTATTTGGTAGACAATGTTGAGAATGATACTAAAGACAGTTGCTATAACACGAAATGCTACGTTTGCTGCATATCACCGGACAATTACCGAGTGCTAAAGGAAGGAAGAATATCTCTGCAGAGATTCCACGAGCTGTTAGAAAGGGCTGAAGACACAATGAGACCACCTCTCAGTGCTCGAAAGGTTGCATGTTTTATGGTGATCAGAAGATCCAACGTTGAAAAGGAGAGCGCGTGTCTTACTTTACAACAGCACGTCAAATACACCCTGATCCATACACGGCTATCAATAGTGGTCTAGGAAAGCTTCAAATAAATGATGTGGAGATTATTGGAACATTTCTTGTAGTCTCAATGTTTCTGCTGCGTGATCTTTTTGTAGAGGACATGAATAAAAATTCAATGATGTAGTGGAAAAGATGCCATTGGTAAAAAATAAATAAAATAAATGACCAACAAAAATGGCACATACTGTAGGTCAGGGGTAACCAAGTTCAGTCCTCAAGGGCCACCAACAGCTCAGGTTTTCAAGATATCCGTGCTTCAGCACAGGTGGCTCAATCAGTCCCTTCTTCAACTGAGCCACTGATTGGGCCACCTGTGCTGAAGCAGGGATATCCTGAAAATCTGACCTGTTGGTGGCCCTTAAGGACTGGAGTTGGGGTGCGCAAACTTTTCTGCTCTACCCACCTGCTCACGCCCCCCCCCCCCTCCCTCCTTACCTGCTCTCTGGCTTCGGCGGCATCATATCATGTCATGTGATGTCGCTTTGCCATTTGTCCCTGTGGCTTCATTTGATGCCGCGTTGGCATGGCGACACGTTGCCAAAGAGCCGGGTGAGAGCAGGTAAGATAAGTTGCAGAGGCCTCTCGTCTCACCCCTCAACATTTAATTGAAATGCCTTAGGGAAGAGCACGGGGCCTCTGCAACAGCCACAACCCCCCTAGAAAATCCCGGGCCCCCCAGTTTGCGCACCCCTGCTCTAGAGAATCCATAAACTCTCATTATAACAAATGACTAGACATCCTTCCAGCTCAGTTTGGGAGGATTGTGGTTAAACCTGACCTATTGGTAGCCCTCGAGGACTGGAGTAGCCCACCCCCTGTTGCAGTGTGTATTTTGTTATGTAATTTGCGTAGGCACAACAGAGTCTTCTGAACTGTGAACTGTGCCACTTGAAGTTCCCCATCCTGAGGTCCTATGAGTCAATATTATCGATCGAGAGCTCATTCTAAGTTTAATAAGGGGAAAAAAAATCAATGGTTTGCATATCTCCTGATTAAATCTATATCTCCAGACTCTTTCTATTAGACACGAGAGCAGCAGGCAGAACAGCCAGCCACATTTCTTTTCTGTCCTGAGATTACTGATGGATTTCTATGCAGAGTAATGGGCAACTGATTGGAAAGATTAGGGAAGCATTGCAGCTTTGATGAAGAAACTGTGTCTTTTGCGGCCTTAAATGGCACTAGGATCAAATGTAAGGGAGAAAAAACACTAAGACATATTCGATTCAAGGAAAAGCTTCTGTACAACAAAGCTCACGGAATGCACTAGTGGTGTTTTTTTGTAATAATCTACTATAACGGATTTATAGGAGTTATTATTATTATTATTATTGCTGTTTATGTACAGTATAAGGCACCAACATATTCCGTAGCATGGTACAATGGGGCTACAGTGTGATATCAATTACATAAACAGAATGACATACCAAATAAGGACAAATCAGCACAAATAGATACAGAAGGGGATGAAGGCCCTGTTCCTGAGAGCTTACACTCTAGAGCAGGGATGTCAAACTCACTACAGATAAAGGACCTGATTATATTTCATTGTACTTCATTTCGGGCCATACGTACCTTCAAATTGACAAATTTCACAAATAATACACAGTAGTATGGTTGTATGCTAGATTCATGCTCTCCTCCTCACTTGCGTCTCTCCCACATGCCACCTTCCTCGCTTGCTTCTCCCCACATTTTGTTCTCTCCAGATTCTCCCCACATGCTCCCCTCCTATCCTGCTTCTCCCCACGTTCTTCTCTCCAGCTTCTCCCCCACATGCTCCCCTCCTATACAGCTTCTCCTCCGCATGTTGCCCATCTCACCGGGTCCTCCCCTACATTTTCTTCTCACCTGCTTCTCCTCTACATGTCCCCCCTTTCTCTCTCATTCTCCCCCTCCACTCTCTTCCTCCCTCCCCTCTCTCTTACTCCTCCTTTCCTCTCTATTACTCACCCCTCTCCAATCTCCTACTCCACCCTCCCCTCTCTCTTTCGCCCCCCTTTCCTCTCTCTAACTCCCCCTCTCTTGCTCCCCTCCCCTCTCTCTCTTGCTCCCCCTCCCCTCTCTCTCTTGCTCCCCCCCCCCTCTCTCTCTTACCCTCGACAGCAGTGTCCCACAGAGCAGATCCCAACGACCGCGCTGATTACGGAGGGAGAGGTGGAACAACCAGCAGAAAGGACTGAGACAGCAGCAGGAGCAAGCGCGAAGGCAACAAGCGCACTACTTTCTGTTTTTAATTTAGATACCATAAAGCTCATACCTAAAAATATGGCATAGAACAGTATATAGAAAGAATAAGTAAAAAATGAGTCATTTGTGGTTTACTGCAACTCCTTAAAACTTGGCTATTGATGGAAGAGGTGGGAAAACTAGCGTGAAGCTACAATCTACATACATGAAACTCAATGTGGGACAGATGTTGGATGCAACTCAATGTGGGACAGATGTTGCATGCAACTCAATGTGGGACAGATGTTGCACTCAACTCAATATGGGACAGATGCTGCATGCAACTCAATGCGGGAAAGATGTTCCAGGAAAAATACAAATACATGATTCACAATTGCACAGAACGGGGTTTCTTTTCTATATCTCATGTAAACTGGTGTCAAACATTTCAGTAGATTGAATAAGTGATGTAGTTTACAACACTTTATTTTTTAAAGGTCTTCAGCAGTTGGCATTCCTTTACAAATTAGAACAGTACGGTGTCACATTACTAGCGCGTTGGCTAGCGACAGTGGAGTCGCAATGAAAAATCACTACGAAGGCGCTAAATAGCGGTTTGCACCTCCTGAAAAGAAGACCCACAATTTAGAGTTGGCCAAAAATAGGCATGAAACAATGTTTGTGTGGAACATCTTAATGATGTGATGGGCAGAGCGGAGGCATATCCATGACTAATTTATTAGCTCACCGATTGTGTTCACACTGTAGATGTTCATAGCAAAACTGGAGAGGAACCTTTCAGGGGGCAGTGTGAGCGTGATGCATGCATCACACAGGGGGCTACATCAGTATTGTACACCCTGGGAAGGCACAGAAGATAAAGTGACTTTAACCCAAGATCACATAGAGCGTGGCTCTTTAACTAGTTTCCTAAAGGGGCTGGATTAGGAAAGAGGTAGGAGCAGAAGGGCCAAAAGCATATTATAATGTACTTCATGAAACAATATTATTTTTAAACATTTTACAAGTATTTAAACCTATGTACCGTATACATATACATTACCTTAAATTACAAGTGAGTTTCTGTGCGAAAAACTGCACTTAACTGCTTAAGAAACTAGTATGAAATTAGCAGGTGCCGAGTCCAAGGGCCACAATAAGAACGTTCGTGGTTCAGATGTGGCTCACCAGAGTCCTCACATAGAGTATAAAGCAGAGACTCACTATGTCTCGATGCAGTGTGTGGCACCTTGATCCTGCGTCAACAGTTTTTGATTGGAATGGCAGTTAATGCCTGGTCGAGGTGATTACCCCGAGTAATACCCCGCATCAGTGATTATTGAATGGTCTAAATGTCTTTGGCAGAAACTGTACCCACAAACTTGTGAATTAGAGACCATCAGCTTATCCTCTGTCATTCGTCTGATTGGGGATTTGAAACTTTCCATGTTTATTGATGCAAAACAATATCTTCTACTATATATATATGTCAACCTAGAAGTAACCAAATCGACCCTTAATGGAAACCTACACAATAGTTTAATTTTTAGTCTAACCTTCTAGCTCACAAGAGCCGTCCCTTCTAATGCACATTTTTCTAAAGCAATGTCATTATCTTTTCATGTTACAGGGATACATGTAAAATGATCTTGGCTTCCTCTCCTTAATGTATTTTTTTTCTAATTTTCCAAATGAATCTCTGTTTCTGGTTAAAGACCAGCACAGTGTGATGAGTTCATTAGTCTGTGGTGCTCATTCGGTGACTCACATTAAGTACTAAAGGTCTCTCAGTTAACAATAATTAGATGAGGTCATTAAGGCTACAATGAGATCACTATTGCCAGAAATTGCCTCCCATTGTATAGAGTAAGGTCAAATCAACGATTAACTATTATATAATGATATACTCTATTCATTACATACTGTAGGTATTAACTAACAACAATTGGTGGCACAGAAGTGAAATATGTCACAAATTCTAGAACTAGAAGGCATTGTACTGGAATGGCAAAGAGGAGTGTGGTGGCGCTTTGTGCAGTACTGTACCTGTTACCGTTAGCATGGAAATACCCAGGCAAGAAACAAACAAAGCAGTAAACTGACAATGGTTAGGGGTATACACACTATGGCGAGAAAAAGTTTGTGAACCACCTAGGATTTCCCCATATTTCAAACCTAAAATAATATTACATCTTTATCTAAGTCCTAATAATAAATAAAGATAACCTGATAAAACAAATGACACAAAACATGATACTTTTTCAACATTTATTTATTCACAAATGATTCAACATTCAATATCCATGTGTGATAAGTATGTGAACCCTTAGATTCAGTACCTGGTGGCGCCCCCTTGAGCAGCAATGACTTCAACTAAGCGTGTCCCATTCCTCCTTACAGAACTGCTTCAACTCAGTGACATTTGAGAGCTTCCTTGCATGGACAGCTCGCTTCAGGTCCTGCCACAACATTTCACGGGGGTTTAGGTCCGATTTTTACAGGACAATGCTGAAACGCAGAATTTCTTCTTCTGCAGCCAATCTTGTGTAGATCTGCTTGTATGTGTAGGATCATTGTCTTGCTGCATGACCCACGTTCGCTTCAGCTTACAGTTGAGTGGCCTGAAATTCTCCTCTAGAATCATCTGATAGAATTGCAGAATTCATGGTTGTGTCGTCCAGGTCCTGAGGCAGCAAAGCAGCCCCAAACCATCACACTCCCACCATCATGCTTATAGTTGGGATGAGGTTCTTCTGTTCGAACGCAGTATTTGGTTTTTGCCAACCATAATGTTGCCAACCTTTGAGGTAAAAACTTTCTACCTTTGACTTGTCTGTCCAGAGAAAATTGTTCCAGATGTCTTTTGGATCATCTATGTGCTCTTTGGCGAACATCAGACAGGCAGCAATGTTCTTTTTACAGAACATTGGTTTCCTCCTGGCTATCCTTTCATGAACACCATTCCTGTTCAATCTTTTTTTGATGGTTGAGTCACGAGCACTCACATTATCCAAGGTGAGAGTGGCCTGCAGATCCTTTGATGTTACTCTGGGGTTCTTTGTGACTTGCTGGATGATTTGCCGGTTTGTTCTTGGAGAGATTTTGGTAGGACGATCGCTCCTGGGTAGAGTGACTGTGATCTTGAAATTTCTCTATTTGTCGGACAGTGGATTGCTGCACCCCCATATCCTTAGAAATTGTTTTGTAACTCTTTGTAGACTGATGAGCATCAATAACTGCTTTTCTGAAGTCCTCAGAGATTTGTTTTGATTGTGGTTTGACATGTTTCCACACACCTGTATGGGGAAGACGACACTCACAAAGTCTCTGATCTTCACATAGGGTGGGGCCTCCCAAACTCACATGTGAAGATCTACCTAATTATTTAAACATCTGATTCTAATTAACCACTTTAATTTAGCTGATAAAATCAAGGTTTCACTTTTTTTTGCACATACCCCGGCTCTTAGACATGGAATATGTTAATATAAACCCTATTGAATATTTAAGAAAAGACTGGTTTTGATTCGAGAAAGTTATCATGGAAAATCTATGGAATTTGCATAATTATCATTGGGGTTCACAAACGTTTTCTTGCCACTGTATATATTCCAAGAGACAAAACAAGTCACTCTGGAAATTATGAATTTAGTGACACACTAATACGGTAGTTACCAAAGCATGTAGGTAAAATGATATAATGGGGTTGTCTTATTTATGTTGAATGAAAATGCTTACTGCATAGTTTAAAGAGATTAAAAAGTGTAGTATAATGAAACATTACTTTTTTTCTTTGCCGGTAATTTTTTTTTTTTTATTCTCCAAACTTGAAATATATTTTTTTAACAGACAAATGCGCGAACATAATGAAGAACAGTGCTTCGCAGGGACCTCCAGGCTCTGAGGTTATGCAGTACCAGTTCAAGATGCCACGAGCCCACCTCTGGTTTTATATCTGTTATCAACATCCTGTTACTGTGGGAGTTTGGTTTTGGAACATTTCATGGATGAATGTCTTGCATCCCAGAAGTGCTGAGCTAGCATCCTAATGCCTCTGCCCATCTTCAGTCTTTGTGCTCTGCAGTGAGAAGTCAGCTCGCCAACTGTACCCATCACTTGTTGGCTAAGAGCATCTTTCCATATGCTGTAGAAATGTTGGGGAAATGTTGTAGAAGAATCTGCAATGCCAAGAAAATAAGTACGAATAAGGACAGTGAAAACATAGTGCTGGGGTGGCCAACTCCAGTCCTCAAGGGCCACCAACAAGTCAGGTTTTAAGGATATCCCTGCTTCGGCAGAGGTTGCTCAATCATTGGCTCAGAGCACTGGCGTGGAGCATTATACCGTGATTTCTAAACATGTGTAATATTTCAGTGTCACGTGTGGAAGTAAGCACAATGGTTTTGTTAAAGGAAGGTCTTCATTACAAATTTACATTCACTGTTTTAATATATTGTAATCCTGTTCTCTGTGTTCCCTTTTCTCCTTTTCCTATGTAACTATCCATATATCATTCCAGACCATATATTTTTTACTGCAGACAAATCTGAGCTAATATATATTGGATTACTGGATAGTGACCGCACAAAGCAGTCACAGTATGCTTACTGTGCACTGGTTTAAATGAGCCCTATTGCTTATACTTTGCTGTATATAACATTTTATGAAGGATGAAAAATGTAAATCACTCAACCTCTAGAGAAATTCTGTTGGATTTGTAGTAATCTGTTGAGGGATCTCAGGAACACTGTATTTTTTTAAATCTTTTGCACAGTCTAGGAAACATAAGTAGTACTTTTTTGGTGAACAACAGATGACACAAAAACTGAAAAAAATTGTTAACTTGGAGGGTCACATATCACAATAAAAAGTCAATATGTTCATTAATGCAGCAATAGGGTATATGTGTGTGTGACAGGAATCCAAAATACTCGTAATGGGATGTCTTGTCATGTCTTACACACTCCACTAAGCAGTCAAACTGGAAAACAACCACGCACAATTGTGAGATGTCTATAGTATTCCACAAGTGGTTAGCTCCAGTTCTGCAGACACATCTCTATACTAAATAAAACACTGGAGTCCAGTGGCTGGGACAGGCTAACAGACGGATAGCGATGGTCAGTAAACAAGCAGAGATCCTGGCAGGTATAGAGAGCTGGTTAGGCTAGCCAGGAGGCTTCTCAAAAAATACTGGACACAATGGTTAAAGGTACGACGTGCTTGACACGCGCACACCTCTCTCCTCTCCATGCTGTTTCCTCCTCTCCTTGGCCCCACCACCAGGCTCGTGACATTTCCTCCGGATTGGCTGCTTCTGGGTAATGCAGCCAATCAAGATGAAGAAAGCTGCCCAGCCCAGTAGCAACAGCCCTGCTCAGGGAAATCCTGTGCCTCCCCCCTCCCCCCCTCAAGCCAGTCAGGTCACTATATCCAGAGAGGTAATACCAGACACCTACATGTCTAGTATTACCTCTAACTTTTTACTGGACAGTGTCCAAATACAGGACAGTTCAGTTCAATACTGGACACCTGGCAACCCTATCTGCAAACAGGCAGAGAAAAATAGTTTTTAATATAAATAAAATAGAAATACCTTTACAGGTATCGCACTCACACTTTAGAAGTTAAAAATGCGCAGTTTGAGAGTTTGGCAGCTGAGTCTCTCACACCCAGTGCTACCCCGATGCCGGCGTCAATCTTCACCCGCAATCACTTCCACATCACGTGATCGTTCACAGACTCGCGAGATCTCGGCTCTGCTGCGGACTCCGGCTCCGTGATAGAATTCGTCTGTCAATCTCTCTCTGCAGTCACATGCCCTACGCGTTTCTCAGTTATGGCTTTCTCAGCCCCTGTTCTCCTACCTTATCCCTCTTATGGGATCCGTCCTTGAGACGGAAGCCGTGTATCTAGGTTAACCATTACTACTCTGGGATCCTGATGCTGGAACGGTTTGAGAGTGTGGGGGAGCTTTGCTGTTTTAAAGAATACTCCAAGCAGAGTTCCTGGTCCCAATGGTTGATAAAGGCATTTAATTGTCAACCTAATTGTGAGTGCATATCTTACCAGCTGCTAGGTTCAATTGTTTGAACATACTACCCTGTGATTGTTTTTCTCTGTTTCTTCTCTTCCCTATATTTTTGCGCCTAGGTCATTCTTTCGTGGTATCTATTTTTGCGGCATCTGTGGAGCCGTGGACCTAAGTGGCAGCAGGTTATATAGGGATAGTTAGAATTAAAGGGTTGACATCTCTCTTTGTGTGTGGAATATTATAGTAAGAATCTTGATTTAAATTGTTTGAAGTTGCGCTCTTTGTATCTTGTCTTATGTTTATATATATATATACATACACACACACACACACACACATGGCTATAGTATATAACCATGAATAGGCCCATGTCACTAAGCAATGCTATGATATTAGACCTCTGCCGGCACTGACAACCCCCAATCCAGGCAATGACACGCCCCCTCCCTTATGTGTCAACCCCCGCTCGCGTTCGCAAATTGCTGCAGGACAGGCTAGCGCTCATGCTCAGAGAATTGGTGACGTCACGGGCGCAGCCTCAGGGATACTCTGTCAATTTTACTACTATGTAATGAAACAAAACAATGGAAGAAAAAACACCAGATGTAGCAGAGACACTGCCGTCTGGATAAGTCCCTAAAAGTGCACTCTATGTCTGGAAGGGGAGTAGTACCTGAATCAGCCGTGGATGTGCAGTAAGAAGCAAAGTACTGGTCCAATGTGTATTGCAATGTGGTTTTCTTAAAATCCTTTAATAATAATAATTAATAAAATAAATTAGAACCATACAGTAGTAACAGTGAAAATAGATGAAGTAATTATAGTGCGTCATGCGTATGTCCACTTGGTGGCTCGGGTATATGGCGTGGTAAGCACCACAGCCCAAATCTAAGAGTATACCCCTGTCCTGGTGTGGACCAGTCAAACAGTTACCTGTAAGTAACAAGTAATGCAGCACGACGGACTGCGAATTATGTAATGACCAACCACTCAGCCCAAATATATGTGTTATGCATCATACTTCTGACAATGGATTTTGTCTGTTTCTATAAAAAAATATACATTTATTTAGTGTAAAAAAAAAAAAACGACATCTATATGTATTTGAAATTCCAATTGCTCTGACCTTACTCGTGAGATGTCCCGAAAGCCAGGAATTCATGTGGCTCTTTGATATTGTTTTTTTTTCTTTCCTCTGCTACATTATTAAGTAGCGCTAGAAAAAAAAAATACTGCCATCAAAATTCAAAATAGGATGGTGAAAAAAAAACCCTCAAAACAACTAAGGAGATGGAAATGAAGACAGAAATAAATGAAACGGGGAGAATGCAGGAGGAAGGCACAATTATAAATGATAAAGGTTTTGAGAATTGGTTATGATTTTTTTTTTCAACTCTAGCAAATAACCAAAATGGTTTAAGGACAATTCAATGTCACCTGCAGCAAAGAATCCATTTGGATAAAACACAGTGGTTATCAGCAGCAGCATGCAAAATGCTCAATTGGTATTTTTCCACAGACAAATGCATTTATTCTGTCACTGTTGGCGAGTGGGGATTATACGGCTGCAAAGTGCTCCTGTCTGTGGAGGTTATCCTAGCAGTTTAAAATAAGGTTGGCTTCTAGGGCAGGGGTGCTCAATTCCCCTGTTTGAGTCATCTGTGCTGAAGCAGGGATGGATTGAGCCACCTGTGCTGAAGCTGTGATATCCTGAAAGCCTGACCTGCTGGTGCAACGGGTCATGTTTTCAGGATATCCCAGCTTCAGCACAGGTGGCTCAATCCATGCCTGCTTCAGCACAGGTGGCTCAATCAGAAGTTCAGTCTTCAACTGAGCCTCTGATTGAGCCACCTGCGCTGAAGCGGGGATATCCTGAAAACCTGACCGGGTGGGAGCGGGGTTTGAGGACTGGAGTTTAGCACCCCTGTTCTAGGGCATGGAATAAGTATTTGTGCAAGAAATATAACAATATATCATATACAGATTAAGAGGCATTCATTCATTAGGACCTTGTTTAAAAAAAACCTCACTAGTGCTAGTCTTTTGCTTAACAAATTTCAAAGTATAATGTGTCACCGTAAAATATGAAATGTCACCAACATGTTACTGCACAATTGAGTTTTTCCCCAATATTATGTGGAAATAATCCCAGTGAAAATTCAAATTGCTCATCATTTGTTTCTCAGTGTCACATTTGTACGGTATACAGTATATTTTGTTCAGCTAAAGTACATGCCTTTTAATATTAAAGGAGCACTCCAGCCGATATATGCTTAAAAAAAAAACAAAAACAAAAAAAAACAAGTTTGAAGAAGGGGGTAGACAGAGCATAACCACTTAGATTTCAGCTTTCAGCTGCGGGGCCCCCTGCTTTCTGAGATAGTCACCTCCGTAGGGGGTGCCGGTATCTCTCTGCTGTTTAAATGTCCGTCATGCAGGCCAATAGGAAGACACAAGGGATGATGTCACGTCTTCCTACTGGCCCATGTGACGCGAGACATTTAAGCCGCCATATCGGTAACCCAACTAGCCCTACCAGAACTGCTACCAGCATCCCTATGGAGGGAAGTACCTTGGGAAGCAAGGGAACCCCTGCGCTGAAATCAACGCGGTTCAGCTCCGGAGACCCCTGCTTCCAACCTACTGTATATATATTTTTTAATTGCTTGGACGGCCTGTATAAGATACAACTGAGCTGTGGAGGATACAGTATGTGCATTTAACCACATGAAATACCACTAGCCAGTGTTTTTAATAATAATGATTGGGGGAATCCACACTTAATGGTGTTGTCCTAATTAGCCACCACAAAACATTTGTAAACTCCAAATACATAAGTCATTATTTATTTAGTAATTATTTTACCAGGAAAGATTCATTGAGAGTTACCTTTCATTTTCAAGTATGTCCTTGATCACGTTCTTGCTGACATCACGAAATACAATTTTAAATACAAATCCCTTTCAACCCGAGGGTTGCTTGCTGTTATGCATTACATTTATTTAAAGCTGCAGACCAAGCAATATCCCACATGTTTTTTTTAAATCAATCAGTTCTGTACTATGAGAAACTAATAGTAGCATTTTTTTAAAACAGCTCTGAATTACATTTTTAATGTATTATAATGTAACAAGCATTTTTTGTTTCTCTAGCAACAATTTCCAAAGTCAACTCCCTTTCCTCTTCTGAAACAGGCTCTGGCACACCCCTTTTTGAGACCTGCCCTCTCTCTAGCAGTGCACCAATTGTATGTAGCGACTGCCTGGTCCAATGATCTTCCCCATAGAACTTTGCATCTTTGGTCCTCTTCTGCTGCACTGACAGCCATTTAGTGAACCCCCGAGCCGAATCTTCGCCGATCGATCACAGGAGAATGGAGCGATCGGCAACTTGCTAATTACTTATCATTGTGTGGATTGTATTGATGCACATATTAAAGGAGGATTTTTTTTTTTTTTTTTAAACCCGGCAGCTTGGACTGCTGCTTTAAGAGTTTCTTGTGGTTAAAGGTTTTGATCAATTCCGTGAACCATCAAATGCTGTGGCTTGCTCACACTGCTTGTGTGCTCCTTCTAATAAGAGAGAGACCTTCCTTAATAACACAGTAGTGCCTGTCTGGGCTGAGGAGAAAAGTGAAATGCGTGGTCTGGAGTACTTCATTAATGGGGGATACAAGAACAAAAAGATAGGAAAAAGAGGAACGCATTGGATTTCTGTGAAATCCATTTACATTTTTTTGGAGCTTTTTTAAAATGACATTACTAATTAAATAGCTGCTCTACCTTCATTTACTAGGATTGTAAAAAAAAAAAAAATTCACAGAGAAGATAATGCCGGAAGGAATTTAACCTTTTGGGTCTCATCAGTGTGAGGATAGTTACTGTCACTGACCCTTCATTGGGAAACTGGTCCTGATTATAGTACATGTTCACAAATAGGTTATGGTGAGTGGAAGAGGCAGGTGCAGACGTACACAAAAGGAGACAGTTTTGGGAAAATAAAACATGGCTTTATTTAGCCTGTCCCTTTCAACAATGCACAGCAAACCAAAATATACAAAAGAAACAAACACCTATCCCTGTGTAAGGGCTAACTTACATCCCCTGTCCCTATCTGCAAGACTGGGAGGAAAAGCCCCTTACCAGTCTACCACCCCAAAGTCTCAAGCTGTACCTTTAAAGCAGGTGGCCCTTCAGGTCAGTGGTGTCCGGGTGTCTTGATCTCAGCACAGCCTTTGTGCTCAAGACAGTATCTTCTCTGTCAGCACAGTTGTGAATGTGCTAAGGAGTCCTCCTGGTCTGTCCCCAGCAGCATTTTTTTACCCCCCTCTGATTACCCATGTGGAGCTGGTTAATTGACTAGCTGCAATGAACCAGCTCTCTGCTGGATTTTCAGACCACTAGAGACTTTCTATTGCAGCCTCATTGAGACAGGGTTGTTTCCCTGTTACAGTGAGTAAACAAAAAAAGTGTCAGAACCCTCCACTGTACAGCATACAGCAATGATAAAGAACACTTATGAGCACATTCACATTTCTCAGACAGGTTCCCAAATCTTCGTTACCCCATAATCACATGTGAATGTGCTTATACGTGTGGGTTTCTTTATCATTCCTGTATGCTGTACAGAGGAGGGTTTTTGTAACTTTTTTTTACTCACCATAACGTTTTTGTGTACCTTCATAATGCAGGGCCAGTAACCCTCCCTCCCACTGAATCGGCTGATACTGTACCTTGAACTGAGCTCAGAATAAAAATATTACACCTAGGCAGGGCAGCCGACAGGGGCGGAGAGCCGGGATAAGTGCCCTGGGCCCGGCGACTACAGGGGGACCAGGCCAGCTGGTGCTGGAAGTCAGGCCCAACTTCTGCGTCCGGCTGCAGGGCCTCTGGTTGCTGCCGGGTCCTGGCTCTCTCGAGCTCCTGCGGGTCTCTCTCTCTTTCGCCGGTGCACGCTGGACCTAACGTCCTTAATCCGCCTTAATCCTAAATTTGAACGATAAATCTGTCCCTTAGGACCTGCTAAACCTGACGTGTCTGTAATCATTATATGCCTCTCGGTGCCACGGATACACACATGTAATTCTCAGCATGTCCAGCAGATGATGTCACATGATATTCTCATTTTTAATAAAGACATTCGTTGGTTGAATACTTTCTTAGCCACGCCCCGTGAACCTTGCAGAACCTTCCAGAGAATGCCTTTGAAGGTAGCTCTAAAAAGGATCCTGTTTATAAAGATGTCAAACGGGCCATATTTTATTCCCATCTCTGGCAAAACAACTGCCCTTAGCTTGAGACTCTATCAGCGCCATACAATCCATCTGGTAATTTTAGTGAGCCATACTTGATAACCCACCAATGAAGTTCTATTTGAAACCCAGCACCCACCTATGACAGGACATACTTGAAAACGAGAGGTAACTCTCAATGTATTACTTCCTGGTAAAACATTTTATAAATAAATAAATGACAAGCCTGGACCTGCCATAAACCCAATATATTGTATTTTTAAACCCAAATTGTACCTTGTTTAACCCATGCAGCACCAGATGGATTAAAATACATAATATCTCATGATATTATCATGACAGGCTGCACCTTTTTTCAAAGAGAGGCTGCTGTGTATAACGCCACTTGCCCTCAATATCTGCTTCCATAACTAGAAAGTATTGGCAAGTCAGAAGATCACCTAGGATTATATCTCCAAAGCACATGCTCAAACATAGAGGCTCATGGGAGCTGTAGTATGCCTATTACTCGCTGTACTGTATATTCATGTAATAAAAAATGTATATGCAATGCAGTAACATTACATTACTCTTCTAACATGGATCACAGTGTCTGCTGCAAAGAAGGACATTCATTTCTTAGTTGGATATATGTATACTTTTAATGTATGTATACTTGGTTTTATATAGCGCCAACAATGTACGCAGTGCTTTACAAAATTGGAATACAAGGTAAATAAATGATAAACAATGGGAAGAAGTTCAACACATGATGATAACATACGGCAAAGGGAGATACTGCCCCCAAGAGCTCACAATCTAAGTGATTGGTTACCAATAATTCACAGAAGTGGTATTCGGACCAGGTATTATACAGGATAAAAGACAAAAATACCCAATGCTATGTCCAATGTGACAAAATACACAGTTAAATACTTCAATGTTACTATTCTCATGAGTAAGGGTCATTTAGTTAAACCCTTTGGCCAAAGCGTTATAAGCCTGCAGCCACTTCACAGCATAACCAGTATGCAGGTCCTAACACTGCCTGTGATAATAATCATTTACCTCTGCAGTGGAGGGAGAATGGCCCAAGTGGACCTGTCCTGCACTGGAACATGGAAAAAACAGCTACTTAAAAAGTGGAAGTATGTTTGGACCTGCATACTGGTCATGCCGTGTTGTGGCTGCAGGCTTATAATGCTTTGGCCAAAGTGTTTAACTAAATGACACTGAAGTATTTAACTGTGTATTTTGTCACACTGGATGTAGCATTGGGTATCTTTGTCTTATGTTGTATAAATTTGGCCACGCTCAGTAGCACTCCTTTTGACACAAATATATATATGATCTGGTGGGTTCTGGGGTTAGAGCTTGCTGGGATTGTGTGTTCATTATAGAGGATAACCTGGGCACTAATCACTCTGAATAAGTGAAGAAATGTATGTAAGACAAAATGAAAATACTCGCATACATATGTACGGCAAACGGAATCTTATTCTGTTATGTCCACGCTCTCCGGTAAATCCTATTAAATGTTATGTAGTGAACTGGGACGTGGCACATAGAACCATAATGCCCAATCATATTCAGAGTCCCAAGAGCATTTCTAGAACCAGGAGAATATGAGACTGTAATCTCCCTTTCTCCCTTCCTCTGCTTAGATGCATGAACCTCTACCAGACACTCAGCCAGAACAACACGCTTAATCAGTGTTAAGGATGCATCTGTTCCCCCCAGAGAGATGAGCTGTTCATTTATGCTTGTTTACAATATGTTTATAAACATTAGTGGACAGGGATAGATTACCTCACTTTACTGCCATATAAAAGAATCAGCTGCTTGTACTTCCCATAACTGTCTCCATTTATATCTATCAAGTGCGACCTTATGCTATGATACCTGGATTTTTATACACCGCATCCATATGAAATGAGAATTGGATAGGATTTCTCTCTTGTAACCTGCCGATGTAGGTAGACTTAAGGAGGTCGCAGCGCCAAAGGGTTAACGCCGCAGGGGGTCCCATTCAGAATCATGGACCCCCCGCAGCGTGATCGCGGCGGACAGTGTGCCCAGCGATGCTGGGAACAGTAAGTCTTACTACTTTGATACATTTTGAACTTACGGAATTCAATGAGGCTTTCCATGCGTAGAGCTGGATCAGAGATACCGCAGCTTACTGAATAAGAGCCAATGGGGCCTAAAGCACACTTTAGAAGTGGTTGGTCACTTCGAAGCTATTAGAATGGGCCTCTTAGGCTTTTCAGAGTCGTTTTTTTGCGGGAACCGCATGTTTTTATAATATCCAAAGAGTTAAGGTTATTGCTCTGCAATATAACTCCATTCCACGTAACTTACTGATACCCCTGAAAGGTAAAAGCCCTGAAAAACGTACATTTTCCTTTTAGCGCTATATTCAGTCCAATTTTAGTGCATTCAAACATTTTATTCTTAGATTTCTTGAGCTTACATCAAATTGTATGTCATGCTGTAATAAAGAAAATATATCTAATAATTATTTATGAACCAGCAGCCAGGAATTTATTACGATGATTATTCGCTAATCATTTCACATTAATGCAGTGACTTAAAAATCCCTATACAATCAATAAAGTAGTAAGTTCCTGATTTAAATCACTGCACCTTGTATTCTTGAGTAAACCTTTTTGTAATTTACAAAGGCTGTTGAATTTTATAGTAAGTGTTTTTCAAACCAACCTAGATTCTAAACAATAATGACTTTTTAATGTGGATCTGTGATTACATTGTCATAGTGAAATACGACAGCCTTTGGCTGCATTCGAAATGAGACTGAATGTGAATTACTCCAAAGGCATAGATTACCATAGCCCCAGGTAAAGCAATCTTCATAAATTAAGCTCCAATCTAAAGTGACCTGTCACCGTAAACCTGTTGCTTGTGACTTCATTTCCCAGGTACACTGTGTAAACAAGTTATTTGCTTATTGTTACAATAGCTACTTTGCTATAGTGTTCAGAAGTGATACACAATGTTCCTGCACTTTCACTGCGTTATCTTCATAGTATTAAAAATTCAATTTAACTATAAAATTACAGGTTGCCTACAATAAATACTAACTTTAGTATACTCGTATCAATAGAGGTGGTAGGTGCTATAATTAGTTATAGATATAGGTGTTCGACATGGTAAAAATAGTCCATTCATCACACACACTTCTATGTACAAATAAATAACGTTTTTCCTGCTTAAGGTAAGTTACCAAATTACTATCCACTAGTAGTAAATAGTTACATTATTTAGTACCATTGTGCAAACCACGTTTTTCATTGTATTGATGTATTTACTGTTACTACAGTAAAAGTCAGATATCCCAACTGCAGAAGTGCCTTATTACGTGTAGAAATGATGACCGCAATAAGTTGGGCAGAAAGAAGGCAGTTCTTCTGTAGCATACATTTACTTAGTAGCAGTATGTAGAGAGTTTATTCTGGTACATTTGCGTAGTTGTCTAACTTGTAGACCTACCAAGTTGACCCAAGGTAAGGGTAGTGAGCAGTGGACATATAAGGGCAATTACATTCAGTTGATGGGTATAAATCACATGATGAGTCAAGAGCAGGGGTAGGCAACTCCAGTCCTCAACGGCCACCAACAGGTAAGATTTTAAGGATATCCCTGCTTCAGCACAGGTGGCTCAGTCAAAGACTGAGCCACTGATTGACCCACCTGTGCTGAAGCAGGGATAACCTTAAAACCTGACATGTTAGTGGCCCTTGAGGCTTGGAGTTGCCCACCCCTGGTCAAGAGTCAGCTTTATTTATAATCCATAGCAAGCCTGTTTCAGAGCTCACAACACAAGGACGGGCACGGGCTGAGTCTGAATCAACACTCTTCCTTCTTAAATGCATTTTGCAGACATCAATAGAAACATGTTATTATATTTATCAATGAAACAAACCAAACTTAGGGGTTTTTGCTGTAAAGTATGTTATATCAGACACTAAAAACCTTACAACTTGCCCCACAAATCAAGCATCTGAATAGCCTGCACTCATGGCTACTTGCCCACAGTCACTCCTACCACCCATTGTGGCCAAGCACTGCCATCTACAGCACTTATTCCCTCACCTCCTGTCTCTGTAAGTCTCCCATCATACCACTTAGATTGTAAGCTCTTCAGGGCAGGGATTTCCTTTCCTATTGTCTGATTTTGCTGCACTTATTGTATTATTATAATTCCCTGTACTGTATTCTTTGTGAAGCACTGAGTACACTTTTGGCGCTATATAAATAAAGACATACAATACAATACACTACAGCACCGAATCTCACATTCAAGTCAATGGGAGTTTCTGTGCATTAATGTCGGATAAACGCCAATGTATTTTAGATTATAACCTGTTAGTGTAATTTGTTATCCCAAGTATAAGCATTCAATGGGATGCAGGAAGCGTGGGGGAGGGGGGTGCTGAATACCCTTGTTGTTTGAAAGACTTCCATCGACAGGCCTAAAGCCACAATTCTAATTAACATTTCAAATATTATTGCGTTATTCAACTTTTTAGCTTTTGCCATAACTAAATAATTTGAATAAATGTTAGGCCCTTCTGGGCTTTGATTGACTTACTGTATAACACATTCTCATTTTCAGGCATTTTCTGCACTGTATGGGTTAATGATGTTTTGGTTATGTATTTTCAGGGCCGCCGACTGCGAGTTCGGGCCCCGGTGAAATTTAAACACCCCCACCCCCCAAACAACGTCATGTTGCCATGGCAGCGAGACACAGTGTGATATCTGTTGGTGACGTCCGCGGCATCATTTGACGCTGAGGTTCAGAAGGAGGGAGTGGCAGCAAGGAGGTAGCGGCCACAGCTAAGTGCCGTCCCATCAGGCCCGATAGGCCTGGGAATGCAGCAAATGTATATCGGGGTGGACATTTTTGCCGCCCCAAAATGTTGCTACCCCATGCCCGGGCCTAACGGACCTAATGGGAAATCCGCCACTGGTTGCTGAACTAACCGTAATGATACTACCGAGAGAGACAAAAACATATGCAACATAATCGGGCCCCGGGGCCCCTTCCGGACTGCCAGGCCCCGGTAATTTGTACTGGCTTCCGCCCCTCTCGTCGGCCCTGTGTACTTTCAGCAGATCTGCCGTGTATTAATTGTTTTGTTTCTTCATTGCACGACAATAAACCCTTTTTATCAATCTAATATTTGTTCTTGAAAGCAGAAAAGGGCTGGCATTGAATGTCTCATGTTCATGCAAATGATCTGCAAATGCGACGTGTTTCCGACATACTTTGATCTTGTAGGTGAGGAGACACGTTCTCTTGCCGTCTGCTTCTTTCAGAACAGCAGAGGTGAAAGGGAGGTTACTTCTAAGCAATTTAAAGACCAGTTTTTTTTGTTACATCAGATACATCCCCCAGCTTGTGAGATCTGCAGGAAAATCTTGAAACATTTTCTTTCCATCGTTGACATGCCTTTGTACAATAAAGGTAAATCAGGTGACACACGGTTTACATGTACAGTACTTGTTCTATAACACATTCTGGCTTGAGACTTGAGACTTGATCTCATGTATCCATCAACGCTACAAAATGAAACACATTATTAAATCGATGCCATACGACTAATTTTAAATAAGATGAAACCGAAGAAAGCCAAAAGACCTTGTACAAAATATTTTCCTAGTACAATCCTCTTAGCATACAACATTTGGTTCCTTGTTTTACCAAACCACTTATTGGTTTAGAATTCATCTGGTTGACTATTAGTCATTGTCATAGTATTAGTCATTGCCAGTGTGTTCCCACTTTTAGAATGTGCTCATCATTACTATAATCTTACGGTTTATCATATTCATTTGCCAGATGTTTGCAGCACTGGCCTCATTTGTCCGTGTTATATTTATTTCTAGTTTGCCTTAAGGTCCAGAGGCCTGGTGTAGACTTACTGGCATAGACAGCAGGTTGACACTCAACGCAAGCAGCTACTTCTTTTTGGCGTAGTAGGCTACAAAATTAAAGGGTTTATCTTTTTCCACATTAAAGGGTTTATTTTTTTCTGTGGGAAAAGTCCTTCTTATCCTGGTAAGGGGTATTTGGGGCCTAGACCTCCTGTGGCAGTTCTCTAGGAGAAAAACAGAACCCACATGTACATCTTAGCCCTGGCCAAGTGACCATCGGTGGTACATAGAACATACTGTATATCTCATAATTTATATACAGTACCTAGAAAGCTTTGCTATTTTCCAGCTACTGTACACTGTTTATAGAGAAACTTAAAATGTATCTGTCACTGATTCCCCCAAACAGGAACTTTAATAATAATGCAACATGCAGTATTAATCTTACAATCTTCACCATGACTACAAGCATTGTTCCTCTTAATGATCTCTAGTGATTTACAGTACCAGTTAGGCAAGGCCCTGCAAGAAAGTTGCCTGACTAGTACAGAAAATATTAAATTGCCTTAAACACACTCTGTCTGCCGTATTGTTTGTGATTTCATTACAAGATGGACAAACGGAAAACAAAGAAACGATCTGTGTAACAGCAGTGTATAATGCTACTTATTTCATATACTGTGAGAGACAATAATAATCATCATCTGAAAGAACTAGATAAAGTTGACATAAAATAATTTGTGACAGTCATACATTAAGCATACTGTACTGACTGTGGTGTCTGTGGAGACACTAACCCATACTGTACTGACGTTGCACACATGGAACTAGAGTTGTTCCATGTTCTGGTATCTGTGCGGGTGCTGCAGACGTTGGTGGTACTTTTTAAATGGACCATTATGAGCGTTCTTTATACTGTACTTGAAATTACAGTATACAGAGTTTCCAAAACCTCACAAACCTCTTCTACTCTATACAACATTTAGAGATGAGACCCATTTAAGTTTCAAAAGCTCTGCAAACTATCATTTAATCTATTCGGAAAGCTCGTTGACCCATTTATACTGTAGGTATCACAGCTAAGGATGGACAGGTCGGTTTGAAATACCAACCTCGCAAATTTCGGAGTTCATCCTGAAGTTGAAGCGAAATTCGAGTCAAAAATCTGACTAATACTGTATTGCTTTTCTTAATTTTTTTACAGAATTTTTTACAAACCTAAAACCATGTGAGTTTCAGCAATATCAAAATATATTATAAAAATACAAAACAAAAGCAAAAACGTCAATGAAAGCGCCCACCGTTTTTCACAAGCTGTGGTCAGGGTGGGGGATGGGGCTGCTGTCCCGTGCCCAGTGAGTCAAGGGGCCCAGACAGGCCATCTGAATTTGCAGGTAGGCCCCCTCTGCTGTGTCTCTCCCTGCCCCCCAGCCCTATATCAATCGCCCCTCTTCACCCCTTTAACTATCTCGGTCTAGGGTATTTGGTTGCAGTCATTTTTCCACTACCAAAACCCCGTTGGTATTTAGCCACCCCCCACCTCGCCGCCGGAACCACTCGCTGCTGACCGCATCGCTGCCAAGGTAAATCCCTAACTTTATTCCTTACGCTAAAAACCCATAGGGGGCTATGCACTAAGCAGTGATAAGTCATTTTAAGAGTGCAAAGTGCTTTTAGAACGTGAAGTTCCGCCGATCGATATTCACTAAGCCGCGCAAACAGACACTTTGCGCTCTAAAACTGACTTTTTCTTGAAATTTTTTCAAAGTCCAACTTTGCTCGTACGATCAGCTGTTTGCGCTGAATCCTGCCCTTCTGCGGGATTCACTAAGCAACGCAAACTGATAGTACGTGAAAGTTGCGCTGAATAAAGCTCACCAGCTAAAGGCTGGTTATAAAAAAAGCTGGACTTAGAAAATATTCTTTGTTTACCTTTTTGCATGCGCAACACCCATACAACAGGCCGGCGGGGGTCCCCGGCTCACCAAGCGGGTGTCCCCGCGGGAGTCCCGGGGTACCCGCGGGCCTCCGGTACCAATGTTGCGCCACCAAAAATAATAAACAATATTTTTTAACTAACACATACAATACAGTAATGGGCAAAATTACTATTATCCGCATATGGATAATAATGCATTTGCCCATTTTAAATACATATAACTTTCAATAAATACAGCAAAAACATATTACACTTACCTTTTACAGGCACCCACGATGAAGGCCGTCTTCATCCTAATCTTCATCCTGCCCATGCCCCTCCGAAGCTGCAAAACATACACAAGAATAAAAACATCCAATGTAATGTCCCCTAACCCCTTAATCACCATAGTGGTTATTAACTGCTACAGTCATTAAGGGGTTAACCCACCCTCACCCACCACTCGGTAGGCCTACATACCCTCCCCCACTAACCCCCCACCCCGTGAGGCCTAACCACCCTTACCCACTACCCAGCCGGGAGGCCTACCCACATAACCTTGGGGCCTATACCCCCTTCCCCACCCCCAGTACCCACAATAAAAACAATGCACTGCCCCACAATAAACATCATTATATTTATTAAATACATAACCCACCCCCTGTGCCCCCCCATAAATACATGATTTATTATTTTACATACAGGGTTAATACTCTAGGCCCACGTGAGTCCCCGGTGGGCCTGACGGGTCACCTCACAGACCTACAGGTTACCAGCATCATGTTTCACACAGGGTCTGGAGGCATGTTGGTGGCTCCCGCCAGGCGCCATTGCCCACCAGGTGGTCTCCGCGGGTAACCGTGGGCCATAATGGGGTCCCCACGGTAGGTCGCGGATGTCTGTTGGGCCCCGGGTCAGACCCACTGGTGTCTGAGGGGCCTCGGGTGGTTCCCACGGGGGTCTGGGAACCCACGGGTGGTCCCTATGGGTCCGCGGTGCCCCCACAGATGTGGGGACACCGGTTCTTCCCCGTAGGTGTCCCCCGTGGACCACGGAGCCTGGTACCCGTGAGAATCCCGAGGATACCTCAGGTGGTCTCCAGAGGTCTCTCTCAGACCAAAGGAACCAACCCTGTATGTAAAAAATAAATAAACCGGACCTATACATTCAATACGTCAAACCCCCCCCCCCCCCCCCCAACACATACAGTACAGTACAATAATGTGCAAAATAACTATTATCCAGATATGGATAATAGATTATTTGCCCATTATGAAACACATAAAACATGCATAAATGAAAACATGAATTGTTAATCTTAAAATCACCACATTGCATGTTAAAATAAATCCTGCAGCAATTGTAAATATAAACCAACAAACCAGCAGCTACACAAATGTATATGAAATGTCACACAATTGCATTGAGTGTGTACATGATGCAATTAATCTGTGCATCATGTAACACTATGCAAAATATATGTAACAATAAAATACAATATGAACAATGTCCCCTAACCACCAATGCCATCATGAAAATCAAATAGAAACTAAGCAACATCAATACAATTACCATCAATCAATTAATCCATTTCCTAAAACAATTACAATACAATACAAATCAATTATACAATTCCCTATTAAATTCCTAAAGCTAAACCATTGCCAAAACAATACTAATTGAAAGTAACCACCATCATTCTAATCTAACTACCAGAAAGAAGCCATTCAAAATAACCTGTAACTAAATACAAATTACATTATTCACAACAATGTCTAAATAAAGCTGATAAATACATTAGCCATACATGAAAAGAACATAAACATTAGCAAAACAATCAATTATTATCCTTGTATGTCTATCCATATAGATAGCTATACATAACATACAGGGACAATAATAGAGCATAAAAACAATGCATTTACATACTAAAATCACATAGAATACACCCATTCAGTGTCCATGAATGTATGTATATATATAGATACATTCACGGGCATTAAATGGGACTGAAAAAATAAAAGACATGAATATGGGGGATGTGTGTTGTATATTGCTATGTTTATTGGGGGCAATTGTCCCCAATAAACATGCTATTGTGCCTTAACCCCTTCATTGCATTAGCGGTTAGCCGCTAAGGTCTGAAGCTGCTTAATGTATTTTTATTATAGTGTGGGAGCAAGGGGTTCCCTGACTGAACCGCATTGATTTCTTCCTCGGGACCACCTGCTTCCTGATTACAGCCCCCGGTTTGGGGCATCGGAGGCCAGTGTCGCCGCCATCTTTATAGAGCCCACGTCACGTCACGTCTTTGGACGCTATAATGGCGGCGACACTGGCCTCCGATGCCCCATACCGGGCCAGTAACTCGGGAAGCAGGGGTCCCTGAGGCAGAAATCAATGCAGGGACCCCCTGCTCCTGCACACTATTATTAAAATGTACATTAATGCAGCTTCATTACCATAGCCCATACCTCCTTGCTCCCCAGGCCCATACCTTCTCTCCCCCTCCTTCACACCCCAGCCCCATACTTCCTCGCTCCCCAAGCCCACACCTTCTCACCTCCTCCACACCTCAGGCCCGTACCACCTTGCTCCCCAGGCCCATACCTTCTCTCCCCCTCCTCCACACCTCAGGCCCATACCTTCTCTCCCTCTCCTTCACATGCCAGGCCCATAACTCCCCGCTCCCCAGGCCCATACCATCTCTCCTCCATGCCCCAGGCCCATACCTTCTCTCCTCCTCCTTCACATCTCAGGCCAATACCTTCTCCCCCACTCCTCCACACCTCATGCCCTTACCTTCTTTCCTCCTCCTCAGGCCCATACCGTCTCTCCCAATCATAGGTCCATGGCGCACTGTGGGACTGGGGGTGGCTGGGACCCTCGTCCGTACATTTATTCGGGACCCAGTGATTTCTGTTGGCGCCCATGTCTGCAGTAATATAAAGTATTACACGAGCAAATTTCTCTTATACCATATGGAACTGGAAAAATACAAAATAAACATGAAGAAAGAAAGCAAACATTTCCTAATTAAAGGCACTTTTATATTAATGAAACAAATTAAGTCCTAACTGTAAATGTATAAATATTTTTGTAATCTTAATGCATCAAATTAACATCAAGTGATTGAAATTGCATATTAAACTCAATTATCTTTTATTACTGCTTTCCAATTAAAGTGACACGATTAACTTATTTTTTATTAGTGTTTCAATTTTAATCCCATCTTTTTGTTTTTCTCACAAATAACAAGCAATCAAGGCTTGCCTCTGGAGTTCTAATGAGAAATGCTTCGTCTCGTAGGGGGGTTATTCATTAAACCATTGTCGCAACGAAACTCCCATTGACAGTGTTAATTTCTCCGCGATTGCGCCCTGAGTGGCACTCGCGCACATTAATGAGTAACCGGTGTAATGAGATTTAAATTGTATTATGATTTCTGGGGTGAATTACAGATGCAACAGATGTGCATGTATTTCAAAGAAAGAGTGTAAATGAAAAATAAAAACAAAACAATAGTCACTTTATGAGTGGCCCAGTTTGTGAATGGATACGTTTTCAGATTGTATTTTTGTATATAGAAAAACTTCCAAACCGCTATAACCTTCACTGAATTAAACCAAGCTGTACTGTGCTCCACAGACCCCAACCTTTCGCTGCATATCACCTCACCCCCTTCCCCTACTAAAACATTTTAAAGGCGCACACCTGCAGACACCATTTTTAAAAAAAAATTACGTTTGAAGCAAGGGGTCTCTAGAACTGAACTACATTCATTTCAGCTCTGGGGACCTGCTGCTTCCATATATACTTACCTCTGTAGGGGGTGCCGGTATCTCCTTCATGTTTAAATGTCCCTCGTCACGCGGGCCAATAGGAAGACGCAAGCGATGACATCACGGCTTCCTTTTGGCCTGCAAGACGAGGGACATTTAAAACCGCCATTATGTGAGCCCCAAAATGCTCCATCAGAGCTACTGTAGAATAACTGGAAAAAAGAAACAAAAGCGCAAACGCACATAGTGAAGTATGCAAAGTAATATATATATATTGTTTTAGGGTAAGATATCTGCGTACATCAGATTAGAAAGTTACCAGCATTTCATGTACATTAACATGAGTGAGTGGAGATGATGCATCTGCCGCCAACCATCTGGGGATCTTCCTTAATGCAGCACGGCACACTCTGCAGCTGAGGACAAGCCTCCGTTTGAGTCCTTCTTTGGGTTACAGGAGTCCAGTTGAAGAGCTTCACTCGAGGGGAACTCCGTTCGTCTCTCCTGGTCTCGTTACCGGCTCCGTCGGCGATGGAGGTCAACAGCTTCTCAGGCAAGCTGTTACCTCAAAAGTCCCGTATGCCCTGGGTGATCGGCCGCAAAGTAAGGACGGCCGTAAAGTGAGGATGTATTTACCGCACTGTCCACAATCGCGGGAAACTGCCTAGTATTTCGGCTCCACGCAATACCAGAGAGTAAAGCTAGCATACAGATAGGTTTTAAAATGTGATATAAATGCTAAAAATTATCCAACGCGTTTCGAAGCGAAGGCTTCTTCTTCAGGGATAAATGTGATATAAATGCTAAAAATTATCCAACGCGTTTCGAAGCGAAGGCTTCTTCTTCAGGGATTACTGTAGAATAACACTGTTGTGCGCTCCGGTATGCGTCCAAACAATTGTGAAGTCAGTATGCCCGGTTGGGGGCGGGGGGAGGTTGTGAGTAGAGTCTGAAAGGGAGCAACGGTATGTCCTGGAGATATGGACCGTATGGCAACCGATCTCCTCTTGACCCCAATGTAACTCCCACAAATATAGACAAGCAGGGATAGCTTCTGAGGGCTAGGTGCAGGATAATGGAGGTAAGGAAAAGCCTTCTTACCTCCTGATTTGAATCCTGGTTCTCCTCGTTGTCCCGCTGTCATGAAGATATAGAGACCGCAAGTCCGTGGTATACAGACACCTCCTCCTTCCCCCCTGTGGTGCCGCCGAGATCAAGATTAAATGGCGGGGATTGCGTGAGGCCTCTGTAACTGTACTTACCTTAACGTTCCAGTGACGCATTGCCATGGCAACCCTGGGGTCACGGGACGTCACATGACCCCCGCAACATCATTTGATGCTGAAGCCGAGCCGGGGGGGTGGGCACGAGCAGGGGGTTAGAGCAGGCAGGGGGCGCACGGAGAAGAGTTTGCGCACCCCTGCTGTAATTAATAAAATAAAACATCTGCTGTAATGTGAATATAATATAACAAACAGAAACAAACTCTCTTGGGAAACTTTCTGTAATGGGTTAAATATTAGCAGTTTCGCGGTGAAACTAATATAAAACATGTTTATTGGTAATCTACAGTAAGGATACAGCATATCTCCCCAGCACTTCATCACCTACAGTACAAGGATTTTATTTAAAGCGTACAGTAATTATAAAAGGTCGCAATTGCACATAGAAATAATATAATCAACTATCACACATATCTGGCAACTTTACATTTCATAATCCACACAAACGATTTTGCATCTTGTTACTGAAGAATTACAGGACAATTAATGATGATTGACACTGCTACTATTTAATTAACAGGTATAAAATAGTTTTTCTGCGTGAAAAGTAAGTACGTGGAAGAGAGAATGTCAACAATTTCTAAGCAGGTGATAAGCTTGTAGCTTTTTTGTATTGTTAAAGTTGCATTCCCACTATGCTCATCATGACAACCCTTTTGTACACAATTGTACCGTGTAATAGGTTTCCATAGACAAATGTAATCAATGTTTACATAAATAATTGACATTGTTGTGTATTTTGTGATTTATTAATAAGGATTAATTTCCCTAGTGTTTCAGTTCTAAGCACTGTTTATGTTTTTTTGTTGTTGTTGGAACGCCATTGGTTTTGGATTGTTAAAAAATTATGGTAAAAAATTCAGGAACCACAAAAACATTTTGTTTTATTTTTTTAAGCATTTTTGAACTTCAAGCTTTTTCACAGAAGTTTGCAGAATGTTTTCTTCACTGACTCAATTTGTCCCAGTTTATAAAAAAAACAACTGTGAATGACATTTTTAATGTATTATAATGTATCAAGCCTATTTTGTTTCTATAGCAACCATTTACAAAGTCACATTGCCTTCCTCTTCTGAAACAGGCTGTGGCACACCCTTTTTTGAGCCCTGCCCTCTCTATAGCAGTGCGCCAATTGTAGCTAGTGTCTGCCTAGTCACATGATCTTTCCCACAAAACTTTGCATATTTGGTCCTCTTCTGCTGCACTGTCAGCCATTTAGTGGCTGTCCCGTGAGGTTGGTGTCCCGTGAGGTTGGTGTCCCGTGAGGTTGGTGTCCCGTGAGGTTGGTGTCCCGTGAGGTTGGTGTCCCGTGAGGACTGGAGTTGAGCAGTTTTGTGTATGTGAGTGATATTGTATGAGTAGAATTGTTTGGTAGAATAGGGTATGGTCTTGTTACAGTAATTTTTTCTTCAGACTGTAGCTCGGTTATGTATATTATTTCACACTCATACTGTATTTATGTGAGCTTATTGCCCCTTTCAAAACTAATTGGGTTGAATAAACAGGGAATATGCCATTTAGTTATTTATTGACGTGAAATGCAGTATTATGGTATGAGTTTTCTTATTTTATTATTATATCTATTTTTTTAGTAATTGTTTCTCCCGGATTCCTCTTTCATACAGGTATGCTGTGAAAATAACAAGCTTCACTATAATGCATGTTTTACTTTAAATGACATACAGATGCAGTGGCCATTATTTTAACAAATCACGGCGCCGTTTTCGTGTGTGCTGCTGTACTCCACGCGGCATGAACGCGACCAATCGCCCCGGGCGCACGTTTTTATTGCGGATGCTTTATTTGAATTTCATGGATTGTGTGAATTAAATGCAATGAAATGAATGAATTGTAATGTGTACAGTACTGTGCTACTGTGCTACTGTGTCAATTCAAGGTGTTTAAAAGCCAGAACACTAAAATGCCATTTTCTGCACTCGCCTGCACTCGCCTGCACTCGCCTGCACTCGCCTGCACTCGCCTGCACTCGCGTCTTAAGGTGGTACGGTTGGAAGAAATCCAGCGCCATGACATGGGTATTCCGAGGTATACACCGCGTGATTTGTTAAAATAATGGCTGCTGCATCAGTACAATACAATACCACAATAGCGAAGGATCTTCTATTTACAGAATAATGAAGAAGAAGATAACCTCAGTAATGATTACAACTTGTAGCCCCTCAAAAAGCACCCAAATAGAGCGATATGTTCATTTTCTGTGCACTCATTATCTCCCTAAAGGAGAAATGAGGATGCGGTAACCCTTTCTGATTTTGAAGAATGCACAAAAAGCAGATGTCAGGGAGGTATCGCATAATAACCTACAGATTATGATGAGCTGGACAAAATGTAATTCTCTGGGGACTTCCTGGCCATTGTGACCTCTTTCCTCTGAAATAATTGTATTTCTGGAGAAAAAAAAAACAATTTTACAAATTAAGTTACTGATGCAAATGTCTCTGTGTTGCCATTACAGCATGAACTTCATCTGGAAATACTTTAATATGCGACCTGTTTTATTTTCAAGCTCTCTGCAGTGTATCCGGTAAATAGAGTCTGCATTTCTTAATTGTAATTGTGATCCATGAATGTTTAGAAAGAGTGTAATTATTATGACACTAAACTTATTTTTTGTTGAAGATGCCTCTGTATACTTTAAAGAGCCAACCCAGACTTCCGGGGAGGCGGCCGGACAAGATGGCTGCTATGCGGGTGAGCTCTTGAGGGGAGAGACTCTCTGCAACCTCTGCCGCAGCCCAAGTAGGATCGACCCCAACCCCCCCTCGCCCCCCCCCCTCCCCCCGTGGCAAGGTCACGGCACCGTAGCAGCTCCCGGAAGGTGTGGGGGGGAATAAATAAATAAAATAAAACATTAAAAACGGAGCCGGAGGCTGTGGCTGCACGCCAGGGGACACACAAACCAGACCTGCATCCGGAGTGGTGTGAGGACGCCTGTGGTTGCTGCGGAGGGTGGGAGGTTCTGGTGCGCGGTGGTCGGCTGGTCCGGCTGCAAGGAAAGTCCCTTCCGTGTGCGCACTGGCAGGAGAGAGCTGGCAGGAGCCTCACTCTGCATGTGAGTGCTGCATGGGAGAGAAGGAGTGATCTCCAGAGGGCCCGTTCAGCACGCTTCAGGAGGGGTGACCCCCACGTGGACACCGGTAAGCTTCTAACCCCTGGGGAGTGAGGGATACCCCTCTACCCCAGTGACACCAAAACAAGGTCCCCAGGCAAATTTGGAACTTTTGGGGGGTAAGCTTTAAATGACAGAATTTACATTAGACGATATGAGCAAGGAATATGTGCAGGACTGTCAATGTTAATGCTAGCATGTAAATGCATGTGAAAGGTGCAGGCCTGGGAACCAAGGAATATTATGCTGAAGTAAGGCAGAAGATTAAACCTACTGCATCTAATCGCTATTGGTGACTTGCCAATCTATTTTGAAGGGGAAGAATAAATAAATACATAAATATATAGAAATATATGTGGATGGATGTATATGTATATACAGGTGTGCATATGTCCAAAGATGTATTAAACCGCCTCCTCTAAGATAAATGGATAAATTCCTCTACAGATAAATGGATAAATTCCTCCTGCAAACATCTTCAGAGATGAAAAAAGGTACATTTAAATCCAGCAAACATGAAAAACGTTTAAAAAAAATAGCGAAAATGGCAGCTGAAAACTCAAGCAGCAGTCCATCTGAATCTGGCGTTTACCTTGAATCCATGTCAGAGGGGAACCTCATCAAAATCCTCAGGGAAGCTATCAACTCAATTGACCAGAAATTAGAGAAAATACAAAACTCTATTGAAGATGTCAAAATACAACTGACTCAGCAGAGCAGAAGAATCTTGCAGGCTGAGCAAACAATTTCAAATAATGAAGACGATATAGCAGAGCTAAAATTGCTTGTGCGGGAAGTCCAAAGAGATGCTTGGAGAAAAGGTGGATGATCTCAAAAACAAATCTTGATGATGTAATCTGAGGCTTGTGGGAATACCTGAGAATATCCCGCAGAACAAGCTACAGTATTTGCCATCGTAGCAGAAGAATTTCCTAAAGAGCTAGGACTGGATCTGCAAGACCTTCCGCTTGCGTTGGACAGAGTACACAGAATCAGGTCTCTGAGGGACCCAGAGGAGATAAGACTGTGGATGACAATTGCAAAGTTCTCAAACTACACGGATAAAGAGAAAGTCCTACTCCACTACAGAAAAAACAGACAGTTGCGAATCCAGAACACCCTGATTTACATTTTTCAAGATTTCTCTGCTGAGCTTTCCAGAAAGAGGAAGGAGTTCAGCAAAATATGCGCGGATTTGTTCAAGCAAGGTCGTAGATTTACCCTGGCCTATCCGGCGAAGTTAAAGCTTTTCACCCAGGAAGAGGTGAAAATATTTGACACTCCCAAAGAGGCAGAAGCTTTCCTGACCAGGACAAGTATGGAGACTATAGGTAAACCCCCATGACTCTAGAAAAGTTTGTCAGGAGAGGCTGGTCCAATGGGAGAGACTGCGATCTTCGAGCTGAACTGTTATATATACTTGGCTCAGAGGGATATGATCATATCAATCGATGGTCATTTTGATATCTGTGATTATCTTAATCTTTATTCTTCCTTAGTGTAAGGGGGTCACCCTCGGTTCCCCTGATCTTCCCTTGCCCCTTGCCTTACCTCTGGGACAGTGGGGGAAGGGAACGGCGACTTCTCCCGGTTGGTGCCGCCATCTTTGCTGGCGCTGTCGGGGTCCTGGTGCTCATGCATGTGCGAAGGCGCGCGCATGCGTGGGCGCCATCTTGGAGGTGGCGGAAGGCTTAGGAGTACCTCCACTGGCGGGCGCCGCCATGTTGGTTGGCGCCACCACATTGGGGATGCTCGCGCATGCATGGAGGGTCGCACATGCGCAGATAGCCATGGCGGCCATCTTAGCACAAGTAGGAGAGGAGCGGAGGAGTGCGCGCAGTGCAGCGGGCCCCAATAGTTCGCGCAGGCGCAGAGAGGCATTGCGGCGCCCATTACAGGTAGCGCAGGCGCAGAAAGAGAGGCATAGGCAGCCAATAGCTAGCAGCCCACGGGGTCCTCATAGGGAAAAGCCTCACAGGGAACTACAACTCCCAGCAGGTTTAGAGGCAGATCAGGCAGATCATTGCAGGCAGCCAATAGTGTTTGCAGCTTCCCCTAGAGAACAGCCCCATATTGCTATGTAATATCTATGCCCCCAATGTCTACTCTAAAGAGTTTTTTCTGGATATCATAAATAAAGTGGGGATGGAAGAGAACTCGCAAATTATTTTAAGAGGGGGTTTCAATGCAACAGACAATTGGATAATGGATAGGTCCTACGCACCAGGGAAAGGGCAAAAGATAAAAACTAAGAAACCATACTTACCAATTGTTTTGACTATATTAAGAAATCTCTGAGGCTGGTTGATGCTTGGAGGACTCTTCATCCCCTGGATAAGGAATACTCATATTTTTCAGGTACACATGATTCTTTGTCACGTACTGTATAGATTATTGATGGTGGGGCTAACTTGCTTCCAAGGGTTAAATCCACACACATTGAAAATATAGTACTATCAGATCATGCCCTGATATGGATAGACTTCGAAGTAGGGAAGAAGCTGCCAACGCAGAGGGTATGGAGATTCCCGAGTATACTAACCAATAGACCATATTTTGGGGATTTTCTAGTGGAAAAATGGAATGCCTATGCTGACAACAATAAACAACATATAGATAACCCAGCCTTGTTCTGGGAAACAGGGAAGGCGGCGATGAGGGGTGAAATCATTGGCTTCTCCATAAGACGCAATAGAACGCTTAACAAGAACTTTATACTAGCAAATGAAACTCTAACTAAAGCATACGATGAACACAAAACAAATCTCTCATCTACCCATAAACAAACATTTATATTAAAAAAGGGGGGATTTGAATTAATAGCCCAGGAAAGACAAGAAGCCACTCCGTTATTTTAAATGTAAACGGTATAAATACGGCAATAAATCTGGGAGACTCCTGGCTAACCCAGTTAGAGGCTCCAGACCTCAGAACTTCATAAGTTCAATTAGAGATAGAAACTCAGGGAAAGTTTTCACCTCACCGGAGGATATAGCCAAACAATTTGAGACTTTTTATAAGGACATTTATTCCCAAAAAAGTATTTCCTCACAAAATAAGGAGACTTTTTGGAGTAAAATCTTGCCCCCAAGGATCTCAGATCAAGCACGAGCAGATTTGAATAATCCAATCCAGGAAACTGAGGTTCAAAAGGAAATGAATGCCTTAAAATGTTTAAAAGCTCCAGGGCCAGATGGTTTTGCAGCTAAATTCTTTAAGACACTGGGTGAGAATGTGGTAGACCCTTTAACGAGACTATTTAACCATTTATTAAATGGTGACGAATGCCCTAGAAGGTTTATGCAGGCAGATATCAAAGTAATACATAAGGCGGGCAGAAGCCTAGATGATGTGACCTCATATAGACCAATTTTGTTACTAAACATTGATTTTAAATGATATGCAAAAGTTCTGGCCGAAAGATTAAAGGTCTGTCTACCATCTGTGATATCCCCAGACCAATCTAGGTTCATATGGGGCAGAAACCCTACTTCAAATATTAGGAAAGTGTTGGCTTTGATCCAACAGGTACAGAATAACATGACTAAAGTGTCCCCATGCCTTTTCAGTTTGGATGCTGTGAAGGCCTTTGATGTGGTAGTGTGGAATCATTTGTATACTGCGTTACAGAAATGTGGGATTGTAGGTGAATTTGAGAATGCTATTAAAGGGATTTATACTAACCCAAGAGCTAGGGTCTTTGCGGGCACCTTCCTTTCCCAAATATTCGATATAAAGAGAGGGACTAGACAGGGTTGCCCACTATCTCTTCTACTGTTTGCTATCGCCCTGGAACCCTTGGCTATCTATTTGAGGAATCATCAAGAATTTTAAGGGATTAGGATAGGGAAGACCGAGATTAAGATTGCCACGTATGCGGACAACACTTTATTGTTCATTAACAGACCCGGGATCGCCTTCCCTGTTCTGGAGACTTTAGATATCTTTGGTACATTTTCAGGCAAAAAAATAAATATTACAAAATCAGAAGTCCTGAACATAAGATTAAACAAAATAATAATAAAAAAAACGGTATGGCAAGATAAATGCTCTTTTATAATAGCAGCTAGCAGTATAAAATATCTGGGAATCTTGATGCCGTCAAATCTAAAACAAAATTGTATGATATCAATATTAGTGCGGATATAGCCAAATTATGCAAAAATCTCAGTATTTGGAAAAAAAACTTTGCCACTAAGCATGCTTGGGCGTATAGGTCTTTTAAAAATGACAGGTTTTCCAAGAATGTACTATTTATTAATGATGTTACCACTATTACTAAGAAAAAGAGATTCACAACAACTAAATAGAGAGCTTTCTCATTTTATTTGGGGAGGTAAGAAACATAGAATCAGTCTGGCAAAACTGAAATTACATAAACATACAGGAGGTTGTTCCCTCCCAGACCTTGGAAAGTTTAATTATATATGTCTGTTCAAAATAGCAAGAGAATGGCTAATGAGCACACACGTTTTGACGCTCCCTGTGATAGAGAGAGATATTGCTGCTCCAAAAGCCTTATCAGCCCTTACACAAATTTGAGATCAAAGTATACCAGTAGCAGTAAGAAACAATATATTGTTCGCAGACATAAGGAGAGTCTGCAAGAAACTCCTGAGCCTTTTAAAGGAACCCAAAGCACTGATAAAATACTTGCCATTAGTAGGAAATCCATATTTCCAGGTGGGCAGTGAATCTGTAGTTTTTAGAGAATGCGAATCTATGGGGTTATGTAAACTGTATAAATTCTATATTATAGAGAGGGACTCAGTGGTTTCTTTTCAGGAAGCACAGATAGAGATAAATATTGCTGCCGGCAATTTTTTGATATATGTGCATCTTAAACACATAATCAAAGGATGCTCAGTATATTATAACTCAAGAAAAAGTCGTTAAGAATTGAATAATAATAATAATTTAAAAAAATGCAGTAAGTATTATCTAATACTACAGAACTGATTTATTAAAATAAATCCACACATATAGGATATTGCTTGTATTGCCTTTTTAACATACTGTACAAGTCCAGATTCCTCATATCACAAGCTTCCCTTTGATCAGTTCTTAGTGGTTTCTTGTGTGATGAGGTGTATAGTACATTAGAAAATAGAGAAATGTTATGTAGCAACTACTTCCGAGAGATTTACTGCTGTTTTTGGTTCACATCATAGGATAATACTGAATAATTAAAAGACCTGTAATTAAAGGCTAATCTAGTATTGATTGTGTCCTAAAGCAATGGACGTGTTCAGTCTGTTTGTGTTGACTAACATACAATATAATCCCATTTGTCTTTGCTTGAAATAGGACAACCATGTTATTAGGCAGAAAATAAATAGTTCAATAGAAATAGCATCTTATTTGTTCTCGTGGCTTAGCACCTAGCCACAGCTGGAGGGAGTAAGCAGGCGTCCGGGAGAAGAACCCCCAAGAAAAAACAACTAATTTCACCTGCGGAGGTGCGAGTGCATTTACGTCATTGCGCATTTGCGCAGGGCACATGCGGTCCCGGCTACCATGTCAGGAGACCCCGGTTTCCCCCCCAGCTTTTAGGACACTTTAAAATGATGTTTCTTCCCATACTAAAGGAATGAATTACCTGGAGATTGATGAAATTGATATAAAGTAATTTGATTTCTAAGGATATATTTACACAGTTAAAATCACACCTAAACTAAATCTATTTAGAAATAACATTAAAGTTTTAAATGTTTTTAAAAATGTTCTATTAAAAAGTCAGCAAAAGAACCACTGAGGACGCACCAGCCCTTTTATATACTCCAGGAGTGGTAAATAATGGAATAAATCAGGGTAATATAAAATAATGGCATTGATATGGCAGTGCACTGCCAAATAAAGAACTTCAGAGCTAGAATGTGAAAGAATAATAAAATATATATTAATTAATTAACCATATAAATTATGGAGGCAACAGTCCTCCAACGCGTTTTGCGCCAACACTGGCGCTTTATCAAGCAGTACATAACATTGTATTACAAACATTTATATACTGTAGTGTCACACAGGATGTATTTGGTTGCCCCGAGCATCTGACGTGAAGCATCAATACACAAGACGTTATTTCTGGACATAATAGAAAAAGAAGAACTACTGAAGTGCTCAACGTCATCACCTAGGCAGCCATACACACACAACATTATTCAAAACAACCGTTACTATATAAACCTTCAAAGCTATTGGAAACACAGAAATGAAGCAATCTTTCATCTTCAGAATATATCTCATAATACGAAAATGGATGATCAAATTGTAAAATGAACAAAGCAATGGGGTCAAATGGTCAAATGAACAAAACTATGACATAGAGGCAAAGGGGTGAGAATGGGGAATAAGCAGGAGAATTAATGGGAAAGGGGGTCAAAGGGGAGAGAAGCTGAAGAGGAGTATAGAGAGAAAGATGGTGGATGTTGTAGGGACTTTGGATGTAATTTGCAACCATCCCTCATGTCCCGACAACTTTTTAGTTTTAGTTGCACCTATGTTGGCTTCTATCTATGTTGAGCAAATACTACCTTTTTCCTCCGACGATGGGAGACAGGCTGCCGAAACGCAGAGAACCATCATTGTAGAGGGTCCTGTGAGTATCCTAGCAGTGTGATGTCATACATGCGGGATCTCCGGTCCGCACAGGGAACCAGTGGATGGCGGAAGCAAGCCCTGACACAGACATCCATGTATCCATTAGGGAATTCCAACTGGAGACTCACTGGGGGAGAACATGTTGGTCAGCTCCAGGATGCCTACATCTGCATACTCTTATGTTACGTGTTTTAGTGGAAAGAATACTACAATGTGAGTGGACATCTCTATATGTCTTTAACTTTTTTCTATATCAATAAAGGGTATTGCACCATATTGGTGTGTTTGTGGTTTCCTCTAATCCCTTTTCAGTGAGAACCTGGCTATCATGAAAGCAACTACTGTACCATGTCACTCTCCCATCAGCTATTGTTAGGTGGAAAACAACACAGTTTGCGGGAATCCATGATCTCCAAACTTCATTTGTTTAAGGGAATAGAACTGCCACCTAGCATCAGTTTCAATGTTAAGGAGGCAGAACAGGGCTGCCGAGAGGGGGGGAGGGAAAGCCGGGACAAGTGTCCTGGGCCCGGAGGCTGCATGGGGCTCGGATGTCCGGCGCCCGCAAGTCAGGCCGTACCAGGCCCAACATCTGCATCCAGATGCCGGTCCTCTGCTGTCCTCAGCCCTGAGAGATCTGTCGGCGGCCCTGGAGTAGGAGTCCCTACTACAACTGTACAGATAAATATAAAATACTAGCTGAGAGACCCGGCGTTGCCCGGGATGTGAACCGTGCTCACACTGACACACACTGCTCATTGTTCACACTGCACACTGCACACACACACTGCACACACACACTGCTCATTGGTCGCACTGACGCACACTGCGCACACACAGCTCACAGTGACACACACTGCACACTGCACACACACTGGTCACACTGACACACACTGCACACTGCACACACACTGCTCACTGCTCACTGCTCACACACACATACAATGCTCATTGCTCACACTGACACACTGCACACTGCACACACACTGCTCACACTGCACACACTGACACACACTGCATACTGCACACACACTGCTCAATGGTCACACTGCTCAGACTGACACACACTGCATACTGCACACACACTGCTCATTGGTCACACTGCACACACTGACACACTGCTCATTGCTCACAATGCACACAGTGCACACACACTGCTCATTGCTCACACTGCACACACTGCACACACACTGCTCACACTGACACACACTGCACACTGCACACACACTGCTCACACTGCACACACAGTGGTCATTGCTCACACTGCACACACTGACACACTGCTCATTGCTCACACTGCACAGTGCACCACACACACACACACACACACACACACACACACACACACACACAGTTACAGACAATCACAGACAGTTACACACACTCACACACACTTACACACACTTTCACAGTTTCAAACAGTTCCACACAGTCATAGACACTTACACAGACTTACACACACTCACACACTCTCACACTGTGAAACACTTACACACACTGTCACACACAGTTACACACAGTCACACACAGTCACAGACACTTACACACAGTTTCACACAGTCACAGACACTTACACACAGTCACAGACACTCACACACAGTCTCACAGAATTACACACACCAGCACCAACACCCGCTCCCCCCCCCCTCCCCCTGCGCAGGCAGCGTGGACAACAGTGGGGAGAAGGTGAAGCGGGGACCGGAGGGGCATCCCCCCTCCCATCTCACGTCCCGCGGCCTGTCACGCTAAATATAAAGAAAGGGAATCATACTGTTAATATTTTAGTTGGAAGAAAAATGGCTCAACAAACTAAACTTTAGAGACTAAAGACTTGAAAACACCAAATAAAAATGCTGGCTTCTCTTTCAAAATGGTAATCTCTTGTTAAGTATTTATTGGAAGAATGGATTTTTCTAGGAGAGCTGAAAGCAGCTTGCTTCTGGATGATAAGTAAAATCTCCTTCAGCTGTAGCTAACTGCACCCGCGTTTACAAAGACATGAAAGTCATTCTGCATAAGCCGAATGCAATAATACCCTGGCCGTATTTTGTCTTGTTGCCCACTAATTCTATACGGATGCATGATAAACTCAGTGTAATTTGTGCGTATCATACAGCCACCAATAAAAGTAAAAGCAAACCTTTGTTGTAGTTTAATTGTGATCTGAACTCATGCAGAGAGCAGAAGATGGTCATAATGTGAATTACCAAGCTTGATCTGCTGGTGGGCAGTCCTAGAGTTCCCTCTTGTCCTCAGATCCCCATATCTAGCGGGCAGTCTATATCTTAACAAATGGAAAAAGTACAGTGTATAGAAACTCAAGCTATGTATGTACTGTATAACAAAAGCCAACCTCAAGTGTGTTCCTTTGGCAATGGTGCCACCAGAAGGATGGCAGCTAGAACAATGATAGCAACCAGATCAAATCACTGACTTTCTCTTGAAAAGAAACTAAAGAAAAAATAAGTTAGCATTTAGTCTATATGATATCTGCATGCAAAAGTGGGATAGGTCCCATGCAAAAATGCTGAAATATACAATAACAATAGATAACATACTCACTGCTACTTTTTTTTATAGCAGCTGATGAAGTTGATGCTGCATGAGGACACTTGTGACACTGTTAGAGAAAAAGATGATCTGAATAAAAGTAATCCTTTATCGTGGTTTTGAGGCTAAATCTGTGGTCGGTTCTTCTGACTCTTTGGAAAACCTTTTCTGTACTTATAATTAACAAGATACAGTACACCCTAAACTCAACAAGTGGTGAATATTGGTAATATCCCAGCAGGATCCATAGAATATAATTAACACATTTTTGTGAGAAGCTGTACAAATTGCGCCACTGGATAAAAATATTGTGATATAAAGCTAAATCTGTTAACTGATGAATGTGTTATCTTATACTATATTAGTGAAAGCACTGTATGCCGCCTGCCTGGATGTCCGGTGTCCCTAGGGGAAATCTCATTGGTCCCTTGGCCCGCCCCGCACACCTCTCATTGGCCTGAGGCGGAGTGACGGGCCAAAGGACACACAGGGACACACACACACACACACACACACGGACACGGACACGGACGGGGACACACACACACACTCCCTCCCGGTGCCCTCACTCTCCCCGTCAGCTGGACCGCACCTCAACTTCCACCCCCCCCCCAACCTCCTGTGCCCGAACTTACCCGGAGTCCGTGTACACACACACACACACATATTCCCACCCCCCCCCAGGCTCACACACACCCGCACCTCCCCCCAAGCTCACCCCCCCCAAGCTCACACCCCCCCCACCCCCCCAAGCTCACACCCCGCGCCGCTACAGTCAGCGGGGGAGGCGGAGCGACGCCCGGGACACACGCGGGGGGAGCGCCACAACACGCGGCCTCCCGCCTCACATCCACTGGGGAGCGGCGGATGAGTGATGCAGGGGCCGGATCAATGAGGCAGCGCCGGATCAGTGAGGCAGCGGCAGGATGAGTGAGGGCACGCGGCAGGACGGGTGAGCTCCCCCCCTCCACATGCTACGTGCTGCTCTTGCCCTCCGCTCCCGGCTCCCCCTGTCCACCGCGTTACAGGCCGCGGGACGTGAGATGGGAGGGGGGATGCCCCTCCGCTCCCGGCTCCCCCTAGGGCCCGGGACGTGAGATGGGAGGGGGATGCCCCTCCGGTCCCGGCTCCCCCTGTCACAGCGTGC
>CM071575.1:36525888-36671064 GCA_036426205.1 Ascaphus truei | reverse complement strand
ACACACTGCTCATTGGTCACACTGCACACACTGACACACTGCTCATTGGTCACACTGCACACAGTGCACACACACTGCTCATTGCTCACACTGCACACACTGCACACACACTGCTCACACTGACACACACTGCACACACACTGCTCACACTGCACACACAGTGGTCATTGCTCACACTGCACACACTGACACACTGCTCATTGCTCACACTGCACAGTGCACCACACACACACACACACACACAGTTACAGACAATCACAGACAGTTACACACACTCACACACACTTACACAGTTTCAAACAGTTTCACACAGTCATAGACACTTACACAGACTTACACACACTCACACACTCTCACACTGTGAAACAGTTACACACACTGTCACACACAGTTACACACAGTCACAGACACTTACACACAGTCACAGACACTTACACACAGTCACAGACACTCACACACAGTGTCACACAATTACACACACCAGCACCAACACCCGTTCCCCCCCCCCCTCCTCCTGCGCAGGCAGCGGGGACAACGGTGGGGAGAAGGTGAAGCGGGGACCGGAGGGGCATCCCCCCTCCCATCTCACGTCCCGCGGCCTGTCACACGGTGACAGGGGGGAGCCGGGACCGGAGGGGCATCCCCCCTCCCATCTCACGTCCCGCGGCCTAGGGCGGAGCCGGGACCGGAGGGGCATCCCCCCTCCCATCTCACGTCCCGCGGCCTGTCACGCGGTGACAGGGGGGAGCCGGGAGCGGAGGGGCAAGAGCAGCACGTAGCATGTGGAGGGGGGGGAGCTCCCCGTCCTGCCGCGTGCCTCACTCATCCTGCCGCGCCTTCAACTGATCCGGCGCTGCCTCATTGATCCGGCCCCTGCATCACTCATCCGCCGCTCCCAGTGGATGTGAGGCGGGAGGCCGCGTGTTGTGGCCGCTCCCCCCGCGTGTGTCCCGGGCGTCGCTCCGCCCTCCCCCGCTGACTGTAGCGGCGCGCGGGTGTGAGCTTGGGGGGTGGGGGGGTGTGAGCTTGGGGGGGGTGAGCTTGGGGGGGAGGTGGGGTGTGTGTGAGCCTGGGGGGGGGGTGGGAATATGTGTGTGTGTGTGTGTACACGGACTCCGGGTAAGTTCGGGCACAGGAGGTTGGGGGGGGGGTGGAAGTTGAGGTGCGGTCCAGCTGACGGGGGAGAGTGAGGGGCACCGGGAGGGGATTGTGTGTGTGTGTCCCCGTCCGTGTCCGTGTCCGTGTGTGTGTGTGTGTGTGTGTGTCCCTGTGTGTCCTTTGGCCCGTCACTCCGCCTCAGGCCAATGAGAGGTGTGCGGGGGCGGGCCAAGGGACCAATGAGATTTCCCCTAGGGACACCGGACATCCAGGCAGGCAGGCATACAGTGCTTTCACTAATATAGTATAAGATAACACATTCATCAGTTAACAGATTTAGCTTTATATCACAATATTTTATATCCAGTGGCGCAATTTGTACAGCTTCTCACAAAAATGTGTTAATTATATTCTATGGATCCCTGCTGGGATATTACCAATATTCACCACTTGTTGAGTTTAGGGTGTACTGTATTCTTGTTAATTATAAGTACAGAAAAGGTTTTCCAAAGAGTCAGAAGAACCGACCACAGATTTAGCCTCAAAACCACGATAAAGGATTACTTTTATTCAGATCCCATCTTTTTCTCTAACAGTGTCACAAGTGTCCTCAATGGCAGCATCAACTTCATCAGCTGCTATAAAAAAAAAGTAGCAGTGAGTATGTTATCTATTGTTATTGTATATTTCAGCATTTTTGCATGGGACCTATCCCACTTTTGCATGCAGATATCATATAGACTAAATGCTAACTTATTTTTTCTATTAGTTTCTTTTCAAGAGAAAGTCAGTGATTTGATCTGGTTGCTATCATTGTTCTAGCTGCCATCCTTCTGGTGGCACCATTGCCAAAGGAACACACTTGAGGTTGGCTTTTGTTATACAGTACATACATAGCTTGAGTTTCTATACACTGTACTTTTTCCATTTGTTAAGATATAGACTGCCCGCTAGATATGGGGATCTGAGGACAAGAGGGAACTCTAGGACTGCCCAGCCATAGCAGATCAAGCTTGGTAATTCACATTATGACCATCTTCTGCTCTCTGCATGAGTTCAGATCACAATTAAACTACAACAAAGGTTTGCTTTTACTTTTATTGGTGGCTGTATGATACGCACAAATTACACTGAGTTTATCATGCATCCGTATAGAATTAGTGGGCAACAAGACAAAATACGGCCAGGGTATTATTGCATTCGGCTTATGCAGAATGACTTTCAATGTCTTTGTAAACGCGGGTGCAGTTAGCTACAGCTGAAGGAGATTTTACTTATCATCCAGAAGCAAGCTGCTTTCAGCTCTCCTAGAAAAATCCATTCTTCCAATAAATACTTACAAGAGGATTACCATTTTGAAAAGAGAAGCCAGCATTTTTATTTGGTGTTTTCAAGTCTTTAGTCTCTAAAGTTTAGTTTGTTGAGCCATTTTTCTTCCAACATAAAATATTAACAGTATGATTCCCTTTCTTTATATTTAATGAGCCAACACAATGATTCAATAATAATGGCTGTTGGTTTACAGTGAGGATCATTATAGGATAGTGCCACAGAATGAAAATATAGTGTATTATAGGAACGGGGAAAATATTAACATTAACCATAGTGAAGTGTAGTTATTAAGCACTAGCTTAGTCAAGTAAGACAGGTTGTTATGCTAGCATTGGTTTACATGTGTGCAACATTCTATACATTGTCAGTCAGTAGCAGATAAACTAATAATATAAAGGACTTATACCAAGCATTGCATCCAGGTTTCCGACATTACCTACAGTAGGATCAATGGGTTGGCTCAAGGCTATACAATGGGAAAACTAATATCTTGACATCATGCTGCTTAAGTCCTTAGGAGTCAGTGTCATGTGTGTTTATGACATTGTAGCAGTCATTGGTTTTGCAATTCAGTGCTTGGCAAGCGATTATAGACAGGTGGCCAATGAGCTATATTGTAGATATATTTGACTTTAATAACATTTATTTGGAATAAGATATGTTTAAAGTTTGATAAGTTATATCTTTGTCACTGATGCTCTCTTGACATACAATCAAAGAAGGTGACAGAAGTGGGAAAAAGACGATCTTGTAAGTTAAGGGAAGGTAGAGGTATGTGACGGACTTTAGGAGATAGTAGTGCACTCTGGGAGAAATCTTGGAGAGATGTAAAAGAAATTCACATGTACTAATATTTGTGTAATATCTCATGCATGTTGACATTTCCTTAGTAATACAGATGTCTAGAACAAAAGACAAAACGTCCCAGTGCTTCATCTAACAACATATTATCTAGTTAAATACTTATCTGTATATCTTCTCCTAAGATAGGGTCATTTTTTTTAAATTTAATAAAAAAACTATTTGAAGATGCAACAGTGCTAGGACCCACAGACGGGCCATATTGTGATGTCATTGTAGGCTTAAAATACTTTGGTCAAAGAATTGAATTAAATGACTCTTGCTTATGAGACGATATACAGATAAGTATCTAATTATGTAACATGGCAAGGTAGATGTAGCACTAGGAAATGTTGTCTTTTATTCTATACTGTACATGAGGACACAATCCTAGTAACTCTCTTTTTGACACACTATATATGATGGTGGATTTGGATTCTGAGCTTACAGGGGCTGTGTGTTTCTGTAATACAGATGTAACCAGACTTGCTCTCTCCATGACCGTGAGGAGAACCCACAAGGGCAATCAGTTTTGTAGCCCTGATGGGATAACGCTGTGGGGTTCCATGCTTTTGAATGGGACCCCACAGCATTAGAAGTTTACTTGATGGACCATGAACTGGGGATTGAATACACGGCTCACCTTTCAGATGCGCAGCATACTCTCGCTTTTCATTATTTTTTACATCGATTTGAAGCAGGGTCTCTCCGGAGCTGAACCCCAGTAATTTCAGGTACGGGGAACCCCTGGTTCCCAAGATACAGACCTCTTTAAGAGGTGCCGGTATCTCCTGCAAGTTTAAATCTCCTGTGTCACAGCCCATGTGACAGGGACATTTAAACAGCGCTGAGATACCGGCACCCTCTATTGAGGTCTGTAAAAAAAATACTTAAAAAATACTTTAAAAAAGCTTGATTACGGGGGGCGTGTCCGGCACGCTGAGGAAAATGGACGTGTGAGAGCTGAGCTCCACAGGCCCACGCGAATAACCTAGCACACAAACACCCTTTAATCCCCCCCCCCGACCCTAAAAAACTTAACTCCTACCAAGATAAACCCACCGGCATGGCAACTAAGCAAAAAGCACCACCGGGCCAAGGAGCAATCAACTTCTTCCCGCAATCGCAGCGGGGCTCGGAGCTCTCCCCGAAAAATCAAGATGGCGGCGGGCCAGCAACAGCACGAGGCCCCAAACAGCAGGCCGCGGCAAAGGAGCAACGGGAGCAAGCACGAGCCCCAGAAACCATCCCTACAAGGGAGTTTATGCAGGAACTGATGGCAGGCATGTTGGATAAACTTCATACCTCCATCCAGCAAGATTTAAAAGCCGCAGTGTCGGAATTAAGAACGGAAATCTCAGGCCTAGCGGAACGAATGGCGACGCTGGAAGCCAAGATGGAGGAATCCCTCCAAACTCAAACCACAACTGACAACGAAATCTTCCGGCTGGGAAGGGAAATCTGCTTCCTGAGAGACAATTTAGAAGATCAAGAAAACCGCGAGAGGAGGCAAAATCTGAGGATCCGCGGTATCCCAGAAGCAGTCCTGCCGGAGCAACTCCAGACTTACCTTCTAGGGCTTTTCTCATACCTGTGTCCAGACTTAGACAGCAGGGAACTGGAAATGGACAGAGCCCATCGGGCCCTTGGACCCAGATCGGAGGACCCACACAAAGCAAGGGACACAATAGTCCGCATGCACCATTTCCTCACAAAGGAGAAGCTGATGACTGCATGCAGAAAAAAAGACACCCTCACATATCAGGACGACCTGTTGGAAATTTACAATGACCTGGCCAAACAAACCATCCTTAAAAGAATGGCACTCAAACCCCTAACCGTTCTCCTTAGAGACAACGGAATTAGGTATAAATGGGGGTTCCCATTGCAACAGCTGAGTGATCCAGGCGTGCCTCTGCAACAGCTGAGTGATCTGCAGCCAAGCTGAACCACGCGAACCTCTACCATTGCTGTGAGAGGAAAAGACCTGCAAGTTCTGCATTGCGAGAGTGATCGGCTGTCTACAGATGGGTAACATGTCCCAAACATGTCATGCTGTGTGATTTTATATTTGATGTACGTGCAATACTCACCCCTTAATTATAAATTGATTTTTTGAATTTAATACACTATGAGGTTTTTCTTTGCGCTGTTCCCTTCTTTTTTCTGTATTAGCTTGGAGTGCTGAGCCCTCTACTTTGAACAGCTGCATCAAACCTCATCTTTACAAGGTTGTATTCACTTTATTATGTTTTGAATCACTTCACTTTTATTTATCATTTCCATATATGAGCGCAGTTTTTTTGTGTTTTCACTTTATCCTTGTTATCTGTTGTATTAGCCTGCGTGTGCAGTGGTAAAAGGGATCTGTGGAAGATCAATCTGTTATATATAATTGTAAGCCATGTTTGACATCTGGCAACCCCTGATGAAGTCAGCTGATGCTGATGAAATGCGTTGGGTGACATCATCACGCTACTCCGAGGTGTGACCTGTATATCAAAGGGATTCTCCTCCAAACACGTTGCTGCTAGTGAGAGAGGAACGGGTTGCACCTTTGTTGCTGTTTGAAACGGACACTGAAGCTGTTGGCACCGGCGTCAGAGGATTACTGATTCCCACAGCGATGTGTATGTACAGAAGGCAGGAGGCAGCTGAGTGCTGTTATATACTGTGCGCGCGCGTGCCTGTGTGAGGGCGCGTGCACATGCCGCACACGTTTTGTGTGTATACTGTGCATGAGTGTAATACATGACTGTATGTATGTGTATGTACAGCAGGCAGCAGGCATCTGAAGCTTTCCCCTATCTTGAGGTTCCCTCAGCTGGCCGAGGGTATTTAAAGGATATCGCTACGGATACAAAGATACCTTTATGTAAATTTAATTTTCTGTCTTCTTGTAAGTGGCCATTGTCTTCCCCTCTACTTTTTATTAATAAATGACTTTGTTTTTGGTAATGCACTAGGGATGTGCGCTGTTTTCTTACAACCCTAGTGCATTACCAAAAATAGGAATTTATTATAAGGTAAAAAATGGTAATGCGCATTTACAAGAAAACAAGAGGTAAAAATCACATGAGGGTTTCTTTGCTTTGAAGAGGTACAATACCACTGCTGAGGCTTGCAATCATCTGACACTCTGTATGTAGGGAAAGTCAGTGTTTGTTGGTGTCAAATGATATATATATATATATATATATATATTTATATATATATATATATATATATATATATATATTATATGTTATATATAAAATACATATCCCCTCAAACCTCCCTCACTTCCTAAAAGGATTTCCACATGAACTATATTGAGAAGACAAATCTAAGGCACCTTGTGAGGCCCAACAGGACTAGTGCCCACAACCTTTGCTATTCTGGGCAGCAGCTCTAGCAGTGTGAGCAAAACCAGCTGCTGGGTAGCACCACTGTCACAACATACTGTACTTTTGAGCTCTCCTGCTCGCAGCTGTATATGATCCAGCTATTAGCATGTCTCCCAGGTATCTCAGGTGTGCTGCTATTTGTGCACTAGGAACATTGAACTGGCAACCAGAAGTGGGAAGGGTCTGTCTTTAAAGGAAGCCAGGGGTGAGGGCTAAATGTGAGCAGTGAGAAGCTCGAAAGTATACTGGGACATGCTGCTACCCAGCAGCTGGAATATCTTACACGGCTAGAGCTGGTGCCCTGTTCAGCAGAGGTTGTGGGTTCTAGTTGTGTTGGGCCTGACACCAGTACCTCATTCTTCACAAGGTGTCTAAAATATCAATTCAATATAGTTTTTTTTGGAAATGCTTTTCAGTCCTGTTAGAACAGGCAGTGGAAAGGTTAATTCCTCCAGTTGGTCTGTTTTGCATTTCAGCTCTGAGTATGTAGCAATATTCAGGGGCAGGCCTAAGCAACATTTGAATGTGTTAATCCAAAGGGTGGATATGGGTTGGAACACCCCCTGATGTGTGTGTGAGCCAATCGGTATCCAGCTTTGAGTTGTAATGATTCAAAGCTAGAAACACTCCCTGAGGATATTCAAATTGAGACATATTCCCAAATTCAGTAATATTATATGACAGAACTGAGAGTGCGTAAATATACGAAAAGTACAATTTCCCACCCTAAAGATACTATAACACTTCTGAATAAATCACCTAAACACTACAAATATCTTAAAAACGCACTCAGGTATGTACTAAGTACCAAACTACAACCATCGCACGCCTCAAACAAGCCTTACCCTATACGCTGATCACCCTTAAGAGGTGCAAATTAGGCATAAGATGACTAGCGCCGCGCCAAATACGAAGTGTGACCTCCCTGACACATTAGAATCAATCCACAGGGTACTTACGCCACAGACGAGGCAAAGTCAGAGGAACTCGGGACTACAAAATGTTGAAATGAAAAGTCGCTCCCCATGTTCATATTGACGTCTGCATTGTTGGTATCAAAATATGTACTATGTCTTATAACCGTGCAAAGGATGACGTAACAGTATCATACTATGCGACCCTGGAGGAACAGGGGGACGCGGAGTCTCTATCTCTCTTTCTCTTAAAAACGTTGAAAACTGTATTAGGCCACATATGATCTGTTTTTCTGCCAATTTGTTAACAATTACTACTGCCTAATAAAAAATTTTGAAAAAAAAAAAAAAAAAAAGCTTGATTACCTTAGTGGCTAACCACTAGGGTAATGAAGGGTTGTGTACTGTTACAATTTAATCGAAATGGCATATCCCTCAATGGCAATATTATTTATTTTTAGGACTTTAGTGCTAGCCTTTCACATGTATACCCTTTAAAATTGTACTGCAGAGTGTTAAATAAATGTGACTCCATCCAAAAGGTAGAGCACTAAGAATGTGTTTTACCAACAGGTACCACATTGGTGTAAAAAGACCCTCAGTTTGGGGACTTTGATGATATTTTTGTTTATATATTTGATACATTTTTGGGACATTTCATAATATTCCACTACAATTAGCAGAAATGTAAAAGGAATTGTCAATGGGAATGAGGAAGTGGGTTATCCCTACCAACTGTATATTATGTGTATATACACAACAATATTATGTTGTACAAAAATATTATGTGCGAATAAAAAGCATGAAATCAGTGGGAGCACCAATGCCTTTCATTTTTTTAATTTTTATAAATTAACTTACTAATCTGTACTGTAACTTGTGCACACACTTATTTCTCATCTGACACAGGCGAGCTCTTTCCACCTTCGAATCATCAGGTACACGACTCCTCACTCACCTCTTAAAGTCCTGCCTGAGTTAGGCTGCGCTTATAGTGCCTGGCGACGGCGATGCGATGGCGCGCCAAAACAAATACATTGAATCCGTCGCATGCGCTTATAGTGAGCGCGATGGCGACGGAGCGACAAAAAATTTGGAAGCCAGTGAAATTTGATTTGATTTTGGGAGAGACAGTCGCCACATGTGAATGTCTCTAAACGAATCACAGAGCACCTATTGCACTCTGCCCTCCCCCTTCGTGACGTCACTGGCCTTGTCGCCAGTGACGTCGCTCAAACCTAAAGTTCAACTTTCGCCAGTGGGGACGGCATCAGTCGCGTCGCCGGCACTATAAACGCGGCCTAAGAGTTGCAGTCAGAATGCTTTATTTTTGTTCACATACTTCTCCATTGCTGGTGATGTCCAATCCGGACGGCCCCATCATTTTACAGACAGCATATCAACCAAGGCTGAGCCAGAATGGATAAAGAGGCAAACAATGCTCTTGGTCCCCAGCTTTTAAGAGAGACTACAAGGGATCTTAAAACTTGGCTTTTTTTTTTAGATCTTAAGTTGCTCTTTCCTGCCAAACAATTTGCAATGGAAATGTTATGGAACTTTGTAAGAATGAGCGGTTCACAACGATGATACATTAATTATAGGCTAAACTACAGTGTAATTGAAAGGTAAATGCATCTCCTGTAAATGCCACACGGCTTCAAAATGATAGATGCTCTCACACTGAATACAGAACGAATTAGTAACGACTAATTATTTCAAGCAGTATCATCATTTCTGGTAGTCACAAAACAAGAAGATGCCAGCTTCTATCAATTGTTACAAGCATCTCAAAATACACAAGGCTTCACTTGATGTATCATTTCTAAAGGTTCAATGTATCAACATAGAGAAAATTGTATTTAGACGCACTGCTCCGGTTTTTGGAGCAGGGCTGCAGCCTATATAAGAACAGTTCTTTTCATCTGATGCAGTATGGTAGACTTACTTTGGATGTGGAGAATTTTGGGCGGGTAAACATGAAGCAAAAGATTAAGCAGACTGTGAAACATCTCATTATATTCTGCGCACCGCGTAACGCCTCCCCATCAAGAAATAAATGTAAACTTGGGAGAAAGGAGCCCTTGCCCCGGAAAAGCTTACAATCTAATCGGCATGGCGCGAGATCAACAGAAACAGGAGAAGTACATTTAAGTGCAGTGTTTAGAGTGTGGTTGGGAGCATACTATAGTTTAGTGAGCAGTGGTCATCTATGCTTATGTTTACTTACAATAGGACGGTAATACTGTAGGTAAAAAAACCACCGTAGATCTGTTGCAGGGGAAATGTGTCGCTGATTGGCAGACATGCATGGATGGAAATCTGAAGGCTCTTAACTGGACAAGTGAGAGCAAATATAGTTTCAATTTGCCCTGCCAACTTATATGATTAAATTATATGTGATATGTATACTTTGTGTCCATGGTCATATAAAGTACATCCCTTTTAAAAGTCTGCCCATGTCTTCTGAATCTCTGATGTTCTGGTTGAGCCTACAGCACCAACTTTCACTGTTGAGGTTTTGAAAAAATGCAAAGCATTATTTTAATTCCATGCTTCCCTTCTTCTTACAGTTTGTTGTGCAGATTACACCAAACATGCTTGTAGAGTGAAAATAATGGTTACAATAATGCTGTAATATCTTTGGGGTGATGTAAAAAAGAAAACAATAATCCATTAATGGTAGCCTGTGTCTTCTTTGGGACAGGTTTGTTAACCAATATGGTTTATAGTATTTTGATTAGTTGGTCAAGATAAATGACATTACCATGGGATTGCTGTTTGGAAATTATACATGCTTCCTGACTGCATTTGGTAGTTTCTTTTATAAGGATTAAGTTGCACATGATGGAAGATGAACAAGAGCAAATGAGAAAGGTTTTCTGTTTATGAGGGACATATTAACATTTGAGTCAATTGTTTTACTAATCCATTTCATTTGAATTGGCTTACTCTCAGAAAGTATTACTTGGGGAGGGAAATCATGCCATTTAAATAGGATTGGTGTACATTTAAAATTTTAAAAGGTCAGACAAAATCAATGTAAACAGGATCAATGTACCAAATAAATTATTACTATAACAATGGGCTGGTCATGTACTGTAACACGTCACAGATTAGTCAGAGTTTTATATCACAAACACAACCTATAGGTATATGTTATAATGTTTATTTATTTTTTGTAATTTCACCAACTGTAGTATTCTGCATTCTATCAATGCTTCATGCAACTATAAGATGAAATATTGTATTAAAGTATTAACTTTGCAAACTAAGGAGTAAGACTGGTCGAGAAATGTATGTCACGTCTCAGCAATGTTCATACAATGTACGCTTTTATTGTATGGTAAAAAAAATAGAACAAAATGAAATAAAAATAGATTTTAAAAAACAGTAGAAGGGAAGAAACCCCCTCTGCTTTCTAGTCCTGGTCCCTTCGCCTGGTCAAGTACAGTAATCATCACTGCACTGCACTGCTAAAGAACCATGTGGGTGATGTACCCCAGAAACTTGAGCCTGTGTCCCCACTACCATCAGCGGACAGCTCAGCCCTCCTGTTACCAGCAGGTATCATGCATCACATATGTAGTAATGGTAGAATCTCTCAGAGGGGGGGGGAAACACCATTACATAAGATGAAAAAAATGGTTGGTCCAATTCCTTAGGAGAGTAACACCCTTCTAACCCAATTCCTCATAAAGGCTAAGTACCAGCACTTTTTGAGTTCCCTTTCTGCCATGAATGTCTGGTAATATCCCCATTAAAGAGGCAATCCGAGCAGGTTTATGTTTGAGAAATCTCTTTTTTATCATAGCATTGAAGCAGGGGCTCTCCAGAGCTAAACCCCATTAATTTCAGCTCCCGGGACCCCCTGCTTCTGTACTTAGCTCTGCAGGGGGTTCCGGTAGCCGCTCCAGTTCGCCACCTGGGATCACATAATAATCGCTTTTCCCAGCTCCAGCGGCCAATAGAAAGCTGTGAAAGCCGTTGCGGCTTGATATTGGCCCACGTGATGCAGGAGCTTTAAAAAGCAGAGCGATACCAGCGCCCCCTACGGGAGTAAGTATCTCTGAAGCAGTGGCGTCCGCGTAGCAGAAATTAATTGGGTTCAACTCCAGAGACCCCCTGCTTCTATACAGTGTTAAAAATCACAAAAGAAATGTGCCCACTTGGATTGCGCTTTAACCACGTGGGACCTTTAAACTAAACCGCAGCTTAAATTTTTCACTAACATGCATGTCTCGCTCTATCTGTATTCAGCTCATGCAGGTGTTGACAAATAACATTATTATATTTATGACTATTGCACCTGACAGAGATATTCATTACACATATTTTAAGAGCACCATGATGATTTTCCTTTTTGTTCGCCCGTCAAGCGAGCGCGGACAGAAAATATACAGCGGAAAAGACAACAGCAACAAAAAAATCATACATCTGAAAATTAATTGCAAATTACAGGCTCTGTCTCAGCTTCTAAGATCCAATCTGAGGTAATATGTTAGATTATATACCGGCTGGAAAGATTTCATCACAATGATAAATGTACAGTTGGGCTCAGCTACTTAACATTGTGTTTTCTTGTATTATTTTATTTTCCCCTCGCATGCTGCAAAGATGAAAGATTTACATCTGTAGTCCTGGGAATTGCATTTTTATGCTTTATTCCTGGGAAGATATATCCCCTAAGGAACCCTACTCTAAACATATTCTCTGCTGGAGAAGAAATGCAGTGTGATTTTCATGTATCGTCAAATTCAGGCACAAATAACGGGACTCTAACAACTTAACGACAGTAATAATTTCAAACTAATGTAGTGTTGGGTGTTTGGTTAGGTCAGCAGTGAGAGGCTGCTGCCATCTTGTATTCATATAAAATACATTATCAAAAACGAATTGAACACGTCAGCGGGGTTTATTTTGTGGCTCCTTTTTACAGTATATGAGAAGACTCACACAAGCCAAAATAATGAACATAAGAAAATATATCATATGTATTTTTCTTGGGTCACATTTAAGGTGACTGCTTCAGTTAAGATGTCCTTTGGCCATTGTCAGCATTAGTGTAATAGTTGGTGTTTGTTTGGGAGAAAGTGGGGGTACTAGAGAGTAATGGTTGGATTGCCACATATTTTAGAGGCTGTGCTACACTTTGATCCCAAACAGGACCGGGAGTGCGGGTGTTAGGCGTCCTTGGTGAACCTTAAGCCTGGTTCCTCTCCCCCCAAACCGCACAATTAACATTTAAAAAAAAATCATATTATGCATCATTCTGAATTAAAATTCTGTATTTAAAATGTATAATTAGAGATTTATTTTATATTAAAAAGGAGAATATGATACTTATTGTACATTCTCATTGTACTGTTGGTGGGGGGTGGGGGCTGTAGTTATGTGCCTGGGGGTTGGGGGGTATTTATGTGCTCTGGGGGTGTAGTTAGTTGCCCTGGGAGGGAGATGGAGGTATGGGCCGGGGGGTAAAGGTATGGGTCTGGGGGGCAGGGAGGGCCACAACAGAGGGAGGGGAGAAAAATGTGCTTACCTGCGGCCTTGAAGGATGAAGGGTGCCTGATAGAGGCCTGTCAGAAGGGACCCCTGTCAGAGGGGGCTTGCAAGAGGGGTCTGCAGAGGTGCTTTTCAGAGGGTGTCTGCGGAGGTGCCTGTCAGCTCCATCATAGACTATCAAGCCCCCTCTGAGAGGCACCTCTGTGGATCTGGCATGTTAGGGGTGCCGCCATGTTGGCCGGGACCCTTGACACAACGAGCCCAGGGAAGTAGTCCCAGATTAAACTTTCCTGATCTCAAATACTGTGAATTACACAATTATTTGCTTGTCATTTTGATGCAAGAGAACAATAGGAGTGAAATACCCCCGAGCGAGGGGGCTCTTCTCCTTGCTGTTTTTCATGTGCCGTCAATAAAGGATTTTTTCTACCTGTTTGGAGCAGTCCAGCTACTACTTTTTTTCCAAAGCTTGTGCATCATCTTACACACTCTGTTGTCATTTTGATGGCAAACTTCATAAAAAGTACACAGAACGTCAAGGAATTTGCCCAAAGCAGTATAAATTCACAATTTTCTTTGCTCCAATTGTGTGCTAAAATTGCCTTGGTACAAAGGCCTCTTAATCTCAGAGCCAATGGTTTCAAAACTCAGGAAATGGATATATTTTATGATAAATGGAGCAGGCATGGGTGCAGCATGTAAGAACCACACAGACTAGAAAGAAAATGGAACTGATTTGAGTACATGACAAAATATGTGGACAAAACCAATGTGGACAAAACCAATTGTCCCTTATCTACTATCAGCTTCTAATGTGCATTTTACTGTACTTATTTAGTATTTTTACAACCCCACCCACTTCACTCAGACATCTCTAGGTATCGACAACCATCATTTCTACATCTAATTTATTGTTGCTAAAACGCCTCCTTGAATTGCATCATTTTTCTGTATGCTTAATTATCTGTTGACAAACACGTAGCATTCCATCTAATCTTGCTTGCATTGTTTCCTGGTAAGTTTTCGAACATCATAGAACTCTGTAGAGAAAGACAGTTTCCTAAGTACAAATGTATACATTGCAATTAAGGTCAAGTACCGATGATTTCTATTAGGAAACAACTTATGTTAAATTTCATTAAAAGGAAGGGGGGATTTAGGTGACAGATGAGTCTGATGCTGGTGGCAGGATAATTTAATTTGGTCCCTTGGTTTTCACAAAAGAAACTGAAGGTCATGTCCTAAAGGTTGATACATATTTTCCTGGGGGGAAAAGAATGATGAAAGGTCTTATCATTATACATATGCTAATAGACAATTAGAACTGCGAAGACAAGACACCAAGCCCAAAAGGATTCCAAATTTTTTTTGCATTTTTAAGGAATTCTAGCAAATTATATCTTTTTTAGCACACAGAGGACAGTTGAAGGAGAGTGGATTGTTAAATATGGCCTATATTCTACATAAATAGAAAGCAGATTACTTGGTATTCTCATCTTTTATTAAATAGTGCAGTGTACTAGAAAACAATTTGACCAAGTAACAAGAATAGAATAATTTACAGGACAATTACATGCATTTTTTTTTAAATTTGATCCTGGATCTTCCGGAGCATTCATTTCCATACCTTGTTTTTCCACAGACAGTGGGTTTGTAATGTTAAATGTGGAAACATATGTGTAACCCCCTCCTAACGGGTTACTAGCAATGTTAGTGTTTGTGAAGCACCACACTAGGTTGCTATGGGGATCCAGACTTCACGCATGTGGTATTTAAGAAATAGGGACTGTTCTAGAAAGTTGAGTTCCAGGAGGAGAAGAGGAGAGGAGCCTCGGGGAGAGTAGACACCCATGTTTTCAAGGTAACAGTATAGAACTGGTCCCCCTACTTCATTATGTTACAGACACGGAAAGTAACCTTGCTAGTTAGGATCCCTAGAGAAGACTAAGAGTCCAGTATGAGTTGCTAAATATGAAACGGCATGCGACAGAGGGCCTCAGTAACAAGGATTCCCGGATGCTGGCGGATTGGCTCTAAGCACGGATCTGCATGGACAATCCTCTCAGGCTGAAGTGGAAGTTACAATAAAGGCCAAATGTATTAGATTACGTATACAGGATGCACTAGGATCCCCAAATGTGCCTACTATTACAGAGAAATAGGAGAGATGTCCCAAACCAAAGAGATGGGGGGCTGGATCTCACATCTGCGTAGACCAACTATGCAAATGTACCCCCGTTCAAGTGTTAAGAGCGGGCACAGATGGAAGAAACGTATTCATGTACGTCTATGTATAAAAATACTGTACAACAGGTGTCAACATGTGAATGAGTGGTCCCTGTGCTTGGAGAAACAAATAAATTACAGTTGTACTATAAAAGTTTCTGGCGCCCATCATTCTACAACCTTGCTACATCATCACCCGGCTGCCTGAATTCCAGCACCCTGAGTCAAGGTAACACATGAGGAGTAGCCATACATACACATCAATGCAATCTCCTTAGGAAGTCGGGCAGGGAGGGTTACATTGGGAATTAACTTAAACATACAGTATACTTAAACTTCATGCACATGGAAACACTCTGGGACAGATTGTGTCGATCTATGACAGTTATGTAGTGTAAAGCCTTCCTATTTCATCAATCACAAACCCCCCTGGTAGCAAAGGGGGTTAATACAATGCAAAAATAGGTCATACCTACATTTAAATGTGATGCATACTGTATGTGTAATGAAGTCATTTTGGTATAACCTGGGGCAGGCTAATCTGGGGGGGGCGCAGGCTAATCTGGGGGGGGGGCAGGGATCCAATTTCCCCCTGGGCCGCTAACACAGTATGATTTTCATATAATGGAACCTAATATGCCCTAGTTTCAAAGTGACACATTCACCTGTCCCCAGATTTTATTAAGCACAGGCCAACATTGACATTAGAAGCTTAGAACTGATGTCACATCCATGGCAAACTCACTTGCTGTTCTACATTTTAGGGTCTGTCCTGATATTAATGACTTTGCAATTCCGTGCAGATCTATCCAGCTGTGAACAGGGTAATGTAAAGCAGTCAGCTACCAGGGTAAGCTGTCATTTAGTTAACATTTAAAAAACACCACTGTAAGATGTGTCAGTGCATTATATAGCCCTGGATGGATTTTTGCATTACAGCCCATTTCTCAAATCAAATGTAATCGAATGAAAGTACGCGTAAAAAGAAACTTGCATTTTATTTTGCACACACAACAAAAACTCTAAATACAGCCCTCTTCTTTTTAAAGGTGCACAGGATATTAATGCACCCTATTATATATTAACCTTTGTGCTGCCCGATTGAAGTACAAGTTATGCCGTGGGACTCGCGAGACCACAGGCCCTCGTACCTTAACAAGTAAGTAATCATTTAAATGCTTGTGTTCTAGGGACTTATCTGGCTCATCCCTCCATCGGACTGTGGAGCCCAATTGAAACAGAAGTGAAGGGCATTCCACTTCTGTTTTTGTCATGGGGGGGGGGGGGTCAGTGCCATACGATCGCTGTTGATGTGATCACATGGTTGCAAATATCGTAAATCCAGTGTCACTTGAATGCAAAAAGGTTAATTAATCACTTTATATGCTAGGATTGACTCTACACATACTACGGATGCAGGAGTGTTATTTGTAAATGTGAGAAAAGGTTTTCACCTGGTATAAATTTATTCCTGACTGTCACAGCACAAAGGATGTTAAGAATAAATAACATTGTGACCGTGATGGCTTGATTGGGTAAAACAAAAGAAACTCTTTTGATCATGGGATTATGCCATTTTTCTTTCTTGTAAAGTATCAGCCGTTGCTTTTATGAGTATTAATAAAACTGATCTGATGCTGTTCCTATCATGTATCCCAGTGTATTCATTCACGAAAATAATCATTTACCCAGAGCCGTAAGCCTTAAATATAATTAACACGAGGTACAGCTTGAAAGCTGCTTTTGTTACAAATTGTAACAGGGTTGCCAGCTCAGCATGTTATTTTGATTATTTTGATGCCTTTGTCTTTTAATGCTGAAAGTGGCTGACTCAGACTTTACCCAACAGCTTCATTTAATTTGATTTATATAGCGCTACTGCATGTATAAACCTTTTATTTGTTAAATATGAAACAAAGCGCATGTGTGCTTGTTGTACCCTATTAAGCCTTTTAGTGCTCGGCCAGGACTAGAGTTCTTCGATTCTCTTTAATTTGTGATTTTCTCTCTTTTTGCATTTTTATTAAATTTTTGGCAAAAGTTCACAATCCAATATTGTCACCAGATTTCTACCAAATGTGGTGACTTTAGCCAGAATTTGGAACAATTGGGAGTATATAATGCCAAGTCACATGGCCCCAGTTGTACACCAAACATTAAAAGTCAATTTGTAAGGTCACGTGGCCCTATACACTGCCATTTTTGAGAACAATTCCCACATTCTGGTGGCTGACATATTAGTAAAAATTGACATTTCCTTTATAAACACAAAATGCACAGAAAAGCTGCAAACATTTCTGGGGAAGCCCTTTTGAAGACATTTGCACATTTCTATTGAGTGCAGAGAAAGTACTTTTGGCTTTCATCTTTAAATTGTAGAGTGACACAGAGAGGGTGAGAGACGCTGCTGCTATACTGATCTGAAGGAACACACAGACAGCTCTGTGAGAGACTGAAAGGGGAGCTAATGCAGGTACACTGGGTAAAGTGGGGAAAGAGTTTAGTTCTCCCACAATTAGTTAGGGACTAAGCAGTATTAGTCAGTACTCCTAGAAGGAGTTAAGTCTTTTGTTTCTGTTTTGTGTTATGAGTTAAACCTGTACCTGCTTTGTACCCTGTAAATAAACCCCTGCTTGAATGTACAGTGTTTCCTGCCTTTGATCTGCCTTTGATCTGGACAAAAGATCTGACGCTGGGACTGAGACATCTACATATCTTATATATTATATATATTATATTATTATATATTATAAAACATTATATAAGATACACAGGTGTTCGACAAATCCCCCTAAAATCTACTCGCCAACCAAAAAATTACTCGACCACATGTCCCGCCCCCAACCCCGCCCCTTGTCCACCCCCAACACCTATCCACCCCTTTGTCCACCCCCTACCCTGCTTAAAAATAAAATATATAAATAAAATAAATGTAATAAATTCCTAGTCAGAACAACATTCGTTTTTGACATAAATGTATTTATGTATTCCATTATACTACAATTAGTCCTGTTACGTGTGGTGTATAATGTCAATCTAGAATATAAAGCAGGTGTGAATGACTAGTTTCCTGAACCCCTTAACCAGTGTTGGACGCCTCCGCGTCACAATATCTAAAGCAGCAATCCCGCCTGGGATCTTACCGGATCCGACACGTCCCTCATGTCCAGGTACCTCTCCCGCAATGTTTATACATGGAGGGGAGGGTGTCCCTACTGTCTCTGGTTTAGTGGGGGTTCCGAGTCTTCCATGTGAAGCTTGAGTCAGATCTGGAAGAAGCAGTATAGGTTATTCGGTTGTAGTAAGGGCCCGTTAAGATATATAGGGTAAATAAGAGATCCAGAAAACAGAGTGTGAGAGAGACACAGAGAGAGGTAGAGAGAGGTGAGAGAGAGAGAGGGGTTTGTGAGATTTGAGAGAGAGGGGCGTGAGAGAGTGATGAGGGTGGGGTGAGAGAGGAGAGGGGGTGCGAGAGAGAGAGGGGGGGAGAGAGAGGGACGAGAGAGGAGGGGGTGAGAGAGATTTGAGAGAGAGCGAGAGAGGAGAGAAGGGGGTGGAGAGAGAAGGGGAGAGAGAGAGGACGGGTGGCAGATGAGAGAAGGGGGGGTTTGATGAGAGAGAGGGGGTGAGAGTAGTGAGAGAGCGAGGGTGAGAGAGAGAGTGGTGAGAGCGAGAGGGGGTGAGAGAGTGGTAAGTGGGAGAGAGAGGGTGGAGGCCATCCGAGATGAGGGTGAGAGAGGGTGAGAGAGGGGAGAGAGAGAGGGTGAGAGAGAGGGTAGAAGGAGAGAGGGAGGAGAGAGCAGGTAGAAGGGAGAGAGGAGAGGGGTGAGAGGAGGAAGGGGGTGGAGAGAGAGGACGGTGGGCAGAGAGAGAGACAGGTGGTGCATAGCCGGGAGAGAGCGGGACCGAGAAGAACAGGGGGTGGAGAGGAGAGAGGACAGGGGCAGATGAGAGAGCAGGGTGACAAGACGGGGTTTTTGCTGAAGAGAGAGACGAGGCAGCGTAGGGATTTGAGGAGAGAGAGACAGGACGAGGAGAGAGAGAAGGAGACAGAAGACAGGGGCGAGGAGAGACAAGGGGTGAGAGAGAGCAGGGGGCGGGAGAGGCAGGTGTTAAGGGCGAGGATCTCGACTGCGGGTTGTGATCGAGAGAGTGATTGGGGGGGTGGACGGGGTGAGGGGATGGACGGGTGATGGGTGCTGGCGGTCGACGGGTTGTTGATGGGGGTGGTGGGGTGACGGGGTTGATTTGGGTGACTTGTGATTGCGGTGGACGGGGTGATTGCGGGACGGGATGATGATGGGTGGTGGGGTGATTGGGTGGTGGATGAGCGGTGCGGGGGATGATGTGTACCTTCTAGTATCACACAATTTTCACACCCCCCATGCAAAACACCACCCATACACACCACCCATACTACGCACCACACACCTCCATTACACACCCCCCAGTGTATTAAGCACACAACACAACACCACTCTCCAGCACCCACACCCACACACACACACACACACACGACACACACACCACACACACCAACACCACAAACACACACACCACACACACACAACACAACACTACACACATACACACACACACACCCACACAAAACACTCTCTCTACCTCTCGCTCTACTCTTCAAATGTATGCACCAACACACACACTCTCCATGCAGGCACACACACCAACACACACACACACACACACACACACATAATTTCCATGCACACACACACACACACAACAAACAACACACACACACACCACACAACACACAACACACACACAAACACACACACACCACACACACACACACACAACACACACACACACACACACACACACACACACACTCTCCCACTGCCGTGACAACACATACACCACACACACACCACTTGCTCTCCCATGCCACGCACACACACCACACACACACACACACATCACACACACACACACACACACTACACACACTTCCACCACACACACACACACACACACACATACACACCACACACACCACACAAACACAAACACACACTCATTAGCTCTCTCACCATGTATGCACACAACTCTGTCCCATGTCTGCACACACACTCACACACATCACTCCCATTGCATTGCAACACACACACAGCACACAACACACAAACATACTTTTCCCATTGCATACACACACACAAAAACACACACACTCTCCCAACAGCAACAACACACACACACACACACACACACACACACACACACAACACACACACCCATCACTACACACTATCACACACACACACACCACACACTTACACACACAGCACACATTCACTCGCTCCCATGCATGCACACACATACACACGACACACACACCACACACAATTGAACACAACACACACACACACACGCATATCTGTCCATGCATGCACCACACACATCCACACATTTCACTTTTTTTACAATAACCCGACGTACCACTCCCGCTCCGGTGCTGGGATGGGGTGGGGGATTCACGGGAAGTGGCGCGGGTAATGCCGAGGCCAAGTTGTGGGAACAAGTCCCCACTACCATCACCCTGCCCCCGCGGGGATCGGCTATGCAGGAAGTGCACGGGATAGTTTTTTTTTCCTATGGGGGATTAAGTGGGGAACACCCCCAATACCATCATTATATCAGCCGCTTGTGGGTATCGGGGGAATTAAGTGGTTAAGTGGAACGGGGGAACGGGGAGGGAGAGAGGAAGAAGGGGGGGAAAACACCCCACTTACCATCACCCGCCCCGTGGCATTTCGCGAGTATGGGTACCTTGGGGAAGTCGGGACGGGGGCTGGGGACCGGGAAAAGAAGGGGGGGCTGACACACCCCACTACCATTCACCCTGCACTAGCGGAGTGGGTATCGGGGGAAGGCGGGAAGTGGCGCGGGAGCAGGGGGAGAAGGAGTGGGAACAACTTGGCTTGCAGGTGTTTTGGAGCAGAGGGTGTTTCGGCCGACAGGATTGGAGGATAGGAGAGTATTATCTCCAACAGGACTTACCTGGCAGAAAATAAAATGGCGCTCGTTGTGGGCGTGGGGGATCATAAGATCTGTTGTCCGCCCACCCTCTGCTCACATTTTAAGACTGGAGGTTCAAGCCATCAGCAGTCAGGGAGGGGGATGTTTTTTTTTTCTCCAGCAGCTGGCGAGCCAGGAAATGTAAAAAAACAAACCACGTGTGCCTGGCTTGGGCCAATCTATGGGCCACTATTACTCGCCCGGAAGAGGCTTAAGCCACTAGCCCCGTTGGCGTTGTAGTTTGTGATTCAATGTATAGGAGTGCGAGACACGGGATTTATATATAGATATACCCATATCTATTTATAGAAAGAACATTTTATATATAGCTAGTATATATTGATGTTTTATTTTGATTAATATAACATTTTTTTATTACTAGTAGTACATACTTGCTTTAATCAAGCAGAGTTTTTGCCCCTGTGCAAAACTTCAGTTATATTTAGTGTAATCTATGTGTCTGTGTGGTCTTAGCTAGTGTTTGATGTGCTTATCAGTTGCATTCTGCTGCCATGTCCTTATCATAATAAGTACCCCTGCTTAGTTCTTAATGGCAAAAAGAAGCAGTAGATTAAAGGACAGATATACAAAAATGCAAGATGTATTAAACATGATATTGTGCAGAAAGAGCTCGCAGATCATTTTCAAATCCCAGGCTTGGAAGGAAAGAGAATGAATCTTAAGTGTGGTGTGTCTGGAATTGGAGAGAGAATGCACAATCAGTAAATCAGATGATCGTGCATAATAATTCATACACAAAAGACAAGAGAGAAGAAGCAAACTGAGAAGATATATTTATCAGTATCACCGACGTCAAGGCGTTTTGGTGAATTATGAATGCTCTGTTGTACAAAATCTTGAGGTTGCAAAGAAAGGTTTTTTTTTTTTTTTGGAAAACGCAAGGAAATCATATATTAAAGTTTGGCACTTTCACTTGTGATATGGTTCTAAAAAAAAATACTGTGTTGGATGTGATTTTGGTTCAAAAAATGTTTTTGTTTGATGGTTTTGGTTCTGGTTTTCCAAACAGGCGATTTGTGTGGATACACTTAAGGAGACCTATCCAACAATCTCAGGAATGCTTTCTTTTACTTCCATCAAAGAATTGCATATTCACTGTCCTGATGTTGATAGGCAAACCTTTTCTAAGAAACTCACACACTCTTCCTTGCGTCTCCACTCCCCTCTTCCTAGATTGTAAGTTCCTTGGTTCAGAAGCATCCTTCCTATTGTCTCAGTTGGTCTTAACATATACTGTATGTATATATTATCGTCTTCGTGTTGTCTTTCTAGCCTGCACAATATCTCTTGTTACTATTACTATTAATATTAACTCATTGAAAGTACCTTGCGGAGGAGAAAGGTGAGTTGGCTGGAGTAGCCGTGTGTAATAACCCTGGTTGCATATCTAAGTCACGTGCTCACTTGAGTGCTGTTTGTGACAGATGGTACAGTATATGGGGACGGATTGAGGGGAGATGTTGTTCATCTGAGGACCTTTGCGAAGGTGAAAAGTGGGACCGCTTGCGAGCTGTGTATTACCCCTTGTCCTGTATGCAGGTCACGTGCTCACAGGTGTGCCATACGTGACAGTACGAATAAGTATGAGTATGAATAATCACTCGGTTCTCCTTCACATTTTCTCTGATTCAACTACATTCCTTCTGTTCATACCGATACACTTGAGGATTTGAAAAGATTCCTCTTTGTATCACATCCCTTCATTGCTAGAGAAACATTCGCTCAAGTTTGCAAAACTGGCGAATATTGGATATTGTCTCTTTCTCCTCTCTCTTTCAAGGGTGTCTGACCCCAGTTACAGAACCAAAAGTAAAAGTATGTGCGGTGCATTTTGGGTGGAAAGATTTGGGTTACTGTTTTTGAAAACTTTGACAAAGATGCAAAATTAAAAAATATATAAATCCCATATATAGAAAATGTTATCTAATCGAATGGTGGATACATTTGCACAAGTCTATTTATTACTTTCAATGTGTACATGTAGATTCCATAGCCTATCCTGTCACAAGAAGATGCCTTCCCCCGTGCTAAAGAAGAATTTAGCTCCACTCAAACCAGCGCTGAAATGGTCTGCTACACTGAAGAGAGTCCAGTGATATATCAGTAACATGGGAATATACTATCATGTGATCATACACTGACATAGGTTTGCCAGGTGGTTTCTCCAAAAATACTGGACACAATGGTGAAAGGTGAGACACGCTCGAGACACAAACATCTATCCGCTCCATGCCGTTTCCTCCTCTCCTTGGTTCCAACACCAGGCTCCTGACACCTCCTCCTGATTGGCTGCATTACCCAGCAGCAGCTAATTAGGATGGAGGAAGCTGCCCAGCCGTCTAGCAGCAGCCCTGCTCAGGGAAATCCCGTGGACCCCAAGCTGGTCAGGTCTCTCTGTCCAGAGAGGTAACACCAGACACATACATGTCCAGTATTACCTCTAATGTTTTACTGGACAGAGTGTCCAAATACAGGACAGTTCGGTTCAATACTGGACACCTGGCAACCATACAACACAACTGACCAGCAGTTTCTTACCCAGAGGAGCTCAGAGCTACACGTTGAGTAATTATTGGGGGTAAATTCTGTATACACGTACCTGGAAGCAGCAGCAGCTTGGCTGTTTTTTGCCAAAAGTCCATATGGAAGTCAATGGGTGAATGGGTGTTTTTAGCCGAAAACATTCCGATGGCTGCTTTGGAGTAAATAACATTTGCCACTTAATGAGATAACAACAAAAGTCTCTTTAGGACATGCATGTATCAATCAACAACAAAATCCAGTCACTATACATGAGGGAAACATTAAATGTGAGAAAATTACTCAATTCAAAATTAATGACCGTCACAGCCTCACTTATTTAAAATACCCCTTTTATTTAAGTTATGATTTTAATGGTTCTAAACCTGATAAAAAGCACTTAGTAAATTACCGTTTTTAAACTGTTACGGTAAATATAATATTTCTCTGCCAGTTACTTATGTAAAGAAAAATCATCTCAAATTGTATAAGAGAGTAATAAAATGCAATGTGACACAGTTGGCTGCAATGAACTTATTAAACAAGAAGCTTCATTTATTAGGAAACTAATGTGAGCATCAGAGCGATAGAATTGAACACACTGGTGAGCTCTTTCTCGACTGTAAAACAGCAGAAAAAAATGTTATATGGACCAAATCTGAAAAGATTCAATAGAGAAGAAAATACAGCACATAAATCCCTAGTAATGAAGCAATTTCCATTCTCTGTTCTACTGTTTTATGTTAAGTGTGTTAATAATAATGACCTATACTAGCTGATTTTAACTAGAATGTGATAGAAGAGTATTGTGAATGCTGGAGATATTTGTTAGAACGGTACCATTCATTTCTCTTTTCAATCTATGCTGAAAACCATATGATTCTCACATATGCCCATGCTCAGTCTTAGGCCGTGTCCGTACTTAGCGCGACGGTGCGCGCGCCGAGAACAAAAGGCTGTTCTTCAATGAGGACGACTATAGAGTGCACGATGGAGCGCCCCATTTTTCGTGCGACAAAATAATTTGATTTTGTCACGCGCCGGGTGGGTCACGCGAGCGGTTCAGCCAGTGAGGGTGAACCGCTCACGTGACGTCATGGGCACGACCCCGTCGCTTCTCCTCCTCCTGATCTGTGGCCTCGGTTCACCTATGCAGGAGGCGGGCACGACGCTAAGCGCTCCGTTGTGTGCGTGCCTACTATATCCGAGGCCCAAGGCAAGGGTGGGCAACTCCAGTCCTCAAGGGCCACCAAAAGCCCAGCTTTTTAGGATATCCCTAGTTCCGTACAGGTGGCTCAAGGTTCTCCTCTAGGTTCTAACTGGATGTGGTTTATCCCTTTTTGAGAGCAGCCGGAGACACCCTTACGAGTATCAATTATCTATCATTTGATGGACTTTCTAAAAGGACTGGTTCTATAACTTCTTCTTTTTTATTATTTGTACATTTAGTGATATTAATATAGCACATCATCATTGTTGTTTGTCACAATTATATGTATATGTATATACATCTTGCACCTATAAGGGTGATACTTTACCATTAGCATTTTTATTTGGTTATTAATTATATTATCACTCTGGCGCTACTTTATATGTTTTCTTTATATATATATAGATAGATAGATAGATAGATAGATAGATAGATAGATAGATAGATAGATAGATATGATATGATATGAAGTGTGCTGGGGTTAGAGCTTGCAGGGATTGTGTGTTTGTTTTGTACCCCCAAATGGGCTTACCCCTTCCCTGGCAAACAGAAGAAAGTTGTGCAGCATACTGAATAGCGATTACATAGAGAACAAATGGAAGAGGAAGAAATAGTGAGTGCAAGCAATATTATTTATTAGCCAAAGTCAGAGATGGTCATTGTTAAACAGGACTGGAAACGGTCGGTCAAATTAATAAGTAGCACAAGATGACAACATAGATTGTAAAGACGCAATAATGACAAAATTCATGAAAGTAAAGATCAGTTAAATGAACTATAGAGTGCATTGATATTAATGCTGCACAAGTCTGTAGGATTGATAGGTTTGTTATCTTAGCCACTGGGTTTCAAAAAGACCACTCAGGTAATAGGAATTAGGAACTATACTCACAACATTGGAAAATGTAAAACTCAATTTGGGAAACATTCTGTATTTAACAGCACAATCAAAAGTGCTAATTCAAAAAGATAAAACAAAAACAATTCTACAGGAAACCCATTTGCAACAAAAACAGAGTTCTCTATACTCCAGTGGTTCTCAACTCCAGTCCTCAAGATGCTCGAACATGTCAGGTTTTCAGGATATCACTGCTTCAGCTCAGGTTGCTCAATCAGTCCCTGCTTCGAAGACTGAGCCACCTGTGCTGAAGCTGGGATATCCTTAAAACATTACCTGTTGGGGGGTCTTGAGGACTGGGGTTGAGAAGTTGAGGACTCAGTAAGAGGTTTTCTGTAGGCCAGCATGCTGCAATTTGTTTTGGTAATTAAATAGAGGACATTTAGCCTCTCCATTTGTGTGATTGTCTTTAGTTGGAAAATTACAGATGTGAGGGTCATTCTAAGAATAAATAGAAAAAAAACGGCTCCGACAGTATTGGATTGCAGTTGCTTCAGTGTAAAAGCAAGCACAGAATTAATTTTAAGACCCAAGATGCCAATTTCATTGTTTTTGTGCCTCGTTAACTTTTGAAGTGTGAATCACAGAGTCTAATTACAGTAGTTACGTCTTGCACCTGCCACGGAGTTTGCCAAACAGAAATAATATGTTCTCCCTGTGCCTCAGGCACCAAAAACATAGATTGTAAGCTCTACGGGACAGGGACTGTGTCTGTAAAGCGCTACGTAAAACTAGCAGCGCTAAACAAGAACAAACAATTATTATTATATTATTAATAACAATACTCACAAGGGAGAATTGTCTTAATAGACTGGTCATTCGCATACTCTCCCTCCATTAGAAAGCTGTTTGCGGGTACAGTAGTGGTAGGACTTGCACGAGAGGGGATACCTTTTTGTGTGTTGTGGATTGCAAGCTTAAAAATCATTTGGCCTAAATAACCTGCACTTATGAAGAAAAACAGATGTGTTTAAAGCTGCAGTTCAGTTTTTTTTTGTTTGTTTTTTTTTAATTTATTTTTTTATTTCAATAGTTTCATGTGTGCAATCTCTAATTACCTAAAGAACTGTATAGCTGCAGGTCAATTCGTTCTCCATGTATTGATAGGCGAAATTTGGTGACATAATTAGAGCTGGCATATGTTTTTATTTGCTTCTGTCTCTCAGTGGAAGCTCATGAATATTCATGAGCACTCCTGCACTGACATGTGCTAGAGGGAGGGCAGGGCTGACAAAGGGGTGTGCCAGGGCTTGTGACAGGACATGAAGGGGCAGTGCCTTAGCAAATGGCTGTTAAAATAGAATACAAGAAAATTGGTCTTTCAAAGTTGTTTTTTTAAAAACAGAAAATGCTAAAAGTATTTTTTCTTACTACAGAACTGATTTATTAAAAAAAACACACATGCAGGATATTGACTGAACTGCAGCTTTAAGTATATGATTTGTCTTATTGGATGTAGCATTGAGGCTTTCTTAGCTTTTAATAATAATATGTTCTTGTATAGCGCTTCTAGTTTTTATGTAGCGCTTTACAGAGACATTTTGCAGGCACAGGTCCCTGCCCCGTTGAACATACAATCTATGTTTTTGGCTCCCCTGCTTCAAACTCAGTGCCAGTCAGTGTCTTTACTCACTGATCCACGCCTTCTTTTGTTATTTTGCAGTACAAACATATAATTATTTTAAAAAAAAAGCAGTTTTCACATTGTAAAACTGATGGTGAAGAACATAGATATTTGATCAATTCAGCCTTAAATGTTAGTCTGTTTTACTCATGTGTGGGCTTATTTTAACAGGTACAACATGACTCATCCTTCTTATTATCTCAGTGAAATGACATCAGTAGGCATCTATGCATATTAATGTAATCTCTCATTAATCATGATTTTGTATAATATGAGAAACATGTACTGGACAGAAAGTCTTAAGTGTCTGTATATCAAATACCCACCAAAAAAATTAAAACTAAACAGAGGTTATTAATCTTGCTGTACACATCATGAATGCTAAGCGTTTTCAACGTGAACTAATAAATAAAACATTGCTCAATTGTAAAAGAAAAACCTTTTAACAGATTAAATAGCTCACAGTACCTGACATTGTGAAATAAGGGTGGGAAATAGAAAATCATTATATAAAAAGAATGGCTTTTATAAGCTCCCTTTCATTCTTTACCCATTTGCAGGAAAACGCACTGAGATTAAAACTATAGCAAAAAGCAAAACTGCTGCTTATTGATTTTGCTTTCAAACTTAACTCTACATTACCCTTTTTCTTTCTTTAACAACCTGTTAACGCTTTCACTGCCAGAGGAACCAGCTGTGTTGCCTAATGCAGTCCCTGATTGTACATCAGAACTGCTAAAACCATGGACTCAAATCAGTGAGTCTTTTCAGAGTGAATAGGGTCCCATGAGTTTGTTGGGGCCTTGAGCGATTGCTTAGTATGCTTATGCCTTAACACAACCTATGAGATCCAAACGTCAAAACAGATGTCTGTTAGTAGGTTTTCTGGTCATGCTGGGTTGATTCAGGCTTTGCTTTACAAGCTGTGTGAAACAACAGACATCCGCCTAAAGCAACATTTTTTTCTTGCCCGTTCTTCTGTTTGTTTTAATAAAGGCAACAGTTCTTTACAATTAGGCCAATGCACATATCTAAGCTGCTGATCGATCCGTTCTCCCGTCATCAATCCGTGCAGATCCTGCTTCCCGGAGCACACAATATGGCCGACTGTTTCAAAAGAGGTAGTTGCTATAGCATCCCGAGGAAGCTTAATACGTTAAAACTCCTTACACAGGGTATAAAGAGTGTGGGGGGGGGGAGGGGGAGAAGGGGGGATGCAGTAAATATTATCTAATACTACAACACTGATTTATTAAAAAACACAGAGGATTTGGAATGAAATTCTGCTTTAAAGATAAGAAGCCAAAAGTGACGCCCCATGGGTGCTCCTTAGTATGTGGTTCCCCGGAGTCCCTGGCTGCAGTGGAAGCATGCTATGCTGTGTGATTATGGGAACGTGTCGGAGACATGTCAATGTGCTCATAACATATTGTTTGTCATTAGGAGGAAGGAGCAACTTGGTGAGTGAAGGCACCTATTGTCCGAGAACAACGATAAAAGCAGGGCAACCTGGTTCAATGCCCTCTTGTGACCTTGGACGTTATATCCCTGTGCTTCAGGCACCAAAAAAATTGATTGTAAGCTCATCAGGGCAAGGACTCGTGCCTGCAAAAGTTTAATTCTATACAAAACCATTCTTTTCGACACAACTGTTACGGGAGACCAGGTTATTTACACCTTTTTACCAGGATCATTCATTGAGCAAAACAAGGTAGAGAAATAAATTGTAGTTTATTCGGTTTAAATTCGCATACACACAGTGGAACACAAAATACAGACAAAAAGACACTTACTGGGGGTCTGGGGTAAAAAAAACTAGACTTTCCTAGGTGCAGGGCACCCTATTGGGAGATTTTTACCCTAACCGGGGCTCCTAGAACTCAAAATCAGCATGAAATCTCAGCTGCGACCGCTACGTTAGTTTCTGAGAACTTGGTCGTAAAAGTGGGATCTTAGTCTCTGGCGGGCAGGTTTGAAATCGAAGCCGGTTGCTTTACTATTTAGCACAAAGCAACTTTGAAAAGCCTGCCCGGCTCTGACTCAAGGGGAACACACAATCTGATTTGGCTCATAGCTTCTTATAGCTATCCCTGCTCTAGCTGAAACATAGAGGCAGAACTCAACAACCAATCAGCATGTGGGAACTTTCTCAAGCAGCCAATCAGAGCCAAGCCAGGTTAAAAAGCCAGGTCAGCGGAAAAATTGAAATAGCCAAGGGACATGCGCAAGCCTGCCACATCTCCCCCCAGCTATCTCAATGCCACCCGCTGGGCAGGCAGCCTTAGATCTGGCAGAACAAGTGGCATCCCGGAGGAACGCCATTGATCTCCAGACCTAGTACTCCGCCTTTCCCCGCTAACCAAATGCTGTTCACAACTCCGATGTCGAGCAGACATAGCGGCGCCTGTGGGTTTGCACAGGCTGCCTGTTTGGATATGAGTTCCGAATGTTGAAACATATTAAAATACACTTTAATAAACTTTGAATCTCAGGGAACCCCTTCAGCTATGTGGGACTTTAGGTGAGGATCTTGGGGTTGAAAACTAGGAGTCTGGGAGACACTGTATGGCCCCAGTGCAACTCACCCCGTGTACCCGAAAATTGTGCGAGTAAGCCGGGGAGAATTATAGGGCCACCGGTAACTTTGTCCCCAGACCTCCTGCAATCAAAATGACTTGATTTTCACCCCAAACCCCACCTAAGAATCTGACTCCCAAAGTTTGGAGTCTCTAGGGTACAGGGAACAGAAAAGGAAAAAATGTCTCTTTATTTCTGTCTGCCTTATTTCCCCACACACTTTCCCTTTGGCTCAGTTTGGACTCTCAGAGCCCCCCCCCCAACCTTATGTATGGTTGGGTATCCACAAACCATATCCTGTTTATGGGCCATCTTGGCATTAGCTGGGGGACACCCCTTAACCCAGGGATTCCCTAAGCTCAAGGGATACACATTTCTCCCTGTGCCTCATTCTCCTTTCCGAATTGTGCTGAAGCAGGGCGCCCTAGCGGTGAGTCGCGCTTACGTTTTGAAGGGGAAGTATTGCCGGGACAATGTGCCTACTTGTATCCAAGAATCAGGCATGATTCCCGGACACATTTATTGGGGACCCGGTAACTCTGGACCCCAACCGCCTTGCCACATTCTGTCAATGGCTCCTCTGCAAACCCCCCCTTGAAACTCACCCACTAGCAATCCCTGCTTGATTGCATGCCCGTAAAGGGAAAAACGCAAAAGATGGTTTTATTACATAAAGTACAATGCAATAATACAATGTTACTGGGTCCAGGAGCTAACTCTCATGGACCCTTATACACAGAGCAGGGGTAACCAAATGGGCTTGACCTTTATTATATAGCCTGGTTACCCCCTCCCGTCACAACAACCTAGTGTAAAAAGTGGTGGTTCCAAACCTTTTTTACACTGTGCACCCCCTGCTAGAAAATATTTATTCTGCAAAACCCCAATTTATAAATATTATTGCCAACTCATCTGACTATTGATTAAAAAACTGTTTGACTGATCCCAGGCAGTATAGTGTACTGAGCTCATGTGGGAAGATACCCCACAATTCCTTGCTGCTTTGGATGCAAAGCATTGTGGGGAGCGAGTTTGGCAGCATCCACTGAAATTGGAAGCTATATCACCCACGCTAAGGTGCAGTTTGGGGTCTTACTACAGTCCTTACGCAGTCCCCATATGGGGATTTGCCACTACAGTTTTGGGAGGTGAACCCCTTGGAGACACGTCACGAAGCCCCTGTTTTGAATCACTGGTATGAGTGAAACATCAATTACCTTTTCCATAAAGTCAGACACAGAAGGGTCAGATAAAGGAGCCAGAGAGAAGAAACTGACAACCATCTTCCAAATTCCTTAATGGGGAATGATAAAGTTGGAATCACAATAAGGTATATTTAGTCAAATTTCTTAGCAAGGATTTGAAAAACAAGATTCCCGATTTCCCAGTTAGCCACAAATAGCAGAGGTCCAAAATAGCATTCCAATATCTTACTCTACGGAAAACTGAAAGAAGCTTGGCAGATAAGGATCATATGGCCACATAGATGTATTTTGCCCTTTTTGCCTGTAATATTCTGAAACCTTAGGCCAGTGTTTTTCAACAAGGGTCCTAGGAGTCCTGGGGCTCCCCGGGCATCCCTAAAGGGCTCCCTGCAATTTTCAGGTCATTTAAAAAATGTACCAAATACAGAAGAATTTACCATGCATCTGATCTCAGGCGCGCTATTAGAGAGGGTTGGGGTTCCTTACCATGCATCTGATCTCAGGCGCGCTATTAGAGAGGGTTGGGGTTCCTTACAATGCATCAGATCTCAGACCTGCTATTAGAGAGGGTTTGGATTCCACAGAATTTCACACTATAATTATAGGGTTCCTTAAGAAAAAGAAGGTTGGAAACCACTGCCTAAGGCCCGGACATGTTACCTGCTTGCTGGCGGAAGCGCGCTGAGGCGCACTCCCGCTCAGCACTGAGCCCCTACAGCCGCAATTAGAGCGGCTTTAGTAGGGGCTCACCTGCGCTTCCGCACGCTTGCGGAAGCGCAGGTCTTGGGGGAATTTAAAATTCCCCCGCTTGCCGGCGAGACAGGCCGGTCACGGTGAGCGGTTCGCCAATGAGGGCGAACCAGCTCCGTGACGTCAATGGGCCCGCCCCGGCCAGTGACGCGCCCGCCCCCGGCCCGCCCCCGACGGTCTGTCCCCCTTCTGCCCGACCATGTCTCTGTGGGGTGTGTGTGGTGTGTGTGTATGTGTATGTGTATGTGTGTATGTGTATGCATGTGTGGTGTGTGGTGTGGGTGGATTCGTGTGTGTGCTTTGTGTGTTGGGTGTGTGTGTGGTGTGTGTGTGTGTTGGTGTGTGTGGGGTGTGTGTGTGTGGGTGTGTGTGTGGGGGGGTGTGTGTGTGTGTGTGTGTGTGGGTATGTGTGGGTAGTATTGTGTGGTGTGTGTATGATGTGTGTGTATGTGTTATGATGTGTGTGTAGACATGTGTGTGTTGTGTATGCATGTGTGTGTGGGTGTGCCTTTGTGTGTGTGTGTGTGTGTGTGTCCTTGTGTGTGTGTGTGTATTGCATGTGGTGTGTGCCTTTGTGTAGCATGTGGTGTGTGTGTTGTGTGTGTGTGTGTGTGTGCTTTGTGTATGGCATGTGTGTGTGTGTGCCTTTGTGTGTGGTGTGTGTGAGTGGTATGATGTGTGTTGGCCTTTGTGTATGCTGTGTGTGTTGTGTTGTGTGTTTTGTATGTGTGTGTGTGGCCTTTGTTGTATGATGTGTGTGTGGGTTGGTGTTGCTGTGTGTGTGTGTGTGTGTGCCTTTGTGTGTGTGTGTGTGTGTGTGTGATTTGTGTATGACATGTGTGTGTGTTGTGTTGTGTGTGTGTGTGTGGCTTTGTGTGGGCTGTGTGTGGTGTGTGTTGTGTATGCATGTGTGTATGTGTGCTGTGTAGTTGTGTGTGTGCTTGGGTTGCTGTTGTGTGGGTGTGGGTGTATGCATGTGGTGTGGTGTGTGTGTGTGTGTGTGTGGGGTGTGGTGAGGATGTGTGTTGTGGATGTGAAGTTTGTGATGTGTGTGTGGATTGTGCGTATAGTGAAATGTGTATGGTGATGCATGTGTTATGGGGTGTGTATGTATATGTGGTGTGAAGTCGTGTGTTGAACATGTGTGTTGTGGTAAGTGGGTATGTCGGTGTGTGTGGATCTGTAATGTGATGCAATGTGTTGTGTGCGGGATTGGATGATAGGCTGTGAATATGATGTGTTGCTGTGTGCTGTTGTGTGGTGTGTGATGATGTCGCGTGTGTGTGTTTGTGTGTGTGTGTGTGTGTGAATAGTGTGTGTCGATGTGTGTGTGTGTTGTGCGTGGTGTTTGTGTGTGCGGTGTGACGGGTGAGAGGCATAGGGGTTAGGGGGTAGGAAGGGTTGGGGGAGGGGGGGATGGAGAGGCGGGGGAAGGGGGGGGGAGGGGGAGCGCAAGGGGGGGGTGGGGGATGTGTCGGTGGTGGGTGGGGGTGTATATGTATAGGGGTGGGAAGGGGGGGGGGGGGAAGTAGGGGGTGGTGGGAAGGAAGAGGGGGTGGGTGGAAGTCCCATGGGGAGTGGGTTGTGTGTGTGTGTGTGTATGCATGTGCGCGTGTGTGTGTGCCTTTGTGTGTGTGTGTGTGTGTGTATGTATATGCGTGTGTGTGTGCGCATGTGTGCGTGCGTGAATATATTTATCAAAGTTGCACAATGTTAATAAATAATTTATTCTCACAACATGTCTTTTTTAAAAAAAATTTTAAATATTATATCATATACACACACACACACACACACACACGCACGCACGCACGCACGCACGCACACACACACACACACACAGGTTCCCCAGTGACACACACACACTGACAGCTACCAAGTGACACACACACACAGTGATACCCGCCTCCCAAGCGCTTGCTGTCTCCTCTGTAAGGACAGCAAAAAGCTCCTGGTAGAGCGAGCGGCAGCAAGCGAGAGCGAGCAAGCGCCAAACATGGCCAAGGCCTTAGGCTATACTTGACACTGTGCTTTTGTATTTCCTAACCTATTGGGGTATATATGTTTTTGAGAGACGAGAGGTCTTTCTTTCTGTTCTTGAGGAATAACTATGGTATGACATGGAAAACGTGTTGAAGGTTAATAGCATTGTACTATTTTGGATGTCCTGTACCTGTATATTGTCCCGTCTGTTTCCATTCCAGTGCCTGGAAACTCACCAAAGCATTAGGATATACAGGACAGCAGGGCTACCGTATTCTCAGAAATAAAGAATATAATTGTATGGGTGAGCTAGGACTGTGAAGGAGAACTACCAGGGAGTTCCTGTATTTCAGAAGTAATTATACACCGCTTCTTTGCATAGACAGGTAATATAAAGAAGTTGAAAGGTGATAATAAAACATATGATTAGCCCTAACAAAGGCAGTTTGGAGCAGAAAATATTGTTAAAACAGATGTCAGTTCAATGCTGACAAAGGAAATGACTATCATTTCATAGCATTTTAACTCATAGTCCAACCCATGTTACAAATGACACTTCCATTCAATAGATAACTGCAGAAATATATTATTACACTTCTCTAAAAATTGGAAACCATAGAAATAAAAAAAAAACCATGTATTTAATAGCTAAAAATATTTTATATTCTCTGCTTGATACTTTTAAACCAACTATACTATTCTTGCTAATGTTATCATTCTATAAAGTACAGTAGCAGAGCAATAGTTTACCTACAGGAAAATAGCCCTTGAATTGGACTGAACTACATTTTCCGATTTTATCAAATGGCATTTATCATTCCCCAGTTTTCACCACTTCAGTTGAGTAACACGTGCCCCACAACTTCTTGCAAAAAATATTCAGGGCAAAATATTGGAGGGGTAAAGTAACTGAAACCCATACCTGTCATTTTGTCCCAAAGCTAGACATCTCGCTGAAGCATACTCAGACATTCCTTGTCAATGGCCATATCAGACACCATCCTGCAGGGGTTTGAATGGTGATGACTGAAGCTAGAAGACGGATTTCACCGCTGTCTTCAGAAGCAATGTTGACTTTTCAGCCAACTACCATTCGGCCTGGCTAGCCTTTTGAGGCAAGCTGCATAGGGGAGACAGAAGGCTATTGTGGGTTACATGTTTGCATTACTGCTGCTCATGCCGTATTGTAACTTGTATCTCATATGAAATTTTTCTTATTGTAAACAAAATATCAAAATGAAATATCCCTAATCAAAATGAATAAAATATATTTGAAAAAAAAAAAGACCTACATTCATTCTATGCAACTGTGTGCTGTGATGAGTCTGGCTTGAGACCTAATTGCACATGATACTAAAGGCATTTACAAAGGATTTAGCGACCTATTTTGCTGATACAGTTGTACTCCTTTGTTCGGGGCTTGAATAAGTAATATGAACGACTGTAAAGAGCAATATGTAAGGGAACTCTGAAAGTAATGTAGCCCTTGTTCCCCCGTAACTAAATGGGGCTATCGGTGCTGCTGTTACCTGTTGGCTCACAGAAGGTCGGAGCCACCGCCACTGGGAGCCTGGGGTGATTGGATGTCAATCTCGGTGCAGCGCCTCCACCTGAAAGGGATCCTGACGCAGCAGGATAAGCCCCTCCCAGGAACAATACCAGTAGTACACACTCGCCTGTATATAATAACACCCTTTACTATACACAACATAAACAGTACCCTGTACCACACAGTATAATAAGCCCCAACCTAGTACACCAATGATTGTCCCCAAAGTACATTAGGTGATAGGCACCAATACCCTGATGTCCTTTTCCCAATGTCCGGGCCCACCCAAAAGTGTATGGAGTAGCGCTACCCTGTGAGCTGTTGGTGCACTTTGTTGAGGTACCTGACGATTACTCCAGTACTCGGTGCGGCCGACTTAGTGATAAGGATCCAGCAATGTTGTCGTCCGCGATGGTGTCCACCTCCACGTGGGGTGAATTCCCGTTGGATGGTATCACCATAAAGAGTCTCTTACGATGAAGGTGGTCTGGTCCCAAACCACAGGCCGCGAGTCACCGCGAAGCATTTTCACTGTGTCCCTCACTCTAAACAGTAAAAAGGGAAGCGTCCCTATCTAAGGGGCCTTCCCTGAAGCAACCACAAACTATACGTGAGCCGGGGTCTATCTGGGGCCTCAGGGGACAAACTAGGCCTAGCCTCAGAGCCACAGGCTCCTGAGACACTACCTACTTGTCTCACTCCCTTCTCTGACTTGGGTGGACCCGCTGAGAGCGCCAAATGTATCTCTCTAACTGCTGAGATCCTAGCAGCCCTATTGGCTGATGCGCGCCACCTGACTAACAGCCCCTTGGGCTGCTGGGAGTTGTAGTCCCTCACAGAGCCCTTGCTGTAATGGCTGCCGCTTACATTGCTCTGCGCATGCGCAGGGTGCACCAATATGGCCAACGCAAACCTCGGGGCTACTGCTCATGCTCCGGGAGTCTAAACATGGGCGCCGCCTGCATAGAAGCTCCGGCGACCAGCTTGCCCCTGTACCAGCTCCCACATGCAGCCGCAATCTCCCTGAATGCCGCTACTCCCACCGAAAGCGTCCCGGTAGCCATCCCCCTCTCGCAGCCCGGAGGTAAGAGGGGGACCCGGCTACAGTAACATGACAGGTTATGGGGTGAAGGAGTAGCTTTGTCGGCCAGTGATGCAGGTAAACTCGGTTCATATTCTTGGTCAGTTCTCTTTGTTATGAGTTAACATGGGAAAGGTACTATGGTGTCCTGGAATTAATCTACTAATATATACATTGTGAGCTACAGTAAGATTCAATGTACTGTACAATACAGTGTATGTTGTCAGTACTTTGTAAGACACAAAAACACAGAAGTACTTTACCAGAGTTAGTGATTTAGCTTGAAAGCACTCCTTAAAGCAGCAGGCCAAGCTGCATTTTTTTTCCACTTTAATATGTACATCAATACAATCCACACAATGATAAGTAATTATCTAAATTGCCGATCGATCCGTTCTCCTGTGATAGATCGGCGAAAATTCGGCTCGGGTGTTCACTAAATGGCAGCAGAAGGGGACCAAAGATGCAAAGTTCTGTAGGGAAGATCATGTGACCAGGCAATCACTAGATACAATTGGTGCACTACTAGAGAGAAGGCAGGGCTCAAAAGAGGTGTGCCATAGCCTGTTTCAAGAGAGGAAGGGGATGTGACTTTGTAAATGGTTGCTATAGAAACAAAAAATGCTTGTCACATTATAATACACATTATAATACATTAAAATGTCAACCATATAGTTTTTTTTTTTTTTTTAAATGCTACAAGTATTTTCTCATAGTACAGAACTGATTTATTTATAATAAAAAAAACACACATGTAGGATATTGCTGGGTCTGCAGCTTTAATAGTATATTTGTGCCAATATTCATGTAATACTACTACTTCTACTACTACTACTACTACTACTAATAATAATAATAATAATAATAATAATAATAAAATATGGTAAAAAGCTTTGTAATTTTCTCTTGTAGAAGGCAACCTGTCAATGAATGTTAATCAACCAGAAAAATAAAATGTTATGAATGCACACCTTACCTACATTTATTCACATATATCTCTTGTTACAGAAAGCACATGAGTGCTCACAGTTTTACAAGTCAAGAAAGATTAGAGCAGCCACAGACCATGACAGTCTATTCAACCACTACATTGTATCATGTAGGTGCACAGTGGTGCAGATATCTAATCTAACATATATCAGGTTATCTATAATCAAATGGGGGGTTTGCAGCATCACTTGCCCTAGGACTGATCCTTTAGAGCCTGCACAATAAAAAATGTTGAATTCACGGCTAAGACAAATTAGCACCAAAGAGGATGCCAGGTAGGAAAACCTTCAGGTGACTGATTGAAATAACATCTGACAGAAGGTTTAAAGAAACTGCAATTAGGTAACCTACGGTACGCAGATAACTGAAACTAGTTCAGATGCTTTATACTGTTTGGAACACTGCAATCTTCTTCTAGTTCAGATAATAACCTGCTCTGTTCTCTGAAATGTAAAACAAATCTAATCACTGCGCTTCTCTGTATGTCAGAATGATTTCCAACAGAGTTTCTGCTCTACACCTAATTGTAATTCAAGAAAGTCAAGATGCTGAATATTTCTGCTGAGCTGATCTCCAAAAAAGGATCCTGCCTTATAGAGGTTAGTTGTTGGTAAACTGCTTGGGAAAAAGATGAGGTGCAGTTCTGTCGTACAAAGCAACTGTAACATTAGTAGTGATGGCATAAGCGCCTAGAATGCGTGAAACGTGTCAGAGTATTGTTTGCCAACATATCTGTTCCCTGATGTCACCCATCCAATAAATTGCTTTTAATCCTAAGAGCTCTTAAGTTTGATATTGGGAAGTGGTCCGGGCACGCTATATCATGGATAGGCAGAATACACAGTATAAAAATGAACATATTGCCCGTCTCCTGTATCTTTTCCAAACTCTACCCATTACATTGGTATTGGAGGAAATTAAAACTCTACAGTCTATAATAAACACATTTATATGGAAAAATAAAACACCAAGAATTGGTAAGAAAATCTTAAATATACCAAACAAGACAGGAGGCCTGGGACTACCATGCCTTATGTCCTATTACAAAGCAGCCCAAACAAGCCAACTAATACTATGGCACTCTAATCCAGTCCACAGACGCTGGGTATCATTGGAAATGGATTTAGTTGCCCCAGTCAAATTAAGTAATCTTCTATGGTCCCCAGTGAGAAAGAGTCCCGAAATACTCAAATCCAGCCAAATTATAGCCCATTCACTCAAATTATGGAACACAATTGCAAATCGACACTTCCTTACAACACGAAATACACTTATGACACCACTATATGATAACCCAGAATTTGGTCCAGGAATAGGCCGTAATAGGTTTATAGACTGGAAAATAGCAGGTATCACAAGATTAAAAGATGTAGGTTCAGAAGGATTTCCCAGAACATTTGAATATTTCCACAAAGAAAAGGCTATCCCAAACAATTAGTTCCTCCAATACCTTCAATTGAAAGCCTTTAATAACAAAATCCGACCCCCCGAATTGCTAACTAGATTTGAGTCACTTTGTCTAGCAGATAGTAACACACCTGGACTGATATCTAAATTGTATGGATATTTTGTTAGCCCCCCTCCACAAATGAATCAAAAACTGAAATATATGCTACAATGGGAGGATGACCTGGGGGAGGTATTAGACATGGAAGACTGGAATGATATTTTTCAAAAAGTTGCCACATCATCAATGTGTATCACAATCAGAGAAAATGCCTATAAAGTTATGATGAGGTGGTACTTAACCCCCATGAGACTAGCTAAATTCATCCCAGAGTACCCAACTACATGTCCAAAAGGATGTGGAGTACAAGCCACATTTATACATATGTGGTGGGGGTGCCCATTCATAGCAGCTTATTGGCTGGAAATCAAAATGAGGTCACAAAGGTTTTTCGGTTTGGACCTACCAATGAATCCCTGGTTATTTATTTTAAACAAACCATATTACCCCCTCACGAGACATGAAAATAAATTACTGTGCCACATATCTTCAGCCGCAAGACGCGAACAAGCGGCAGTATGGAAACAAATAATTATTCCCTCAATTTCCAAAGTTAAAAATAAAGTCTGGCAGATTTGCTACATGGAAAAAATGGTTAGTCTTAATAACAACACCTAAACAGATTTTCAGAAGGTGTGGTTACCTTGGATTCTGAGTGAAAATCAACCAGAAATTAATACCCACTTAATTTTGTTGTAACAAAAAAAAAGGGAAAAAAAAAAAAAAAGGATATTTATATTAACTGTGTGATAGAATATTTTAAGAAATCTTGTTAGGTAGAATTGTAAATGAATGTGAACTTTCTCCCATCTCTATTTTCTGTACCCTTCCCTCCCCCCCATTTTTTATTTTCTTCATTCCTCCCCTCTCCCTAAAAATTTTTAATAAAAATTAAGTATAACATTTTTGATGATTTTTGATGTGCTGAGCTCCATCTTTTCAAACGCTGTGCACCACTCCCCCTGCCTTGGGACCACCCAATTAAAAGAAAGTAAGCACAGTAATTCTTTCTGAATTCCGTAATAACACAAATGTCAGATGTAGGGTCATGGCAAACCGTTCGATTTGGCAGTGATTTTATTGAAGCTACTAGAATAGGCCCTTGTGGGTTTCACTGAACTATCTGTTCTGTTTCAGAATCATAGACAAATAGACTGGGCCTGATTCTTGTATCTGTTTGTATAAATAAGGGCAATGAGTTATCTATCAGTTGGTAGGCACTTTAAGCCTTATAAATAGGTAGTATGTCAAGTTAGCAAAGAAGATACATCAGAGGAGATGTCAGCATTGGGACTATGCCAAAATACTTCAAGTCATGTCCTACTTTCATGATTAATGAGGTGAGTGAATGGTTCATTTGCTGTGCTATTGTATGAGAGGGGCAAAGGAAAAAGGTGACCACTGCATTTATAACCTGTGCTTGTTTACCTGATGGACTAATATTATTAGAATTATGCTTGTTTATGCTCCAATAAATGTCAACACACAAATCCCTGCAAGCTCTAACCCCAGAACCCACCACATCATATCATATGTATATTTGTGTCAAAAGGAGTGCTCCTGGGTGTGACCAAATGTATACAACATAAGACAAAATACCCAATGCTACATCCAATGTGACAGAAACTACACAGTTACATTCTTAAATGTCTGTATTCTGATAAGTAAGGGTCATTTAGTTAAACCATTTGGCTAAAGCAATATAAGCCTGCAGCCACGCCACGGTGATAAAGCTCAGTGTGCAAGAAACGTGTAGGTGTGTTTTTACCTCTCTGTGGTCACGTGATCTAAAAAATATATATTTTTATTAGAGTCCCCTCTTGATCACCCCTCATACTTTGTTGCACACTGGTAGTGCTCCACAGTTCTACTACTCTCTGCTCCTGGATGTCACTATAGCGGATGTTGCACACCGAAGGACCTCCAAACGGACTACAGGGATGGCTTATGGGCACTCTGGAAGATATGTCAGTTACCTCTGTGATACCACCTTGAGCTATATGTTATACTTTATAGTAACTATTATATGAGAGATGTTTATATGTGGTGGTCTATCTTAGACACCATTAGGCATTATTCTTCCCATAAGATATCTACTTCATGTGTACTATATCACTTTGACTTTATGGACTTTGGTATTCATATAGGCATTTTGTACAGAGCCTTTTGTTGTGTCTGAGCACCAGATGCCCTTGGACTTTGTTTTTTCCACATGGATTATGTTATCTCGGGTGCTGGATTCAGGCGGCTGGTCGATGAGGTAGCAAAGTTGTAGAATAATGGGCGCCAGGAACTTTTGTAGTTCTACTATCATTTATTCGTGTCACCGTGGACAGGGACCACTCATACACATGTTAAGAATGTTGTACTGTATTTTATAACAGACATACATAAATAAAGCTCTTCCACTAGTGCCCACTCTTAACACTCAAATTAAGGTACTTTGACTTGGTTGCTCTGTAAGTGTGGGACCAGGCCCCCTTTGTTGCTTCAGAACTATCATTGGTATTAATATGATTACTCTGGGACCCTACGGGAATCCTGGCGGGTCTTTCTTACTTGACCCAATACTTTTTGCCTGTTTGGGAACCTCCACTTGCATACAGACTGATGAGGAATATTAGCTCGATCCGCGGTTAGAGCTGATCTTCCAGCACCCGGGAGACCTTTTTCCCGAGGCCCTCTACGGCGTGCCGAATTCCTTTTCATTACTGATTAAGGATTCCATTCCTTTCGGGGATCTGAACTTAATGGGTACCGTCCCTATCTACAACATAATAAACAGGGGGGCCCGGTCTATACTATTACTTTAGGAACATTACTGATCTACTATCCCCGAGACTCCTCTCCTCATCTCCTCCTGGAACCTAACTTTCTAGAATAGTCCCTCCTCCTTAAATACCCCGGCATTATTTATTTATTTATAAAATATTTTACCAGGAAGTAATACATTGAGAGTTACCTCTCGTTTTCAAGTATGTCCTGGGCATAGAGTTAAATGACAAATAATACATGGTTACAAATACAGTTACATAAGTGAACAGGGTATACATTATATACAAGACATAGCATGCACAGTTAGAGATAATAAATATTATAGACGTATGCAACAGTTACAGACCAGATTAAAATGTGAGTGGTGGCTGTGAGAGTCTCTGGTAGATTGTACCTGTTTTGGGGTGCACAGTGCATGATACCCGGATCCCCATAGCAACTCAGGGTGGGGCCCAGATTACAATAACTATGTTAGTAACCCTGTAGGAGGGAGGTTGCATAATTTAATAATAATAATATTTTGGCATGCATTGATCTTAAACAAGTAGTGTATGGTCACTTGGAGCATGCTCAGGTTCTGCCCTTTGCATACATTACTTCAGACACGCGACAAAGTCTAAGAGCATTATTTTTTATTTCAGTGTCTATACTTGACAGTAATACATTACTTCCTGTTAATTGTGTCTCTTCTGCAAAACAAAATGCCTAAAGTTAACCCTTTCAGTGTGAGAGATGTTCGCAGGCTACTGAAGAGAGCAGCGCTGCTAGTCCTGCCAGCTTTAAAGAGATTAAGCAACAACTACCATGACAGTACTTTTGAAATTATCTCAACCACCAAAATGTGTGTTTAATCGACATCAGAGCGACTGTGCGGCTTGTGTGCCCAGATAAATCATCTAAGCATGACAAAAGTATTACCAACATTTTTTCTCCCAGGGATCAGAAAGCAGTTGGCTTGTCTTAACTTTCTGCTTGACAGCTGTTTGGCAGCTCTTCTGACGAAAAAAAAAAATATCTTCGACTATCAAGTAAGTGTCATTAAAATACCCAGGAATTTTTTTTCATACTTAGTGTATTATAAATGATGCAATTGATGTCTCCTTTTTAGTGTCTTGGTTGATTTTAATTGCCCTTATTTAAATATTAATTGCTTTCCTTGCTAAAAAAATATTTAATGAAGAAAATTCAAATCTGTCTTGTCAGTAACGAAATATTCTGGACCTTGTTCAATATAGTGAGAAGCAGTTAAATGCCGTCAACAAGGCATTAACTTCCATACAACTGAGAGAAGTGAAGGCCTCAAGTTCTGCTTCTCGCTATCTTGAAAGAAGGGTGTCTGTGAGAGAATTAAAGTTGAAGTTATTCTAGTGCATGGAGAACAATGCAGTGTGTCCTGTAATAATCACCTCTGAGCTAATATATTATAGCCGATGCTAGAACATTTACATAGTAGATGAGGATGAAAAAAGACATACGTACATCAAGTTCAACCTATGCCAAATGTAGACGACAGATACTCGATTCTATATCCGTACTTACAGTATATTGATCCAGAGGAAGGCAAACAAAAAACCCCAGTGACACATCATCCAATGATATCTCAAATATTGAAAATGCTTATAATGAAGGTTTGCATATAGTAGCCTACTGGTGTTAGTTTGTAAGAACCGTATGAGAAAAATATTATTATTATTCATATTACGTTTTGTTCACATCGTCAATACACTTACAATATATTACAAGACAATACACTTTCTTTTTTAAAGTGTTATGGTAAAATACTTTTTCTTATTCAACTTTACAGGGAAAGCAATACTGGACATACTGGTTTTTTTAGGCCCTAGGGTCTTATTCTGTAAGGTGTGATAAGCACAAACAACGTGCTATAGCAGGACACGCCCCATTAAAGCGAAAGGAGCTTTTCATGCGATAGCATGTCATCTGCACTTATCACACCTTACAGAATAAGGGCCCAAGTCTGCTCTTTACACATTGTTGTTGTCAGAAGTACTAGGAGATAAAAGTGGTTTGCCCAATGGGATAAGGAGTTGGCTGTGGGATCATCAGTATTCTTTAAACGAGTTCATCTGCTTCAAAGGCAATGTTGTTACTACAAGGTTGCTCCTTCCTCCACCCATTGATACCTATGGGTAGAATAGCTTCTATATTAATCTCTATAACTATATCCAATATTTTAATTTGTGTATCTTTTACAGGCAAATAATTCTGCTCCTATACCTTAATACATTTATTTCTTCATTGCCCTCATTATGTACAGTAAATCCACAGTAAGCTTGCAGAAGAGCAAGGAGGCTCCGAAATGCTTGTGTTGCTCAAAATTGCAGTGGGGTGTCTATGTACATTATGGTATACTATGTTTGCTTAAACCATTTTGTACTATTTTTATGATACCTCATTAAAAGGATATTTTTTTATCTGCAACTACTCAAAGAGTCAGCAAGTACTGTATACTATTACTATTACTTTAGAAACATTTCGGATCTACTCTCCCAGAGGCTCCTCTCCTCCTAGAACCTCACCTAGAATAGTCCCTCCTCCTTAAATACCTTCATTATATGTATATACAGATGCAGCAGCAAGTATTAGAACTCTGCCTGTGTAGATTCTGGGGCAGTCTCACAGTAAATGCCTCAGCGTTGCTGCAACATTGCCTCAACATTTCTGTGAGATTCTTAATGGCCCATAGGATTAACACAGCAGGGGGTCCCTGCAAACTGAATGGCCCATTAAGAATCTCACAGAAATGTTGAGGCAATTACTTTGAGACTGCCCCAGAATCTCCCAGGAATTTCTCAGGTAAGTGTTCTAATAATGGTAGCTGCATCAGTAGCTTAAAGTTTTTTTGAGTGCTGGTCTGAAGAGTTTACGTACAGTAAGTCCTTCAAACAGCTCAGTGCCCGATCGTATATAAATATATTTTTAACAAAGCTGTTCTCTCTGCATTGTAAGTTTCTGACGGCACTATGTAGCTTACTGCTACGAAATCTAATACAATTACATTTTCACCTTATCACATTCTTTTCATTGATGGATTTTGCCCACTAACAGATACGATGAGCTTTGAGTTGAGAGGCAGTCATGTTGACACGTTGTTTTGGAAAAAAGCCAAGGACCCACACACAACAAACACGGAATAAGGAAGACCTGACATGAAAAAAAGTTAGTGCTGTAGTTATTTGTGAAATGGATAGATATGATTTAAAAGGTGCACCCTAAATGTATTGTACTAAAATAAGAAAACATAGCATCTGCAATATAGAGTAAGGATTCCATGAAACATTGGACATACATGAATGGAACATAGATGGCACATTGGAAACACATGCAATATCCATGTGTGCTGCCATGCATTAACTCCAGAACTGCAGCAAGGGGCTGAAGATTGGCTTTGTGAATAAGGACACTGGCCGGGAGTCATCAATAAAGTCAACAGGAGATATCACCAATTCAGCCGCAATAGGGCAGACCACTCTTTGATGACCACTGCCCATTGACATTGAAAACAATAAACTGACTTGATGTCACATCCCGGTATCAGTTCTTCGTGGCGTTGGGCAAGTCACTTTATCACCCTATGTCTCAGGTACCAAACATAAACTATAAGCTCGGCGGGGCAGGGACCGTGCCTGTAAACGTCTACGTATGCGCATAGTGAAGTCCCATTGGGAGAAATATGGTATAAAATGTATTTAAAACCCCCTACTAAACCACCATATACACTGCATAGATATAATATGTACAGCACTTGTTCGGTGTGTACTTAATCCTTCTGTGCTGGATATATTTGTTCTACATTATTGATTTCATTCATTTAAACTGGAAATTTCCACAAGTGGTAACCACACCATATATGGTAAATGGCATTAGCATGCTCTGCAAACCATACTGTCCTCTCTCAATGTAAGGGTAATAATAATTTATTTATGTACATACTATCTCTACAAAATATGTGAATATCTATATCTCATATTTATGTTAGCAATAATATTTAAACATTACAATAGTAAGAGTTTTATAAGAGCAAACATTTGTACTGCTATTACATTTTATGTACATCTATTATCTTTTTTTATGATCTTTTTATAACCTTACAAATTTTGCAAAGAATGAAACGCAGGGAAAATAATAAAAAATGGAACAAATCCCTGAGTACTTCTTTTCATGTGATTGCCAGTGCGCTTCTCTAAATTCTCTTGTGTCTCATGATCGTTTGACGTTCATTTGGATTTGACCCAAAGACAATCAGGCAATGTGCCAGTCTATTTTATAAACATATGATTACAAGCCGTTTCCTGTTCTTCCATAGTTTCTGAGTACTGTCATTTACTTGAATTCACCTAAATGAATAGCTGCACTAAAGAATTTTTAGCAATGTATGGACTTCCGAAAGGGACCACGGGTACACATCAAAAGGGGCAGATTGTAGATGCTTGCCGGCACATGCAATACTTTGAAGAGTGACCCTCCTCCTGCAGCTTCACGGTGTAATGACAACATGACGCTGCAGGAGGAGATGCCGCTCTGGAGAAGATAAGACACCCCCCTCACTCACTTTAAAACACACACACTTACCTACCTTTGGGAGTGAGGCGCGGTCCTGCAACTGTCCGGGGACTCTGCAGCTCCCTCCTCTGATCGGGAGGAAATTGGATTCCGGCACCAACAGGAGGAGGGAGAGTATTGTAAGCAGTCAGGGAGCTGGGGAGTCACCGCACGGACCCACCGCACAGACCCACTGGGCAAACCCGATCGCCCAGTAGGTCAACCCCCCCATGCACATCAAGCTACATACAGTGGCGACCAACTTTATTCTTACTTGGCTAGCTCCGCGAATTTCAGAATATCCCGGTGATGTGCGGTTTTGTGTCGTTTTCTCCCGGGGTGTATTGCGTTATTTTCGCGGCTGTGATTTAAGCATTTTATTCCCGCTGGCTGCAATACTGCAATGCCGTGTAAAAAAGCATGGGGGCGTTTGCGAGCTGTTGTGTCTGATGTCTAATACCTTCGCGGTTCAACCTACAGTACACAGTCTGTGCGTACGTGCGCAGTAATAGTAAAATTGCATATTTAATTTATTTTAGAGTACAGTACTGTACTGTACATGCTCGGACCCTGTTGGGGTGAAGTGAGGGGGTTCCTAACATCTGGGGGAAAATGAATTTTAATTCTATGGTGAGTACTGTCTTGTTGCCGTATTATTTTGGTGGGGCTGGCTGGGTACTTCTTTAGGGGGCTGACCATTACTGTACATTAAAACGTTTCTTTTTGTTTTTCATCAGAAAAGAAAATGGCTAATGGGGGGATTTCGATGGATAATATTGTACTGTATGCTGATGTTTTCCGGCCGTACAGTATACTGTGTAATAAACCCGAATAAATAAAACTATGCATTTATTCTACATGTTCAGTATCGTGTCATTATGTGTCTTCTACAGTATACTGTACAGTGGTATACAGTGCCTAACATCTATGGGCAAAAAGAATTTTATTTCTAGGTGCCCTAGAACAGAAGTTCCCACGCCAATTGCCCGTGAACTTGACCACGGCCCTAAGTAGTTCCCACGCCAATTGCGCGAATATAATGTATAATAACTCGTTCTGTGGGTCTGAGCGGGTTGAAATTTGCCTGGTCCTCATGCGGGAGGACCCTTGCCATAGTGGCAAAATATCAGCCTTGCACGACCCCCGGAACCGGAGGTACCAAAAGACAGTTTAAAAGCACATTATCAAAGTGGCTTTTTTCTGCCATGCAAGTCAATGGCAGAAACCTGAACTTTAACATCACCCTGACTCCGTTCTGTTGCCACGAGAGGGTCGCAATTTGCCATGCAATCCTGCCGCAACTAGGACTACGTGGTGACCGAATCTGAGCCATCTAGGTCGAACAGAACCGGAGGTGTGGGTTCCAGGTTTCTGCTCATTCTGACTTAGCCGTTTCAAAGCTTTCTCCGCCATTACGCTCAATGGTAGGACCCTCCTCGCCGGCGTGACTCTTTCTCGTCGCCATTACTGCTCGGACCCTGTTGGGGTCAAGTGAGGGGGTTCCTAACATCTAGGGGCAAAATGAATTTTATTTCTAGGTGCCCTAGAACAGAAGTTCCCACGCCAATTGACCTAGTTCCCACGCCAATTGCCGTAGTTCCTACGCCAATTGCGCGACCAGGCAGTAAAAAAACAGTGCAGCAAGCCTCTACATTTGTTACACTGTCAAAGGAGCAAATGGAAACAATGTGAGGCAATTCAACATGTTCTTTTATTGGTGGGGTCAGTACAAAAACATTTATTTACAAATACTGTACAATGTTGTAACATTTAAAGTGCACAGCAATTCTAACCATCAACACACAATAATACATTCTGCAGCCTTTATTAAATTCTTCTGCCACAAAACATTTTTGGTGCATGGGGCACAGGGAGTTAAAGTGACTTGCTTTTTATGTACTGTATTTGGGGGTTGTCTTTGGGGGTTTATTCATCAAATTATTATGATGAACTGCCTTTTGAAATTACAGTGCTGTTAACTATTTCAGCCACACACCTCCAGAGATTTTAATCCCTCCCTAGCCAAGCGTCAATCGGCTGAGTCACCCTATCCTACCAACCCCCTCTCTCCACTGGGTCGTTAACCTTCTGCATATTGCCATTGTGTTCTTAATCCGCCCATAGCCGAGCTACAAACACTCAGTACGCCTGCGTCTAATCACACCACCCCCCTCCCCCAACCCTTAGAGGCCTGTTGTTTGAACGGTAATGCTTTGGAAAATCCCCTCTCGAATTTGAAATGTAAATCTGATGTGCACAGCACTGTGAGAATTGAGAGTACACTGATACTGTATTTCATCAGGGTGTGAAAATATTTGTCAGTCACTATGGTTTACAGTCACATGTTTTAAATACAATACAGTACATTCTTTAATATCTTTAAAATAAAAATATATAAATACTGTATATAAGTATAATGTAACATAATCCGTTCTGTGGGTCTGTAGGAGTGGCTGTCAATGATTATGATTCGCATGAAAGTGAATAAATATTTATTTTATTTTATCAGGAACCAAAAAATACAAATATAAAAATAATCAGGAATAATACATAATGCAGTCTTTATTAAGTTATTTTGGCAGCTTGAAATTGGATAACCATTTGGAAAACCTTTGTAAAACATGGGGAAACATGAGTAATGCACATTTATAAGAATATTATTTAATACTATACACAGTACAGTACTGTAATGTACTGTATAATATACTGTATATACTATATACTGTATAGTAAAATTATATTTTCTTTAGGCTTTATCTTTTCCTCATTCTGTCTGCAGTACAGTAGTTCATTGAGAGAGGAGAGGTTTTGTGTACATCATTCCTGCTGTTTATATACTGTACATTTCACTGTACAAGCAGATTTGACTGGACACAACGCCCCCATCTCCCACCTAGGCCACCCTTTATCCTGGAACGACAAGAAAACCATAAATTAGTGCAGTTACTGTACTGTACTATACTGTATGTGCATACTGTACTGTATTATGGCAGAACTACTGTAGGTGGCTGGTGCAGCTTTCTCTGGAAAGAAAAAAATGGAGCACTTAGTAGGCAGTTACTGTTGTACTGTCAAACTAGTCTACTGTATACTGTACTGGAACTACTGTATACTCTGACTACTGTTAAATTCTATGTACTGTAACCTGATGGCTGGTGCTGCTCTCTCTGTAAAGTAAAAACTAACTACTGTATACTCTTACTATCTGGAAAGAAAAAATCTGTGCCATACTTACCTGTAACATACTGTACTTACAATACTACAGCACAGTACTACTTTCCTGATGCTTGTCCATTACGCGCGATGACAATGGGCAACACAGTGGCAATATGGTCTATATATTTATTGCAGCGTTCCACGGTGAGTACATCGTTCCAAAAACTCATTATGCCTTTCAACAACTCGTCCTTTTTGGAGGGTTTCGCCACTTTCCGGATATGGTCCTTCAGCTGATGCCAGACCATTTAGATCGGATTGAAGTCTGGCGACCTGTCATTGGAAAGAAAGGACAATTGGTTTAAGAGCTAAAAACAGTGGGGAACAAAAAAGGGACATGGTCTACTGCACTTACTCCGCTGGCGTCTTCACCCAGTTGATGCCGCGCTCAAGGATATGCGCCGTTGACGCGGTGTGCTTGGGATCGTTGTCCTGGTAGAAGCGGTGACCATTGGGGAAGTCGCGTGTGATGTATTGCACTATCTCGGGCACAATGTTGTCTTGGAAGAAAGCTTTATTCATGATTCCTATAGCAAGAAAAGAAAAGTGCTCAAAAAACTGCACAATAGTACAGTACAGTGCATACGGTAAGGCAACACTAGTCAAGTACAGTGCATTAGGCGAAATTATATTTGATACATTTTACCTTCAAAGATGACAATGGATCCCGGTCCACGCCTAGAGATGGCACCCCACACATGCAGCTTCACGGGGTGTTTTGGCCACGGCTTCAAAGATATGCGGCCTTTTTTGTGGAACGCAAATCTTGCAAATCTCTCCAGCGACACAGTAGACTCATCAGTGAAGATGCAATCCTGGAAAGTCTCCCCGCTGTCGATCCATGCCTGGGCCTGGAGCACTCTTTTGATTTTGTTTGCGTCCCGTATCATGGGGTACACTCTGTAATGACAAGGAATAAAAAAATTTTGCGGCACAGTGCAGTAGAGTTTGTGAAACAACACTTTTACCTCCTGTACTGTCCAGTACTAACCTCACACGTCCATATTTCCATCCAATGCTGCGTCTCATCTTCTATATGCTGGTCTCGGATACAGTCAGATTGTGCTTTTCCTGCAGAGTGTTTTTAACCCTTAATGCACTCGTCTCATCATTCTCCTCACTTATTTTGTCACCATGTTCCCTACACGTTGTACTGCGAGTGGGTGTTCAAAGTGAACTACGAAGGAAATCGTGTTAAAAAGGCCCTTCCTGTCAATTTAAGGAAAAACATTGTGGAAGAAATGCGGTGCTTTTATGCAGTTACAGATCCTGTAATGAAAGGCGTTCGAGACTGCATTAATGGCGTTTTGCGCCATGCAAGGAATCGGCCATGGATGGACAATGTGGAGGACTTTCAGTGAGACCATACTGTTGTGCTGAACTGTATTGTACTGTACATGTTTTGCCCTACAGTACCTGCTGTACTTAAACAAAGGAGATGTTGTTGTGTGTTTTTTTTCACAGGACATGCACAACTCCAGTCCCTGAGGGCCGCAAACAGGCACGGTTTTCAATGTTGCCCTGAAAACCTGCCCTGTTTGCTGCCCTCTAGGACTGAACTGGTGCAGGTCTGACTGACAGTGTTGCGCACCATCCCACTGTACTGTACTGTATACAGTACTGGGTTTCTTTAATCAAGGAGATGTTACTTAAAATGCTTCAACATTGTACTGTATTTGTAAATAAATGTTTTTGTACTGACCCCACCAATAAAAGAACATGTTGAATTGCCTCACATTGTTTCCATTTGCTCCTTTGACAGTGTAACAAATGTAGAGGCTTGCTGCACTGTTTTTTTTACTGCCTGGTTGCGCAATTGGCGTAGGAACTACGGCAATTGGCGTGGGAACTAGGTCAATTGGCGTGGGAACTTCTGTTCTAGGGCACCTAGAAATAAAATTGCCCCTAGATGTTAGGAACCCCCTCACTTGACCCCAACAGGGTCCGAGCAGTAATGGTGGCGAGAAAGGGTCACGCCGGCGAGGAGGAACCTACCATTGAGCGTAATGGCGGAGAAAGCTTTGAAACGGCTAAGTCAGAATGAGCAGAAACCTGGAACCCACACCTCCGGTTCTGTTCGACCTAGAGGGCTCAGATTCGGTCACCATGTAGTCCTAGTTGCGGCAGGATTGCATGGCAAATTGCGACCCTCTCGTGGCAACAGAACGGAGTCAGGGTGATGTTAAAGTTCAGGTTTCTGCCATTGATTTGCATGGCAGAAAAAAGCCACTTTGATAATGTGCTTTTAAACTGTCTTTTGGTACCTCCGGTTCCGGGGGTCGTTCAAGGCTGATATTTTGCCACTATGGCAAGGGTCCTCCCGCATGAGGACCAGGCAAATTTCAACCCGCTCAGACCCACAGAACGGGTTATTTTACATTATATTCGCGCAATTGGCGTGGGAACTACTTAGGGCCGCGGTCAAGTTCACGGGCAATTGGCGTGGGAACTTCTGTTCTAGGGCACCTAGAAATAAAATTCAATTTGCCCATAGATGTTAGGCACTGTATACCACTGTACAGTATACTGTAGAAGACACATAATGACACGATACTGAACATGTAGAATAAATGCATAGTTTTATTTATTCGGGTTTATTACACAGTATACTGTACGGCCGGAAAACATCAGCATACAGTACAATATTATCCATCGAAATCCCCCCATTAGCCGTTTTCTTTTCTGAGGAAAAACAAAAAGAAACGTTTTAATGTACAGTAATGGTCAGCCCCCTAAAGAAGTACCCAGCCAGCCCCACCAAAATAATACGGCAACAAGACAGTACTCACCATAGAATTAAAATTCATTTTCCCCCAGATGTTAGGAACCCCCTCACTTCACCCCAACAGGGTCCGAGCATGTACAGTACTATATATATATATATATATATATATATATATATATATAAAACAGAATTTATTTGGATTTCAAAATATGTAGAGGCCAAACACCTTTTTACCAATACAATCCAGGGGGACTTTTATTACATGACTCTCAATACACCTACTGTTAATGGCAAACAAGTAAGCCAAATATTGTCTGTGCTTCTATAAGGAGGTGGTATTGATCACACTATACTCTGAGCGAGAGACTGCAATCTGTAGCACGGACAAGAGATACAGTCCACAAGTCCAGGCATGTTAATTCCTAATGCAAAAGTTGCTTTTCTACAGTATTTAATTAGGAATTCTGATTGTAAAGTTAAGGACGCCCCAATCTTGACATTTTATGCTAGAGAGAGCTGATGACACTGTAAGTCATTCAAGTTTATGTGCTAATAAAAAGTTATAGCACAAGACCAAGGTCACATCGCAAACATGCAGCAAATTACATAGATTATGGGTATCACCTCCCACTGGATCAGTGACTGCTTCACTGCTCATTATTACAGCTGGGGGTTTTATAACTTTGCGTACCATATTTCTGTTCTCATGCTCAACTTAATGCAACAATTCCCTGCATTCATTTGTAAGATATACTGTACAATATTTTGGAATTGCAGTGGAACATTCTAGGCAAAGAAAAGCCTATCACTGCCTATATAATCCCATATAGAAAGCGACACTGAATGAATCTATAACATCTGAATGAAAGATTTGATTAAAATATGAATGTGGGAAGATTAGGGTGCACTCATAAAACATTACAAAATAAAATGCATTTGCATACAGTACATCAAATTATCAGAGCGAATGACGGAAAACATGCAAGGTGGAAGCCAAGGTTAAGCGCAGTGAGATCTACGTGTCCATGATCTGGGTGGAATAACTCATGTGACTCCTTAATTCACTTTGCACCTACCTGTTTTGTCAGGCTCAATAGTCCCAAATCCTTTAAAGTACATGGATTGCATATTAATTGCGCCTCATCATTGGTTGAATTGAAATACATAACTTTTTGGGATCAGAGGAGGGAGTGAGAATATTCATACAAACACATCATTTATACTGTACATGCTGGAGCTGAAGGCAAATGTATTAGCAGCGCTATATCAATAGACGCTGGTTTTAACCTATCCCAGCTTCAAATTGCAAAGCCAGTATAACCAGCCTCACACTGATGAGACCCACAAGGTCGGAACAGCTGTCGGTGAGTAGGTTTAATGGCTATTCACTTCTGTAACCCAGGCTGTACTGAAAAGCTGTGTAATGCGGCAGGCATATGTTTATAGAGGTCCATGTCAAAATAAATTTGGAGCAAAAGGTGACACTGTGCTCATTTGCATGTCAATTCCCAGAATCCCTTGCTGCATTGGAGCACTGTATGCTAGGAGATAATGGGGAAAAGCAGGGTTGCCAACCTGCCTAAGGCTTAGTCCATAGAGACTGAAGCCGTGCGGAGGCGCGCTGAGGCTGAGGGAAAGCAGGCGTGGGCGTGTTGGGGGGCGGGCCAGTGATGTCACGGAGCTGGTTTTCCCTCATTGGGCGAACCGCTCACGTGACCGGCCCTGCGCTCCGGCGAGCTCAAAAACGAAAGATTTCTTAAGACACACGCTTCTGCAGGCGTGCGGAAGCGTGCGTGAGCCCCTGATAAAGCCGCTCTCATTGCGGCTGCAGGGGCTCAGTGCCGAGCAGCAGCGCGCCTCAACACGGGTCAGCGCCTAAGCGCTGGCCATGCCCGAGGCCTAAGACATGTGAATGTGCTCACAAGTGATATTTTCAGTTGCTGTAACATATTTTCCACTACTTGTGTGAACTTGCCAAGATTATTGTTGCTGTTGTTTCGCTCAAACTTTTCAAAACATTCTGTGTACAGCAAATAAAAATACCACTTTGTGAAAAGACCCCCTCGAACTTTTTTGACCAAAAAGTTCTGAATCTACTATATATTGTGGAAAGTTGTCTGTCTGCTGGCTATGCATTTGGACACCTCTTAAGATATCTTAATCAAATTGTGCCTCATGGTTCCTGAGATCAAGGAGCAGGTTGTTGTCTCTGTTTGGATATAATTGGACGCCATTTTGAATCAAGATGGTGGTCTGAACTTTTCAAAACAACACTGAGTTTAACCAAGTAGCTGGACTGAATTTAGGAAATCCACGTTTTGCACATTGGTAACTTTATGTTGGATGCTCCAGAGTGGGAACTGGAAAAAATGTTTATGTTTTTATGCCGAATGGAAAAACCAAAAATATAGTTTACCCAACAGCACTAGCATAAAAATACATACATTTTTTTAATTAAGAAACAGAAACATTAAATTATCCAGTTATAAATCTCAGTATTGTTTGGTTTTAGAATTCCCGGGTAGTTTCAGCTAGTAATATTATAGCAAAACTGTTGAATTGCACCAGGGAATCTATATTAAAATAATACCCAGACCCTGAAATAAGACTCTCTTTCTTGCAACAACCCTCCCCCTCATATTTTAGGCTATGGAATTAAGATTCTCTTTTGAACGGCAAACTGCTTGTGAACTTTTATAACGGTGTACATTTTGCTTTGGTGAAAAGAGGGCAAAGTTTGCATGGTTCGCTATTTAGGCCAATGGTTCACACATCTCCATTCTCCATACTGTAATACATGGGTGTGCAAACTGTGGGCGTGAGTTTTTCAGGGGGGGCGCAGCGCTTTAAATTTACTTACCTCTGTGTCGCCATGGCAACGTGGTATCACATGACCCCGTGGCATCATTTGAAACTGGAGCTGAGCCGGGGGGCGGTGGGGTGCGAGCAGGGTGGGAGAGTAGGCAGGGGGGCGCAAGGGGAATAGTTTGTGCACCCCTGCTGTAACACACATGAGAAAATGTTATGCTAGTTTCTATTTTGAGCTAACACATTGTAGATTATGTTTAGGATTCTGGTTGTCACACAAGGATGAGAGATTACATCAACAAAACATTACAAAAAAAAGGGATAGCCATCTAGATGTTTGAAATACTAATAAATGGGACAACAGACGACATGTAACTAAATGTGAAGTTACTGGCTCAAAGGGCTCACTGGTCCAGTTCATTTCATACTTTAATATTAACATTAAAACATGATTGAACAACTTGACATTTACAAAAAAAGGTGCTTGTTAAAAGCATTACCTTCCAACTTAATTAACACTAAAACGCTTTAGGTGTTCCACCAACTGCATATAAAACAGCTGTCATTTTCTCTGAAATAGAAGTAAACTAGAAGTCGACTTCAATAAAATCAATGGACTATGAATTCTTTGAAGCACAACCATAATGAAATGTTACTGCTGCAATATCCAGTTAGATAAAGGCTGGTGGGGTGGATGGGCCAGCTGCAGTAGCAGATGCAGATTGGATCGTGGGTTTTAAGCAATGCTGTCACTGAATAAACACAGGCTGGGAGATAACATTTCTACACCTCCCCAGTTTCCATGAAATTAGGTTTTGTTATTTTAAATCCCAAAACTGATAATCGTCTCGGTCCAAAATGTGCAGAAGTCATTGTTTCGCTGCTGGTATCGTAAACTAGCACGAATCATTAGGATGGATTACGTGCTGTCCCACGAGCTACATGCATTCACATTGTATGTTTGTGTATTGGAAAAGGACATTGCGTTTTCACATGTTACAAATGTTTTAATGAGTTTTATCTCATCCTTGTTACTTAAGTTTTACTTACAATATCAATAGTTTAGCAATAGCAAACGAAGAAATAGAGACGTAATTTTCCAACTGTATCTGTCCATGAAATGTCTGTGAATTGATTGTATAACCCTGTTCATTTAATGTAACCATGTATTGTTATAACTCTGTGCCCAGGACATACTTGAAAACGAGAGGTAACTCTCAATGCATTATTTCCTGGTAAAACATTTTCTAAATAAAATAAATAGTATACTAAGTGGTAAATAATATCATGTTAGAAAATTGTCTTTTTCCTCACATATGCCTTAGACCAGTGGTGGCCAACGCGTGCAACCACAACGGCATTTGGAATTGCTAGCATCCATTCCCCTTGGAACTAACGCATTTTGCTCACTACAGTGCTTTGACAAAGCACCGCGGTGCGCAAAATACGTTCGTTTTTTCGTATTGTTTTGCTACCATGCACATCTTGTTGGTACAATAAATCTGTTTTTTAACCAGCAGTGCTATATAGCCCTTATTTTTCCATCACAGAGCTGTGAACCTTCTAGTGCCAGCTGTTTAGCCGGATTTTGCACCTTCCTGCTAAACTCTCCAAGTTCTCCCTACTTACCACTTCGATTGTAAGCTCTTCGGGGCAGAGACTCCTTTTCCTAAATGTGTTTTTTTAATATGTGAAGTGCTTATTCCTATTGCAGTAAGTCACGTGTATTGTAATGCGCTATGTACATGGATGGCGCTATATAAATAAAAGACAGAAAAGCCCAAGGTTACATCAAATGTGACAAAAATACACAGTGAAATACTTATATATTCTCTTGAATAAGGGTCACTTAGTTAAACCCTTTGGCCAAAGCGTTATAAGCCTACAGCCACAACACAGCATGACCAGTAAGTAGGTCCTAACACTGCCTGTGCAAATTCTCATTTACCTCTGCTGAGGGGAGAATGGCCACAATGGACCTATGCTGCAGAAGAACATAAAAAAAAGTACAGATCTATTGTTGCCATACATAGGACGTAGATAGATAGAAAGATAGAAAGATAGATAGATAGATAGATAGATAGATAGATAGATAGATAGATAGATAGATAGATAGATAGATAGATAGATAGATAGATAGATAGATAGATAGATAATGTGTATGATGTGGTGGGTTTTGGGGTTCTGAGCTTGCTGGGATTGTGTTTATTAATTTGATTTTCAACTGCTATATAAATAAACACATACATACATGAATTTGAACCAATATACATTTCAGGACCATTATCCCATACAGAAAATCATATGCTTTTTACATTGATTTTCTTTCTACCTCTAAATAGAAAGTGAATTATTACAGTATACTCTGTAAACATTCTTAACAATCCTTCCAAGAATGGATCAAAGCATCTAACTAAAGTAAATTCATATTGTTTTTTTCAGTGGTAACGATATATAAGATTATTGCTAGGAAACATAAGGGGGACAACTGAAATATGTCTTCATTTACAGATGAGCATGTTTACAAGTGGCATGGTAATGCTCATCTCATTTGGGAAAACTGGGATCCTACAAAGGTTCATTTCCTTACCCCTCTAAAAAAAGTACAAATATTGTTGTAGTCTGTTACCAAGCAACATAAATATCTATCATAGAATCATAGATAATGTCTGCAGACAAAGACCACATCCCATCTACTTGCTTTGGCGCTTATGACCTGATTACAGTACATCCCTGTTTCCTTATACCACCATGAGTATTCCAACCAGAACTAAATGAATATACTAACAAATCTACGTAAGTACCAGCACTCACTGTCTAATAGCTAAATGATGAAAACAGTTGTAATGCAGAATAAACATTTAATAATAAAATGAACCAGAAATAAATCAAATGCTTAGCATACTTTCCGTTCTCCGTTTTTTGTGTATATTCCTTGTGTTTCATGTTTTTTCCCCTTTTCCTTCCCCCCCCACCCCGCACTTTGTGACATGCCCATTTATGATACTGGTTTCTGCAAACACATTTGATTTATTTCTGGTTCATTTTATTATTAAATGTTTATTCTGCATTACAACTCTTTTCATCATTTAGCTATTAGACAGTGAGTGCTGGTACTTACGTAGATTTGTTAATACTATACAGGGGAATAAGGGTCCCCTCTTGTTCCGTGCACCCTGCAATTGCATATATTTAACACTATCAGAGTGCTGTCTATCGTCCCCTTTTACCCCTAAATGAATATACTGTACTATTATCTACTCCCTACTTTGGAATTGGAAAGCTGTTGAATTAATTTGTCACCCTTTCAGTGAAGAACACAGTACTTCCTCACATTACACTGTCTAGTTTCAAAGCATGACCTCTTGTTCTAGTATTACCCTTCATCTGAAAATGCTTCTGTCCTTTACCATCTTGATACAGTACCTTTGATGTATTTTAAAGTTGTTGTCACTATCCCCTCTTCCTTGTTCTTTGCTGTACATGTTGAGGTCCTTGGGTCTTTCCTGATAAGTTTTATGATGTACAGTAAAGCATGCATAATATTAGTTAATATTATATATTTATTTACTCCTGAAAATATAGGGGCTTAGGGCTCAGCAAATGTTGGAACATATGTGATGCAAATAGTGTTGTTTTCATACTGGGTCGCAATGGGTCAATGTATCAATGTCATTTTGTCCCATGTGTGTCAGTTTGCAATTTGTAGAGGATTTACCAATTTTAATTAAATGTATCAAATTGTTCATGTCTGTGCATCACTTTTTCCCCGTAATTTTTTTTAAGGGTATAAGGTCATGTACAGTAATTTTCTGGCTTCTAGCAATCAGCATGTTATGTAAGAAACTGTTTCTAACATCTGACACAACTGTGCTTCAATAATGGCACAGAGCATCAAAACGTTCTTTTTTTGCTCCAAAATTGCCTTAATACATAGCTCCCATGGTCTCCAGAACTAAACACAGTACTACTCTACATGACAGGACTCTATGTGAGTACAGAATAGAGTCCTGGTACAGACTATGCTCTTAGAGAATTGAAACTGCTACAGTATTAAAGCGCAATCGAAGCCAGTGTTTTTTTTTTTTACATAGGATTGAAGCAGGGTGTCTCCGGAGTTGAACCCCATTAATTTCTGCCCTGGTGACCCCAGGGTCCTGTGCCCTGTGAGTGAATAGGAAGCCGTGACTGGTGCGGCTTCCTATTGGTCCACGTAACGAGGGAGCTTTAAAAAGCAGTGAGAAGCCGGCACCCCCTTTGCAGGTACAGTGGTGAGAAAAAGTTTGTGAATCCCAATCATAATTACTGAAATCCCTTCGTTTTTCCATGATAACCTTCTTAAATCAAAACCTCTCTTTTCTTAAATATCCAATAGGGTTTATATTAACCAATTCCATGTTTTTTGAAACAAAATGTAGATGTATGAATTAGACAAACAATGAGAAATTAGGAGTCAGGGTATGTGAAAAAGTAAGTGAAACCCTGGTTTTATCAGCTAAATTAAAGGGGATAATTAGAATCAGGTCTTTAAATAATTAGGTAGAACTTCAGGTGTGAGTTTGGGAGGCCGCACCCTATGTAAAGATCAGAAACTTTGTGACTTTGGTCTTCACCATACAGGTGTGTGAAAACACGTCATGCCACGATCAAAAGAAATCTCTGAGGACCTCAGAAAAGCAGTTATTGATGCTCAGCAGTCTAGAACGGGTTATAAAACCATTTTTAGGGATTTGGGGCTCCAGCAATCCCCTATCAGACAAAAGGAGAACATTCAAGACCACAGTCACTCTACCCAGGAGCAGTTGTCCTACCAAAATCTCTCCAAGAACAAACTGGCAAATCATCCAGGAAGTCACAAAGAACCCTAGAATAACATCCAAGGATCTGCAGGCCACTCTCACCTTAGGTAATGTGAGTGTTCATGACTCAACTATCAGAAAAAGACTGAACAAGAATGGTGTTCATGGAAGGATAGCCAGGAGGAAACCAATGCTCTCTAAAAAGAACATTGTTACCCATCTGAAGTTTGTCAAAGAGCACATAGATGACCCACAAGACTTCTGAAACAATGTTCCCTGGACAGACGAGTCAAAGGCGAGTCAAAGGTAGAACTTTTTTACCTCAATGAGAAATGTTATGTTTGTCGAAAACCAAACACTGTGTTCGAACAGAAGAAACTCATCCCATCCGTCAAGTATGGTGGTGGGAGTGTGATGCTTTGGGGCTGCTTTGCTGTCTCTTGCCCTGGATGGCTTTGATACGACCATTGACACAACCATGAATTCTGCATTGTATCAGAAGATTTTAGAAGAGAATGTCATGCCATCAGTCTGAAGCTGAAGCTGAAGCAAAAGTGGGTCAAGCAGGGACAATGATCCTAAAAATACAAGCAGATCTACAAAATAATGGCTGCAGAAGAATTTCCGTGTTTTAGAATGACCTAGTCAAAGTCCGGACCTAAACGCCATTGAAATGTTGTGGCAGGACCTGTAGCGAGCTGTCCATGTAAAGAATCCCTCAAATGTCACTGAGATGAAGCAGTTCTGTAAGGAGGAAAGGGCCAAAATTCCTCAAACCCGATGTGAGAGACTGACCAGCAGTTACAGGAAACGCTTAGTTGAAGTCATTGCTGCTCATGGGGGCGCCACCAGGTACTGAATCTAAAGGTTCACATACATTTTCCCACATGAATATTGAATGTTGAATTATTTGTGGATAAATAAATGTTGAAAAAGCATCATGTTTTTGTGTCATTTGTTTGATTAGTTTATCTTTATCAATTAACACACACATTCCCAGCAAGCTCAACCCCCAATTGATCTTTATCAATTGTTAGGATTTAGGCTAAGATCTAATAAAGTTTTAGGTTAGAAATATGTGAAAATCCTAAGTGGTTCACAAACTTTATCTCACCACTGTAAGTATCTCTGGAAGCACAGGGGTCCCCCGAGCATCAATTAATGGGGTTCAGCTTCGGAGACCCACTGCTTCAATCCTATATATTTTTTTAAATCACAAAACAAATTGCTGGCTTGGATTCCTCCTTTAATAACCCAGGAAATTAATCTTGGGACAATTAATCTCATTGATCCTTTTGTGATGGGTTCTTATAACACAGTGAATGCTTTCTTTTAATATGCTTATCATAAATGAAGTGACTTATCAAATTTCTATTCGTCCAACCAAGTCCTTGCAATAAAAGGCAAAGAAATATCTATCTTCAGGTAACTCTATAAACCCATGCACTCCAGTTAATTTAACAGCCAAATAATCTGCTACAGATTCCTAGCTAGATATTCAGCAGTTAATTAAATATAACTATATAATCAGACCAGCCACTGTAATTAACAGTAACCGACACTGTTCAGTAATCCTACTGCTTTTTGATAACTTCTTAGGCAGCCAACACTGACATTAGAAGTGCCTGAGGTCAGCATTGAAGGGATTAAACCAGATAAGGTTCTCTGTATCATCTGGGAAATAAGTGCAGGAACGGGCTAGGAGATATGTTAGAAACTGTGCTTATTTTCTTTTTGGTAATAATCCCAGATGAATCAAACTAACGGTCTTCTTCTCCAGAGTGATTTATGGTTTTCTGGACCGGTTATTTTTATTATGGAAACCAGCATAATTGCCTACATTGAATTATTACGGTCTGTAATATTTATTTGGGGGGATACTGTACATGGTGTATTGTGATTTACACAGCTCTACATTTGGAGTGTGAGTGGAACTCATAATAAATCCATAAAACCTTCTCTCAGCCAGACAGATATCTTTCAGAGCATCCTGTATATAAAAAAATGATTAATTCACACTTTCCACTGTGACAAACTGGTTATGTCATGGAAATAAACCAACTGTATCTGTTTTGTTTAACTATTTTTACTCTGATTAAATGATTTCAACCATTTGCTGTCAGACATTTCCCCAGCCAGGAATATGTTAAAAAATAGTTCGGCAAAATGTTTGCTTTTTGTCAATGATTATCCTGAGGCAAAAGCCAGAAATCAAGATTCCTTAATCTATCTTGCAAACAATGATATTGATCTCAGGCACATAAACATCAGCTATAATATCAGTTATCAGTTAGTATATTAATATGACCTTTAAGAATGTTTGAGGACTGCTGTTTACATTGGACTGCTAGCTTTGCCTCCAAAAAATATATGCAGGTCTATATGAAATAGCTTCATGCTGCTGAGTGTGGTTTGGGGAATCTGTTGCTTATAAATTGTCCTGAGGGAGTCGACACAGCAGTGTAAAAATTGTATAAATATACAGTCCACGAAGAGAGAGTGTGTGTACAGAGAGAAAACAAGAAGGGCCCAAGACAGTTTTATGGGAAACTAGCAGATAGTGTTGAGGTTCAGTTGGTCTACAAGCAATTAGTGAGGCGAGAGGAAATAAAAATATAACGTGAGCACATTCCCATATCGCAGACAGGTCTGCAACCCTGTCTTTCTCCATTATCTCTTAGCATACAGTGCTTCCACTGTAGTCAGGGATTCTGGGAAATGGCATGCAAATGAGCACACAGTCCAGAAAAAAAAGACTACTAATGAGTGGGAGGTGGGACCATAGAGAAATGATTAGGAACTGTGATTACTAAGCATCAGAAGTTGTAACTGGAACCCCAGTCGCTTTCTAGCACTTAAAGAAACAAAAACAGAGTGGGGTTTTATCAACAGGTTGGGAAGCAGCAGCCAATGTTACGTCATTTATCATTATCATGAAGAGTGCGTGGCCCTAGTAGTAACCCTGCAAGAACAGACAAGAAAATCTTATTAGCCTCAGCAGCGGCACACAGTTTTATGTTCAATTCACCCTACATGGTGTAGGGGTGTGTGTATATGTCTATTAGCAATAAAGCATTGAATGTTTTAAAAAAAAAAAGTTCATGTGTGTGTTGTGACCCTCCTCTGTGCTCAAAAGTCTATATAAGTGCGTGCACATGGACACTGCCTGAAGAAGCTGGAGAGAGCTGCAGATGCCAGTAAGTCCTCACATGGTGACATTTGATATCACGGTCTCATTCTGTGGACCCCGAGGACCATGTTATAACGGGGTTCAGCTGTATAACACACCAAAAACTGAACTTTATTTTGTATGCGCACTCTCTACAAACACACAGAAGCAAATGGAAGCCACTCCAATGATTGTGTATATACTTCCGGTCTTTCAATAATTTTTTACACTTCCATTATATGAATTTGGGAATCCGGTGAAAAATGACATGAAAGGCGCTGAATACATTAGCAAATGTTTTCATAAAACGCGAAATGAAAGAAAAATGTTTGCATTGGCCCATCTTTCGTGAAGAGCAGTACAGTGTCCAAAATGCAAACCTAAATGCGAAGGGTAACGTCAATGCTTAAAGGAAGATATGCGTTTATAATTAAATAATACAGTAGCTAAAGAAGAGTTTGGAAGAAAATTGGGGTCAATAGGCATATATAATGTATATGTGGCTATGCTGTGCATTATTCTGAATACAAATATACAAAATCATATTGAATTTTGTCTAATATTTGTATACCAAGTAAAACAAAGTTAAGCTTAAATTGAAAACCCAAATAAACATAAAAAGTACCTTTGATTTAATGTTAATGTCAACTCCAGTCCTCAAGAGCTACCAACAGGTCAGGTTTTCAGGCTATCCCTGCTTCCGCACAGGTGGCTCAATCAGTGGCTCAGTCGAAGACTGCACCATCTGTGCTGAAGCAGGGATATCCTGAAAACCTGACCTGTTGGTAGCTCTTGAGGACTGGAGTTGGCCACCCCTGGTTTTCACAGTAACCATATGTTAGAGTTTTGAGAGGTATTTTTCAATGTGGTATTCCTTTGCATCAAATAGTTTGCATAAACTCTTTCATTAAGTGTGATTATGTGATTTTGGTATGGCATAACAGGAGAAAGTTGTCACTAAGTGTGGGCAATTTCACTGGTGTTTGGGTTCTAATAACATTTCGTGTTTTTGGTTTGGCTGAAACTCAATTGGTTTTAAAATGAGCAGGATTTAAAATGAATTCAAAATTCAACAATTTGCCCAATTTTACATGGAGAAAAAAGCCCCACACACAAGGCTCGTGTTGGGGCTCGTCTTCTGCTCAGAATCGAAACCTCCAACTTTGAAGTTTGGTAAAGTTCAGATTTTGAACACATGAACCTGCCTGATCTGTACAGGCATACCCCGCATTAACGTACACAATGGGACCGGAGCATGTATGTAAAGCGAAAATGTACTTAAAGTGAAGCACTACCTTTTTTCCACTTATCAATGCATGTACTGCACATGTACAACGCATTTGTAACAGGCTCTCTAGTCCCCCCGCTTGCGCACAGCTTTGGTACAGGTAGGGAGCCGGTATTGCTGTTCAGGACGTGCTGACAGGCGCATGCGCGAGCTGCCATTAGCCTATTGGGCGATATGTCCTTACTCGCGAGTGTACTTAAAGTGAGTGTCCTTAAACCGGGGTATGCCTGTAATTGTCACTCAACAAAAATGAATGATATGGTTATTTTAGCTTTGAATTTGCAAAAAACATGAGGACTCAGGGTAAAATATTAAATCTGCACAGTTGTAGTTAAAGAGATGCAAAACTTGCACCGAGCTTCAGGAGCCAGACAAAATGTGGCTATTTTTTTTCCTTGACAACTTTTATAAAAATTCGCAAGCTTGGCGGAAACAAATTGGCACGCATAAATGTCAATATGCAGGGCCTTTCATGTTCTGTGCTGCTATTTTTGCAAAATTCTGGCAAAATTGTCACAATTTGGAACAAAGAAAAGATTTCACCAAAATGCAAAACTTAGGGGGGGGGGGGGAATCCAACAACATTTTCTCATCTCAAGTTATACTTGTAAAAAAATAGAAATCAAAACTGTGTCCGTGGCAAAGTCTTTTTCTGAAACAATATTCACATTTGTGCCAGAATTTCCACAGGTAATAAATTTATTCATAGAATTTACACTCCACTGGTGTGAATAAATGGTGTTGCATTATGAATGTAAAATAATGAATGATACTAAAAAGAATGATGGTCTGTAATTCAATTGATGTCGTTTTGTTCAGATCATAAACCAGAAAAACAATTTTATGGGCAGAAGGAAAACCCAAAGCTCAGAATACACCGCACACTACTTTTCCACGAGAGCACACAACAGTTTCTTCCTATTTTTACAATGAACAGAAAGATTAATTTTCTGAAATAAATTCTACAAAGATAAGCAGATGTTAACTAGCGCAATATATATAGTCAATTTAATGGCCTTTAAGACATATTAATGAATATGCTGCATAGAGTTTATTGAAGGCAAGTATATTCTGACTTTACAATTTATAAGTGGTGATTTAAACTCAAGAAATGTCTACATTCCAACTCATATTCTAGTTGCTTCAAATGTGTCCAATATGTCCACCTTGGCAATTTCAAGAGTCTCAACAGAAAGTTAGGTAGGAGTTTCATCACACATCTATTACAATGATATGTATAAAATTCTGCATCTCCTTTTCTTTGATCCATTCTGTGACCAAAAAAGGGACAAGCGAAAGGTGGCATAACTCTCTGGCTTAAAATAGACTACATGAAATGTAAGGAACTGACGTTTATGCGTGATGTTCGTGAATGGAAGACACCTATGCGTGAGATTTCAGTACCATGGAGAAGCCGTTGCACACCAGCTTCCATATGGTTCTTGACAGAATGGGATCTTGATCCAATGGCATGGAAACCAAGAAAATTGGAAGCCTCGTTCTGCTGCAGCCTTCATCTGCCATCACAGGCTTTAAGATAGGGACATCATCTTCTGTCTGCTCTGTAGAATCAGTAGGAGGGCAACTTCAACACTAACTCGTCAAAGACTATTGCTCAGAACTTTACCAGCATTAAAGAGCCTACTGCAAGGCTCTCAGTACTTTGAAAACCTTCATTGACAACACAAGGTGGAAAAATGCAGAAGCAGTGTGTTGCGGATCGAGTCAACAACCCAGGACCAACCATTCTGCTTGGAAACACATGCCGGAATTGCCTCACCAGTCTCCTTTCACCCACAGATAAGATAATCGTGGAAGACATTTATCCTTGACTGCAAGCGATTGCCGATGATGACTATTTCATCTGCTATTACACTGATTCTCCGTGTCAGGGAAGCTCTGGTCTCCTATTTGAATAAAATATGGAATTTGAATATTGAATAGGGGCCTTAGACCTACAGACTGCAGGGTAGACTCGTGAAAGTGCAAAATGTAAGGCACCAATGAAGGTGGTCTCAAGGACAGGGAGCATATACGGACGGCTGAGAATGGAACCTTGAGTGTGGCCATAGATACTGGCCCAGCCCACAGAGTTGATGCAGGGTAGAATCAGCAGACAAACGCAATACAACGGACGATACAGAAGTGAAGGTCAGGACGGGCAGAGGTCATGAGCAAGACTGGATGCAATGGCAGAAGCACATTGATCTGGTAACCAGGAAGTGGAAGTGGTTAGCTTTTAAAGGAAGCCAGGGGGGAATGTCCACAATGCTAATTTGCAACAGGTGTGAACAGTGTGTAACAGAGCTCAGAAGTATGCTGCAGCAGTCAGGCCTGATTCAACATTTATGATCATGGAAAGATTGCTATATATATATATATATGAATTGTCATTTAAAGTTTTCATACCAAAATGCAATTTCACTGTCACCCAATCACACGTATTGCATTTTCATGAGTTTACCCCTCCATGTGGTAAGGGGACTCAGCAAACGACTTATTACAAATGAGTTATTTTGTTGCCATAATGTCAGAACTGAGTAATGATAAGCTTTTGCAGCCTTCAGGCATTTATTTGATACATTTAGTGACCTGTTAGCTAAAGGGGGGGTTAATGGCATTAGTAATGATTATAAGATAGTCTTAAATTAATATCAAACTGAATAAGCGTTTCTGCCATTCATTCTTTAAAAAAAAAAAAAAAAAAACCCGGAAAGAAGATGACGTTGTGATACCTGAAGCAGAGTATGTTATGTGGGGTAGAAGCAGCAGAAAAAAACACTAGGGGGAGTAGACAGAGTTTTATCTAATGCAAGGGTACTCACCTCCAGTCCTCAAGCCCCCGCAACAGGTCAGGTTTTCAGGATAGCCCAGCTTTAGCACAGGTGGCTCATTCAAAGGCTCATTCTTTGATTGGGCCTCTGATTGAGCCACCTGTGCTGAAGCAGGGACTGAGTGAGCCACCAGTGCTGAAGCTGGGACTGATTGAGCAACCTGCGCTGAAGCAGGGCTATCCTGACAGCCTGACCTGTTGGGGGGTGGGGGCTTGAGGACTGGAGTTGAGGACTGGAGTTGAGCACCCCTGACTAATGAACCACAAGGTGTTACAAAGGCGCTTAAAACAGCAGTAGTGGTGCATCAAAAAAATATATAACAAGTTATAAACTAGCAGATTTAGAGTAGCATGTGCTAATTTTTCAAGCATGTTTTGCCAGGTGTCCAGTATTCAGCCGGACTGTCCTGTATTTGGACATGTATGTGTCCCGTATTACCTCTCTGGACACAGTGACCTGACCGGCTTGGGGGAGCAGGGAGAGAGAAGGGCGGATGCTAGGGAGCTGGACAGCTTCCTACAACCTGATTGGCTACTGGGTAATGCAGCCAATCAGGGAGATGATGTCAGTAGCCTGAGTGTGGGGCCAAGAAGAGGAGGAAACAGCATGGAGTGGAGAGCGGAGAGAGAGGTGTGTGTGTCTCTCTTGCACGTGTGTGTCTAGAGTGTGTGTGTGTCTCAAGCGCGTCGCAACTTTCACTACTGTGTCCAGTATTTTGGGAGAAGCCGCCTGCCAACCCTATTTTCTAATCAGACAAATTTGCCGATTTGCTTTCACGGTCACATGACCCATTATTCACATTCCCAAGCAAGTGGGAACTTTTACTAACATTTGTTTTTAAAGAAAAGGGGCAAAATGAAGGGAAAATCATGTGATCCCATTGAAATTCTTAGAAAGGCCATATATATCCAGTTTTGGAAAGGTACAAAAAAAATAGAGGAAATTAGTTCTCAAGGTTGAAAATAAATTGTAGTCATAATTAAAAAGCCAATACTCATGTGACATTCTGTCAACTAGGAACAATTATAATCCTTCGCTGGCTATAGAAACAGATGCAGTCCTTCTGTATTGCTAAATTAAACCCAGTTCCATTCCCCTTTGATACCATTTCCCAGAGAGAATTAGTGTATGCAGCTATTAGACTCTAATTAATGAGACATAGAAAACCTGTTAATACTAAGCAGCCTTAAAATTGCATAAATTGCTTATTTCTACTTTATTTATGGATTCGGTCAATTGTTTCTCTGGCAGTCCCAGTGCTGTGCAGTCCAGTTCCTCGCTGGAGAGCAGGCATGCTTTTGGGCTATGTTAGGCATAACTTCTAATCCTCTCTGGAAGCAAAATAATGAAAAGAATTGGTTAAGCTGCTGCTACCTTTCAAACATCTGAAATGTAAATATGCAACTGAGCTTTCACAGAATTAAAACAGCTTTCTGCGTTCAGAGCCTTTTCCGTAACCCGGTAGGACTATCACTTTACAAAACAGGCTGACTTTGTGGCAGCTGATGCCGTGGTCGGAAAAGGTCTGAGTGATTTCCCATTAGAGAACAAACAGCTGAAAAGAATCGTAATTCAAGAATACATTGAGAAAAGGGTCAACAGCGATCCTTCCTCGAAACAATATGTTGCTTGATAGGGTTACCTTTAGGCCATTAACATATCTGCACTTTAACTAACCCTTCTCCTGTGCAACTTAATCTTACAGAGCTTTTGAAGCCACTGCATGTCCTAGACAGCAAACATATGGCCATTTGCAAATAATGCTGTTAGTGGCAATGCTGCTCTAGCGTTGTTACAACAATCAAGAATCTTTATTTAAATGTTAAATAGATTAATGTACTTGCATAACATTCACAGTATACAGTAGCATTATGACAGTTAAAAAAAAATTATATATATATATATATATATATATATATACATATATACAGGGCTCAACAAACTAGGGCAAAACGCACTTGCCCCCCCAAAAGTAACTCGCCCCTCCCCAGTTTTCGCGCCACTGGAGCCCAGGTACGGCTTGATGGCGGTACCAGTGCACCGAGCCCCGCGCTTACAGATGCCCCTCTTCCCCATTACAAAAACATCATCCCAATGTATTCCTTGCAGATTAGTCCTCAAGGACTAATGACTAGTCTTGTCTTGTCTATGTCTATAGTGGCCATTATAAACATAGGCAACATGGTCCTAATGGCAGCCTAGGGTAAGTGATGGAAATGTGTCATATCAGTAGTCAGTTTAGTGAGTAGCATGTGAATAGGTCATTAGCCGTTAATTCCTAATTTACATACTCATTTGTAATACTGTCATTAAAATGAACACTCTTGCATATGTAATTAGATGATGCATACTAATTTGCATACTAATTAGAGATCCTGGTGTTAAATTTAGCCTACACGTATTGGTGCAATAAGTTGAGTCCTTAAAACTTTTGTAAAAATGGCAGTAGAAAATCCCCCCGCAATAGCGATATTGTTATTGAAGTCTACTAAATCTAGGCCTAAAAATCTTATGGGTCTTGGTTTTTTTTATTCGGGATGCAAGGTTGTGGTAACTTTTGATTTCACACACCCCTGCTAACCTTGCAGGGCTATCCCGCAGTTTAATTATACTACATGCTGATTATTCAGCACTATCCTTTTTTCCAGTTACACCTGATGACCAGGGAGGCGCGAGCTTCCCCCCCTCTCCTAGTATTATTTACATGTAATGTACCAATAACGAGAGGACACAGTCTGGAGGTATAATGGCCGCGGCTTTGTTTATTAATAATAAACATAATCATAACTGGAGATAGCGTGCTGCCCGCCCGCGCCAGAAAGTGCTCGGTGCTGGGTAATGTAAGAGGGGGCACCCGGAAGTACGTCCCGGTGACCTGCCCCCTCGCTTCAACTTGCTTTACCAGCCCAGAGCCCCCTTTGGCAGGACAAGCACCTACCCCCCCCCCCCTCCCAACTGCGCCACCGACGGGCCTGTTTAACCCCTCCTTAAATCAGGCCCGTACCGCCATAACCTCGCTCGCTGCCTCCCTGAACCCTTCTGCCATATCTCGGCTGCCCCTTTATTGGGGTGTCTTTACAGCAAAGGCGCCATTGTCTCTACCGAAAGTGGTGTTCACGCCATCCTGCTGTCCTGTCACCTTGAACCCCTTACTGTCCTTCTTGTAACATTTTGACTTGGGGTGCTGGCCCCCGCACCCGGCGCAGGTGTGTTGGAAATGACAATTGAGGAATCTGCATTTTGACTCATTAAATCCCCTTACATATGCCCGACTGTTTACCGACTGCGCGTCCCCTCCCTGCCAGCCGAGCGAACCATTCCGAACCCTCCTGTGTATTGTTACTGAACATGTCCCCCTGAAAGCCTGCCCCACGAGAGTTTGAACCTCCTCCCCCCGAAATGTGTTCTAAATATAAGTCACAATCCTTTATTCTCCTGCATACTTTGCCTGAATTCTACGTCGTATATGTCCACCATCCCATTCCCCCGTATTTTTGGAACGCCTTCCTGATTTTGTCCTGGTATTTGAACAACGCGGAGCATAATTGTGGCTCCTTTTCACCCGCCACGCCCGCCAATATCCCAAACGCCTGCACGCAGTTACCGAAAGTACGTGGGTACAACCGTCTTTCTACATCGTCCTTCTTGGCCTCCCCTTTCTTCTCGGATTTCGCTACTGCCTCGTTGTACCCAGGAAGCAACGTCAGTAACTCAACATAGTCCCCTGCCCAAATTCTTTCCTTCACCTCGTATGACAGATGCGCGCCCACGGATCGGGTGACCGCTGTGTACGAATCCCCATATGCCACATCCCCCACCCTCTTTGACCCTGATGCCGCTACTGGTACCACGGTCCCCGCCCCTTTCGCTGCTCCTCCTACTGCGCTAGCTGCGGCCGTTACTCCCACTCCCTGACCTGCTGCTGTTACCGGACTAACTGCTGGTCCTGCGCTGCCCGCGACCCTGCTAGCGCCTTCCTCCCCTGCCGAAGCCTGTTCCTGTGTAATCCTAGCTGACGCGCTTACTGCTCCAGGGTTCCACCCTGCTGCTGTTCCTTTTTGTGCCTCGCTTGACTTGCCTATGCCTGACGCTAGTAACGCCACCTGAACGACCTTTTCCATTATGCTGATCAATCTCGCCTCGGCATTGCCCGCCGCCCCCGCTACCGAACTCCCCGGTATCGGGGAACCCCTGATGCCTGGCAAGGTAGCCCCCCCTAAATGCGTAGCTCTCTCACACTTACCCTTTGGTGTCTCGGTCCCCGGCGGTGATGTGAACCGCCTGTCGGGACTAACCTCGAGGCCCTTGCCCCTCCGAGTTCTGTTCGCAGGCCCGCCAGGGCGCCCCATCCGCTTACGAGCCGTGGACGACGCAAAGCGAGGTCGACCGTGTCCCGACCGCTCCAGCCTTTCCTGTAAGAGAAAACAAGCTTGAACAACCCCCCCCCCCCCCCAGCCTCCCCTATTTCTAATCGGAGGCCCCCCCCCCCGGGCCCCTGCCCCCCCCCCCCCACACACGTGCCCGCTGTTGGCCCCAAGTGCTCTGCTCATCCGCCTTAGGCGCCAATCGCCCCTCCCATGGCCCGTCTGTCGTTCAGCTCGTGGCCACACCCACACCGCCATCCCCGCGCCCGGCATTGGGATCTTCCGTGTTGGACCTCATACCAGTGCTCATATCTACATATATATATCTAAATACATAAATATACGAACTTTTTTTTCTGTAGACCAACCGCCACTTTCCGTTCGCTTGCCCTCCAGGCTGCGTCCCCCTACCCACAGCCTCTCCCGTGACTAGGCTGTGGCCTTCCACCCAGTCGCCACTGACGTACCCTTCTGCAAACCTGAAAGGATGTCGTGCTCTGCCGCTAGGACCGCCTTTGTCGCTTGATGACGGCCATGCCTCGGCACATGTGGCCTCCGAACCCGCTTGAGCGCTCTCCAGGCTGCTCGACCCCATCCCCCGACCCCCTGCTTGAATGCAAGGGAGACGGAGTAACCCATGGCCCGGCCACCCTAAACCACGCTGACCACGGTCAATCAGAGCCACTCAGCCATGCCCGAAGGCAACCCGTGACCAATCCCCCAATAGGATCCCTGCAATGCCGCCCTCCAGAGGTCCCACATGTCCTGGTAATACCCGCCCTTGCGATAGTCCCCCCCCACTATGGCAGAGCATGTGCGACCCCGTATCTGTGTGTCCCCCTTGCCTACGCCCCCCCTGTGCTGTTCGCGCGCCCACCTCCCGCCCTGCTCCCAAGGAGGCGAGACTGCGCAGGAGACCAACGCGCCCGCCTCCCTCCGCTACCCGACTCCTCCCGCCATGCCGCAGCTGGCGGCTAGAGCGTGCTATGCGGGAGTGAGCGCGGGAGTGATCGCTGGAGCAGGAGTCCCGGCGCCTCTCCTCCTCCTTCCCCCCCGCCCGCCGATCGATCGAATCTGTGGCAAGCCAGGAGCAAGAGGCCGCACCTCCCTCCTGGCTGCCGGTTTTATGCCTAAGACCTCTCCCCCGGCCGCTCTTGCGGCCAATCCGGTTCGGGGAGGCCGAGCCCCCCAGTCATCTGCTGTGCCGCCCATTCAGGCTAGGCCAGCTTCATTATCTATAGTGGTCAATCATACGGACCTCCTTGATCCTTGATGGAACTCTAGCCAATGTGCAATTGTTTGACAGTTATATGAACTACAAATTAATCACTGCTGATAAATGCGTGTTGTGTGATCATTGTTGATAAAAACAGTATAGTTTTAAACGCTATCTTCTCCAATTTAATTAACAGACATTAATCTTGTGAATTATCATAGCATGTACAGTATCTCTGTTTATTTATGCCTATTTATTTCTCCAATTTGTGAAATCCTTTTTTTCTCCTGGTCTTAGAAGAAAATCAAAGACTTCTGTGATTTGTGATTTTAAAAAAATGAAAGCTTTTCAGATGAGAAGAAGAAATTAACAGTGGGCACTCCAAATACTGTATTTAAAAAAAGCTTATTAATTCACCGTCCTCAGCGATAAATGTAATAATAATAATAATGTCCTATTAGTGGCCTGGGGTATCTACTTGGGATTATCACATTAAGGGCCTTTTCGGGTAAGTGGTGCTAAGCCATGAGATCACTTTACAGCACTGTAAGACAATATACGGCACATTCAGAAGCATAGGTTGTAAGGTGCGTAGCATGGACACATTATGTTATGGCTTAGCACCACTTAGCCCAATCTGCAGCATATAAGACCTGGATGCCCTGAAGAGGCTGATTGAGTTGTACTGCATTTTCTCAGAGCATTCTGGGAATTATATCTCTTGTGACATTGAGGGTAAAAAAATAACCTTAAAAATGGACTGGATCAACCGTCCCAGGAAACTGGTTTCAGTTAGGAGCCCTAGCTCTATGCAACCTTGAATGAAACAATCTATCTAATGTACCATACAGGCCTAGCAATCAGGCTTAGGCAGCATGAACAGGTGGGCCACGATCTCACCCCTCAGGGGGAAGAAGTCCAGGGTAGCTGAGGATTAAAAATGGTGGGGGGTAGAGTTAGTGAAGATGATGAAAATGCACCTTTGTCAATCTCCCCCTCTCCCCCTCTCCCCCTCTCCCCCTCGCACTCTGCATATATTTTATGACTATAATGCTAAATGGATTCTGTACCAAAAGCAAGCCCAAAAAAACCCCAAATAAATAAAAATAAGTAAAGGAAGAGAAACAGCAGTGAATAAGGAGTCAGAGGAATGATGCTTCTGTCACAGCTTGGTGTGCGATTGTCCTACAATATGTGATTTGGGCCTATTGCCCAGTTAGTAATCAGTGTTGGTCTGCTGGTGTTTGAGAACGTCCTCCCATGTGGGGTGTGGTGGGGTAATGTGTCAAGACATACAGTACTAAAGTAAGCACCGTTTTGGGGATTTGGGCCTAAATGCTCGGTTTGAGCCTCAAATCAGTGACTTCCAGGGCTCTGTAGATCTATAATCAAGCCAGCAGAGTTTCCTTGTGGACTTTCCCTCCAGACTTCAACAGATTGTGCTGTTCTCTCTGCCATTTTATGCCAATGTCTAGTCGCACTCGCAGCTTCAGCTCTAACAAAACAAAACAAATTGTTCAAAGGTCACTATTTGGCTTTTTAAAAAGTGGCAAAATACGTTTGTTTTTTTACAAGTTTGATTGAAATTCTAAAGCAAATTAATTGAACATGCAATACCCATTGACCTTTTTAGCTTTAAGCAAACATTTTAGCAAACTAAAATAGGTAAAATTAGCAAATTCACAGTCGTACAAAATGTTTGCACCTATCTACTCCCTGCAGTACACCTTTGCTTCTAATAGCCCAGCACCACACCCATTAACAGAGCGTCCATATAGGAGCTCAAACGGGGAGAAGCCTGTGGATGATTGGGGAACTTCTCGTACCGCAAACAACAGGAAAAGGAGAAGTTCATCCCAAGCTCGCTTTTCAGTGTCCACAAACTTCCTAAGCATGGTTTTTAAAGTACGGTTAAACCTCTCTACCAATCCATCAGTCTGAGGATGGTAGACTGCGGTCCGGACGGATTTTACCTCCAATAACTTCAGGACATCCTGCATTAACTTTTCCATGAAATTTGTTCCCTGGTCAGTTAACATTACTTGGGGAAGTCCTAACCTAGAGAACAGTTCTAACAGCCTGTGAGCAACCTGTTTAGCAGTGGCTGATCTCAGAGGGAAGGCCTCAGGATATCTGGTGGCATAATCTACAACAACGAGTATAAATTTATGTCCCTTTGCAGAGGGTTCTAAAGGTCCGACCAGATCTTCCCCAATTCTCTCGAATGGGACGGCTACCAAGGGCAGAGGGACCAAGGGAGCCGGCTTCTGTCCTTTTTGGCTAGTTAACTGGCATTCAGGACATGTCTCACATAGTTTCATGATGTCACCATGTATGCCTGGCCAGTAAAACCGGGACGAGATGCGGTCCGTGGTCTTATCTCTGCCCAAATGACCACCCCAGGGGAAAGTATGGGCTAGGGTGAACACTGTTTTAATCAACCCTTTAGGGACTAGCATCTGTCGAATGACCTCCCCTGTTTGTGTAATCTTATTCATACGATATAGGATGTCATTCAACAGTTCAAAATGTGGAAACACTCTTACACCTTGTTCATCCATTATCTTGTTGTTGACCTGTACCACCTTCTCATATTGTCAAGCCAGAGCTGGGTCTTCCCTCTGCCTCTGACGGAAGTCAGGAAGATCCAGGTCTGGCAAAATTCCCGTATCTATCTGTTCCCCACCCTGGTCATCTCCAGCCATGACCTGCAGTCCTTTGGGCTGACTAATGTTACCAAGAGTCCCAGCCTTTCTTAACCAGTCCTCTTTTTCCGCACGTCTCTGTTTACGTGTCTTTGGGACGGGGTGTCTACGGGGGAAAATCTCTGGGGAAAAAGGAAACAAGTCTCCGGGCTTCTCCGGTACCAGAGAAGTAGGCTCCGTAGGAGTAGGGGCCAACAATGTTTCGAAGTAGGGCCAGTCTCGGCCAAGTAGAACAGGAGCAGGTAGCCAGGGAGCAACTCCCACTAGTAGGCTAGCCTCTTGATCCTTGATACGCAGTAGAACATTTGCGGTCGGGTATCTCTTTGTATCCCCATGGATACACTCGATATTCCATGGAGAGTCATAGGATAGTCTGTTGCTTGGAATTAGGCCCTCTAGGATCAGGGTTTTTCCAGATCCCGCGTCCAGCATAGCTTTGACTATTTTCCCCTCCAGAGATGCTGGGACTAACCACGGATTGTGGTCCCCTCGGAAAGAAGCTGTGGCAGTGGTTCTGCCATATGAACAGTCCATCTCATCATCTCCGGAGTCCGCAAAATCGGTCGTCAGTGGAAGCTCTCGATGGGGTTCGGTGTTTGGACCTCTCCGCTGTTGGATGGGATCCTCCCTTGTGGTTGGTGGTGGTATCCTCTCCACCGGATGGGTGACGGGAGTCCAGGTTCTCGGGGAATACTGTGGGTGGCAGACTCCCTTGAGTGATCCAATGGCATCTGACCCGGGACGGGTGTCTCTGCGGGAGTTTGTACCAGGAACCCTCCGAGATGGGAAAGGGTCTTCCGATCGGGTTGACTGGATCTCCTGAGCTGGCGGGTTGTAGACCCCTCGATTGTCTGCTCTCCTGCCTCTGGCATCACCGGAAGCAACTGGTGTTTGCACAGACCGTTCCCAGCTATCCTGCTGGGTGTCGTCGCCAAGGAAGTTTTCCACCAAGCGGACCGCTGAATCCAGGAAAAATGCAGCGTGTCTTTTTACCCAGGAGTGGGAGGAGGGGGGCAGTATCTGAATGAACTGCTCAAGCACAAACTGTTCAAGGATCTCTGCCTTGGTATGCTTCTCCGATTGCATCCACCTGGTACATAAGTCTACTAAGCGGTGGGCTACGACCCGGGGTCGGTCTCTGTTTGCATATTTGACTGTCCGGAACCGCTGTCGGTAGGTCTCTGGAGTGAGGCCTAGGCGATCCAGAATAGCAGCCTTTAGTTGCTGATAGTCCATGGCTTCATCTGCTGGAAGAGCCTGGTAGGCTGCCTGAGCTTCTCCTATGAGGAGTGAAGCCAGAGTCGTTACCCAGCGATCAACTGTCTAGCCATGGGCCGTAGCTACCCTTTCAAAAGTGAGAAGAAATGCCTCTGGGTCTTCGGTTGGCTTCATTTTAGGCAGCATCACCGGCGGGTTATTTGGAATCTCTGGTCTGCCTGGGGCTGGACGTTCAGCCAGCAGTTGGAGTAGCTTTTCCTCTCGCCGGGCCTGTTGCTCAACTTGCTGGGCTTGTCGCTCAGCTTGCTTCTCTGCTAGCTGGAGCTGTTGCTCAAGGAACTGAGAAAACATTGTCTCCATTTTTTTTCTGTGTGGCCCTTCAGATACAGGGGTCATCCGACATCCCACTTCTGACACCACCTGTGGCAGGACGGCCTGTAGCCGAGGTCAGGGAACAGTCCACACGTGTTGTTTTAGGATAATGAAAACGTTCAGTGGCTTTATTTCTCCACAACATAACATAACATGTGGGTATACTGTCCCTTTAAACCTAAACAAAACCTGCTCCACATTGGGAGAACTGACTAACACACCAGGCGTCTCTAGTAGGCTCGCTGGCTAAACCATAACCAGACCGTAAGTGTATTTTTAAGCAGTCAGGAAAAACAAATGAACAATTCTTACTTTGGTTGTAGTAGTGACTTTGGTGAATCCGTCTGGCTAGCAGCTCACATAGCAGTGTGCTCTAGTCTAAGGCAGCCCGCTACTGCCAGTAACAAGATCCTTTTCTACCTTGCTGGTTATCAGTTGTCAGCTTACCTCCTGATTACCTAGCTTCCTCCTGAGTTAACCTTCTGAGTGCTGGATGAAGCACTCAGACATATGTTTCCCAGGCATAACTGATAGGGGTTGACTTCACCCTGTCACATACTCCAACTAAATTTTGACTTTAAATGGAATGTGAACCATATTAAATATCTAGGGGTTCAACTAACAAAAAATTATTCAACCTTATACAACGCAAATTTTAAACCCTTTTTTGACCAGATAGTCAAGGACTTAGCCAATTGGAACCCATATATAATATCCTGGTTTGGGAGAATAACCACTATTAAAATGAACATTTTACCTCGACTCCTCTACCTCTTCCAAACTCTCCCGGTTAAAATCTGTCAGAAAGATCTAAATAATATTCAGAAGAAAATGTTGAAATTTGTCTGGCAAAACAGGCGACCTAGAGTCCGCAAAGATATTCTTTATAAGTCCAAATTAGAAGGAGGCTTAGCTCTTCCGAACTTACAAAACTACTATAGAGCAGCTCAATTAGGGCAACTTGTTATCTGGCATTCAAACACAACCGAAAGGAGGTGGGTCGAGATAGAAGATTTGATCTGTTCCCCATACAAAATAAAAAATCTTCTCTTTCGCAACAAAAAGTCTAGACCACCCGAGAGTTTCAAGAACCCGGTGATATCCTTTGCCTGTAATCTCTGGGACTCCCTCAAATCCAAGTTTCAACTAACTGGACCCCTTCCCTCATGCAACCCCTATTCTCAGACCCCTCCCTTCCTTTTTACACAGAAAACCCGCTCTCCCATACCTGGGTTCAAAAAGGACTCACGGGAGTCAAGGATATTCTCACTCAAGGGAAAGTCCCCCCATTCGCTTCTTTACAAACGAATCACGACATCCCCACGTCCAATTTTTTCAGATTTCCCCAGGTTAGGCATTATATCCAATCAGTCTACAAATCAAGCCAACCCCATGCTTTAACTCTGTTTGAAGACTGGTGTCCACACCAGCCCCACACGAAGAGCATTACCTCCAGAATACAGTGGCGGCACGCTTTATTCTAATGCGGCTGCCACCGCGGTGTGGGGAAATTTTCGATTAGCCGGCGGCTCATTTGGGGTTTTCCCTGGCGCGTACGGCGTGTCACTCTGGCGCCGGTCACACGTTCCAGGGTTCCCCGGCATCCCCGAAGGCTGCAGAGGCAGCAGGCGTAAGGGGGAAGCTGCAAAAAGCTGCGCGAAGCTGGAGCAGCCAGGGGGAGCAGCCCCAGGGGTTCGGGGAAGGGGAGGGGAAGCATTTTAATTAAACAAGCGGGAAGGGGAAGATGCAGCTCGCTCGCGGCTCCGTTTTGGCACCAGCCGGGCGTCAGCTGAAAAAAGTCCCGACCATAACGGGCAAATGTTAGAATAAACTGTGTCGGTGCAGTATATCAAAGTTTATCCTCTATCAAGAGCAACCAAACCCCCGATAACTATATGGTAATGGTTGAATAATAAACCAACTGGGAATTTCAAATGTGGGAGATGCTCTGTTTGCAAACACATGCATCCTGATAAAAAAACTTTTAAATGCCCAAACGGTGATATTATTAATATTAATGATTTTATTCTTTGTAACACTGACCATGTAGTGTATTTATTAGAATGCCCCTGTGGTCTTTTCTATATGGGACGCACAAAACGTGCTCTAAAAGTACGCATTTTAGAACATTTGCGGAACATTAAACTGGGGTTCATGAAACACAGTCTCTCTAAACACTATGCAACATGCCATAGCAGTGATCCCTCAACCCTCCTTTTTAAAGGGATTAAACATATTCCAAAGAATAGGAGAGGGGGGGGACAGGGTTAAGGAATTATCCAGGCAAGAAACCTTCTGGATACATAAATTAAATACCTTGTATCCAGGAGGTTTAAACGAGGACATAGATATTTGGTCTCTGTATTAATCATTTATCATAAGTAACTCTTTTTCAAGTTTCAAAAAAATTTTATATCATATTATGTCCTTTTATTCTATTTTATAATATGCCTCTAGACATTGTAATCATTTTAACCATTTTAATTTCATTTTATTCTGCTGCTCAATATGTTCAGAACCTTCCTAACACTTTTATGCTTCTTATATATCCTTAATTTCACTACCTATTATTTAGGTCCATAGGGCAATGATATTATTGAAACATTTTACCTCGACTCCTCTACCTCTTCCAAACTCTCCCGGTTAAAATCTGTCAGAAAGATCTAAATAATATTCAGAAGAAAATTTTGAAGTTTGTCTGGCAAAACAGGCGACCTTGAGTCCGCAAAGATATTCTTTATAAGTCCAAATTAGAAGGAGGCTTAGCTCTTCCGAACTTACAAAACTACTATAGAGCAGCTCAATTAGGGCAACTTGTTAGCTGGCATTCAAACACAACCGAAAGGAGGTGGGTCGAGATAGAGGATTTGATCTGTTTCCCATGCAAAATAAAAAATCTTCTCTGGCTCAACAAAAAGTATAGACCACCCGAGAGTTTCAAGAACCCGGTGATATCCTTTGCCTGTAATCTCTGGGACTCCCTCAAATCCAAGTTTCAACTAACTGGTACCCCTTCCCTCATGCAACCCCTATTCTCGGACCCCTCCCTTCCTTTTTACACAGAAAACCCGCTCTCCCATACCTGGGTTCAAAAAGGACACACGAGAGTCAAGGATATTCTCACTCAAGGGAAAGTACCCCCATTCACTTCTTTACAAACGAATCACGACATCCCCACGTCCGTTTTTTTCAGATTTCTCCAGGTTAGGCATTATATTCAATCAGTCTACAAATCAAGCCAACCCCATGCTTTAACTCTGTTTGAAGACTGGTGACCCAGCCCCACACAAAGGGCATTACCTCCAGAATATATCAAAGTTTATCCTCTATCAAGAGCAACCAAACCCCGATAACTATATGGTATCCTGGGAAAAAGATCTTAACGTCTGTATAGATCTCGATACTTGGAAAGACATCTGGGAAGCTGCCTCTAAAAATTCATTGTGCGTTGTAATAAAAGAGAATGTTTATAAGTTAATATTCAGATGGTCTATGACTCCTGCCAGGCTGCACTCTTTTCTCTCAAGGGTCTCCCCTCTGTGTTGGCGTGGTTGTGGTGAAGTGGGGAATATTCTGCATATATTCTGGTCATTTCCCAAAATCCAACAAACATGGACGGAAGTGTTCACCTTAATACACAAGATCCTAGAAATCACTGTCCCACATGACCCAGTATATATATATTGCTAGGCAAGCCAATGGCCAATATTCCCCGAAAAAAAGCTAGAGTACTAGCCCAAATGTTAAATGCTACACAGTGTACAATAGCCAAAAATTGGAAACAACCTGCCCCCCCCCATCCTTAAACCAAATAAATAACAAAAATTGAGATATATGGTTTTATGGGAAAAATCCTCAGCTTATCTGAATGGCCGACTCAACCAATTCTCTGAGGATTTGGGTCTCCTTGGTTTCGCCATGCAGGTATATCCCCATATATAGATTAGAATACTTGGAACAGAGTGATATATGTGACAATTAAATTGTTGTGTACAATGCTATATTTTTACAAATGCTATCCCTTCCCCTCCCTCCCCTATCCCCCCTTTTATATGTTATATGTTTTGTTAATTTTTCTTTTGTATGAAAAAAAAATGTTCAATAAAAATTTAAGTAATAAAAAAAAAAAAAAACATTTTTTATAAAAATATTTAAAAAAAAACAGGCTGCTCATATACAGTAGATATAGTAAGTTAGTTATTCCTCTAAATCACTGGACTCCCTTTATATCTTTTAGCCTGGGCATTAGTTTAATGACTCTAACTTTTTCGTGATCATGCTGAAGTCCTTCAAATGTCAGAAGGTATCCAATGTAGGCGACTTAAGTCCTCTTTTGCTTGTAGACATTCAACTTGAGGTTCTTCTCTTTGAACTTGTCTAGGAACTGTCGCAGTTCCGAATCGGATAGCTTTCTACTCACTGATTATTCCTTTCTTCCACAATAAGGATGTCTTCTGCTACAATCTTTATGTCTTCATGTCCTTCTGAGTTCAGTTTGAGCTGGAACACCTCTGGTGCACAAGTTATTCCCATATCCATACAAACCCAGCAGAACCTTCCAAATGGTGTGGCAAATGATATCATATAATTAGTTGGCTTTTTTTAGCGTGACATGCCTGAAGCCATTCTTGACATCACAAACAGTAAATACTTTTGTCCTTGATAGATCCAGTAATATGTCCTCAATTGGGGCACTATGTAGTAGCTTCTATGCAATGCCCTGGTAAATGGATTTGGGTGTATACAGATCCTCAACTTGCTTGATGTTTTTCTTACCACAACTAAGCTACAAATCAACTCAGTGGTGAGTTTTACTGGTGTAATAATGCTTCTTTTAGTGAGGTTGTTAGTTCCTTCATCAGTGGTCCTAGGAGAGCCAGTGGAACTCTACATTTGGGTGGCATAGCAACTTGTGTCTGGTGGTCTATTTCTCATTTCAGCTTCCCTTCCATGTGACCATCTCCTTGAAAGACACCCTGTCGAGATGTCAGGCAAGGACCATGGAGCCTTTCCTCCCGCTCTGAGATATTTTGGAGCAATACGTAATCACAGTTGCACATGCGTTCTAAAAAAATGTTGAAATTAAAGCAACCCAGTTAGAGCTTGCCCAAAAAAGGGTGACATTTTTAAAATGTATAGATACATGTGCTGTCAGGTGTCACATCACATCATGATAAAAAGAAAGAAAAAAACTCAGCAGCACACCAAGAAGTTAGATTGTAATTGTAACAGGGGAGTTATCCCTGTTCAAGTAATGTGCCTCTAATCCAGCAGTGTGGTGGTTAACTGCTGGTAGTCAATTAACAAACACCACCTGCCTGATTAGATTGCTTACAAAAGCCTGTCTTTTGAGACAGGAAGTGAGATTCCTTAGCTCATACCTGAGCTGACCTTGGAGACAGAGCAGAGATTGTCTTTGACTCTCACAACTTGTCTTGAGCCCTGCCAGAAGACACAGCAGAGCTGCTTTTAAGACACAGGGAAAACTTCTAAACCTGAATGCTGACACACCCTGAGGAAAAGGGAGCTGAACCAGGGACAGAGAAGATTTTCCCTCCAAACCACAAGGAACAGATAAGACTTTCATTTATCAGACTTCTTATATATGCTTATTTCATGCTATAAGTTTTGGGGCTGGGAGACATGCTTATCTAAGGGAGTTGTGAACTGCATAGTATTTCACTAGAAATACTCCCAAGTGAATAGAAGATTTGTTTACCCCTTGTTTGGATGGTTTCCTGATGTTAAGGAAAAAAGCGCAATACAAAGAATTATTTAATTTCACAATAACGAGTCTCCCTTGCATACCTCTGTGAGCGTCCGTCCACATATGGTGTCCGAAGTGGGATGAGAGGTGGTCTTTGAAGTTAGAAAGGACCGGAGATTTTTTCTGTGAAATATTTTTTTTATGCTTTTTGCCTACAAACAGTCTGAGCAACATAAAAAAAAAAAAAAAATCTCATGCAGCAGAGATCAGAGTTAAAGTGATACACACCACTGAAAACTTACAAAACCCCAATCCCAAGAGGAGAGAGAGAGACTGCTGAAGCAGGTAAACCTTTATTTGCCTATCACAAAGTGTAATATGGTAATTTAAATAGGGGTTTTGCCTTCTAGCCATAGTCAGGGTTCAAGAAGTGAGTCAGCCCTTAAAAAGGGATAGGTGTTTGTTGTTTTCAAAAGTTTTGCTGAAGCAGTGAATACAGATGGTGACCCATGAGCGGTACTGATTTTGCAAATAAAGGTGGCCACACCGCATAGGACTACCAGCTGTGAATGGAGTATATGCAGAAATGTGTGAAAATTGATGTAAGACTGTGCTGAAGCAGGGGAATTTTTAGCAAACAAATGCTGAGTGTAAAATTACCCTACAGGGGGAAAAAGGAATTGCTGAACTTTGTAAAAGATATTCCAAAGCCAATTGCTAAGTGTTGAGTTACCCTGACGGGAGTGAAAGAAATATTCCACTGCAAAGAATGTTTTTTTTTCTGCAAGTAAAAAAGTTTGCTTATGTATCTTGGGAGCAAAACAGACACCCAAAGTGTGGAGTGGGAATGCTATAATACCCAAAGATGAGACTGAAAATTACTGAACTCAAGCAGAAAACCACATTATTTGGTTGAAGCAGAGAGATTGTACCTAGCAAGTAAATGGTGTAAAGCAAACAGAAGTTTTTACCTAGCAACTACACATTCAGCATACCTAATGAGAGATTAAACCTAGCAAGTAAATGGTGTAAAGCAAATAGACTTTTTTACCTAGCAACTGCACATCTTGTATACCTGATGAGAGAAAATGCATGCACAGCACTGCTGATATTGTAAAACATATCCAAGAAAGAAAAATTCTACAGAGATGCCTGTGATGCCTCTACAAGCAAAATATGCCCACCTATAGGACTACCACAATTGGGGTTTCTAGCAAATACAGTGGCAACAGCTGCAATAACGCCTCCTGAGGTCAGGAAGAAAATTACACCTGATAGCCTAAAAATGGAGGACAAGATGCAGCGTTCCTGTAATGAACCCTACCCCACGGAAGAGTGGCCCTTCCAGTCCAATAAAGAGGAAGACATCTCTTACGGGGAACCTGAAGCGAGTCACACCCACAAAACACCAGAAGAATGGTGGGGGTGCCTGAACTCGGCATGAACTGAAAAAAACGCTCCCTTTGATGACGAATATGATCAGCAGGAGAAAAAGCGGGAGCAGTGGATCACCGAATATTTCCGTCAGCTATTACAGTTGCAAGAAAAGCCGGGTGGATCCAGTGACGCTGCTAAAATTTCAAATGAAGATGGAAACCCCAGTATCCCTGAAGGGACGGTGTCATCCAAATTAAAAAGGCGGAAAAAGAAAAGCGTTTCTTCACTTACCGTGGAAGGAACAGACACGTCCGCAGATCCTGTGGAGGAAAAGGGCGGCCGAGTTGCCCTGCAGCCTAGAGAAAATGGAGAATTCGTCCCGCGGTTAAACGAATATCCAGAGGGCCCAAGGCAGAAGTCGTGTACCCCAAAGAAGTGTCTGTCTGGTGCCAACAGTGAGGAACCCTCAACCAGCCATCCCAGGGAAGCGGAACCGGAACTAGTGAGTTACGATCCCTTGACCAGCCCTGAAGATGCCCTGAAAAATGCCAGGCATGACTGTGATATGCTCCGTGAACAATTGAAACAAAAGGAAGATGGTTACACAGAGCTACAGAAAAATAACGTGAGGCTACAAAAAGATGTGCTCACAATTTACTCTTTAGCCAGGACAGAATTGCACGATCTCAAGACTGAGCTAGATACTGCAAATGCTACTATTTCCGACATGGATGAAAAGCAGAGCAAATCTGATAAAATGGTGGCTACGCTAAAGCGGAAGTATGAGGAGGCACTGAAGCAGATGACAGTCTACCAGCAAGAGGTTCACGCTCTTCGCATAGAGCTGAATGCCTCACAACAGGAGGTCAACAGTGTCCGGATAGAGGTGGACGTATCTCAGAAAGAGGTTCAGACACTCCGCAGAGCACTGGATGCCTCGCATCATGAGACCAACAGCTGCCGCACAGACCTGGAAGTTTCCAGAAAGGTACTACACAGTCTCACTGAGGAGCTGGACATTTCTAAAGAAATGATTGTCAATCTTAATACAAATCTCCAAGTCTCCCAGAAGGAGCTTCAGACCCTCACCTAAGGGAAGATGTCTACGCCAGAGACTGTCATTTTCAAGCAGATTTGCGTAAATGGAAGGAGGACGCACAAGAGGCCCCTGAATAGTAAAGAGACTGAAAAAGGAGAAACATTTAAATCTACAAAGAAAAAAAATTATAAACGCAAAGAAGAAATTTTCAGTTGACAGACGAAGTCAAGGAAAGAAATGAAAAGCACAGACGAGCTTTAAGGAAATAAAATAGACTTTGGAAGGTGAGAAGATTTTGAAGCAACGCCCAGGCATCATCGACCCCGCACGATACCCACAACGGCAACGCGTGTTGCCGAACTCACTCGTATAAGGGCGTGAGGGAAATGAAGCAGCGAACTCTGCAGAAGAACATCTTGCGGCTGTAAGAAATTCAAGTGCTTGCAGGACGTCTGACTACCCGCTATTCCCCCCCGCAAAGCAGCATGAAACTGAAGGCTACCCTGAGCGTCCACCGCAAAGGCATCGCTAGAGGCAAGCCAGAACCCCAGGTGACCCCGGCACAAAAGGAGCACAAGAAGGCCAGAACAACTAAAAACATAACTGTTGGCCCGAGCAAAGAAAGTTCATGAGTGCTTCAGATGTCAATAAAAATGTGGAATGCCAAGCTCAGAGAATGCAAAGCGTGCAGAGATAATTCACAATGAGAAGAGACTTTTGCAGACCGCACTCAAAATAAATCAAATCATGGATCTCTCGCTGATGAGATTACAGTCCTACAAGCCAGTATTGACCCTGAACTAGCGTTCAGTATCCCACAGCCCCAAAACCCATGAACAAGGGTAACAGTGGGCTGGGAATCCGCTCCAAGACTAAAGACAAGGTTTCAAAATTTGCACCACCTAAACAAGCACTAGCAAAACCTTAACCACCCAACATGCAACAAACGAAGGACACGTGCTGAATCAAAACCCAGAAAGATCCTTAGCTTATGAAGCTGAAAAGATGAAACATTCCTGGAAGTGGTGTGGAATTGTACTTAACCTCAAATAGGCTTAACTAGCACCCCATTGAGTGGAAAAGGGCAGAGGACAAGGCTTTCAAAAGAGCGGAAAACTCAAGGGCTGTTTTGTAAAAACGCTCTGCAACTAGCTGCCATACAGTATGCCTCTACAATAAGAACGATCACCCCGACGCGAGGGAAATTTCATGACCGCGCACGTGAAAAAAAACATACTAGAAAAGTCCTCTCGAGCACTGAGGGTGTCTGATCTCAATCACCTTCAGAGGAACCAACGAATAACTGAAAAGGTAGCCAATTCCCCAGCATGGATAGGGTTTCTCCTTCCTCCTTCCACTCTCATCAGTCACAGAGTATCAGAAGAAGTGGAAGGATGGGGCTTTGGGCCGTGCAAACCCGAGCTTATTCCCACAAACATGGGAGGTATGTAACGGGGAGTTATCCCTGTTCAGTAATGTTGGCTCTAATCCAGCAGTGTGGGTTGGTTAACTGCTGGTAGTCAAATTAACAAACACCACCTGCCTGATTGATTGCTTACAAAAGACTGTCGTTTGAGACAGGAAGAGAGACTCCTTAGCTCATACCTGAGCTGAATTTGGAGACAGAGCAGAGATTGTCTTTTACTCTCACAACTTGTCTTGAGCCTTGCCAGAAGACACAGAAAAGACACAGGGAAAACTTCTAAACCTGAATGCTGACACACCCTGAGGAAAAGGGAGCTGAACCAGGGACAGAGAAGATTGTCCCTCCAAACCACAAGGAACAGATAAGACTTTCATTTATCAGACTTCTTATATCTGCTTATTTCATGCTATATGTTTTGGGGCTCGGAGACATGCTTATCTAAGGGAGTTGTGAACTGCATAGTATTTCACTAGAAATACTCCCAAGTGAATCGAAGCTTTGTTTACCCCTTGTTTGGATGGTTTCCTGATGTTAAAGAAACAGGCGCAATAAAAAGCCTTATTTAATTTCACAATAACGAGTCTCCCTTGCATACCTCTGTGAGCGTCCGCCCACAGTAATATTAATATATTATCATTCCATTGTATAACGACAGTTAGTGGGGTCTGATATGTTAGTCCCATTGGCACTTTCCTCAGGAAGGTTTCTTTTGCACTTTGTGGGTTCTGGAAAGGTCATTGAAAGGTCTTCCACCTCTGACCCATGATTGTTTTCTATCACTGCAAGTCTGATGTTTTCTGGGGCAACTACTGCACCGACACACTTTATTTGAGCAAATACCCGGTATGTACCTGGCAGATACCTGGAATGCGCCGCTCCACACCTCTGACAAGCCCCGTTGCATTTGCCTTCCCAGCCTGGGTTCATGCCTGGCTGACGGGCGGCTGATCTGTTAAATGATAATGATTAGGATTTAATAGGCTGCAATGCTTCGCGTGTCTACCAGATGGCATAAATTCATGAATTGTAATGCAGTATATATATATGTACTGTGCAGTATTGCAGCCAGCGGGAATAAAATGCTTCAATCCCTGCCGGAAAATAACTCAATGCACTCGGGCAGAAAACAGTCACAAACCTCAATACACCCGGGTATACCCGAATTCGTGGGACTAGCCGAGCTCGAATAAAGTGTGTCGCCAGTGTACAGCATTGGGACACAAAGTGATTCTGTTTTCTGCAACCCTTGCACCACCCTGGGATCTGCAAGGTCTATTGCAGGAGTGGCCACCTCCCTGTAAGGAATCCACACCTCAGTTTACTGCTTACCTTGTCTTGCAGACCTGTGCAGTCCTGGAACACTCCCCCTGGTATCTACAGCATCTGTGCAAGCTATGACTGCAGTCCCATCTTGGGCTCAGTCATTAGAGCAATGCTGTCACACGCCCCTTCTGCTATTGGTTCAATGACCTTTAAATACTGCATTCCCACAATGCTTATCTGCCGAGCATAATCCTTTTTGGATGTTACCTGTGTTTTGCCACAAGCCCTGGCTTGTTCTCTCGTTACGGATATCTCTGTTTTTGTTGTTGTTCTTTGTACTCATTCCAGTTTCCTCCAAGCCTGCTGCTGCTTCGCTGAGTTCCTGGTTCTTAGAGGCCTGCTTGTACTTTTACGCTGAAGCACGGGGTTACCAGTGCTGCCTGGTGGTGTGCCTACGCCGGTCAGTCTTCCCTCTCCTAGACCGGCACCATGGGCCGTGGACGCCACTCACACAAACCTCGTTCCCGACCTGCAGCGATTGCGCTGAAGCCAAAGGACCAGCTTGATTTCCTGTTGCCAACTCCCTGCTTGGACTACGACTACCCGGATATCTCCTACCCTGACTCTGGCTCATCCAATGACTACGCTGTTCTCTCCAGTCCTGAACCCGGCCTGTTTTACTATGAACTTCGCACTCCGTACCAGTCTGCGCGGTCTAAGGTCGGTGATTTCATAACCCAGCCTCAGCCACGTGTTCCGGCCCCAGTTTGTGGTGAGCACAACTGTGACACTCCCGTCCTCAACGGCCACCAACAGGTCAGGTTTGAAGGATATCCCTGCTTCAGCACAGGTGTCCCATTCGTTGAGCCACTGATTTTGGCACCTGTGCTGAATTGGGGATATCCTTCAAACCTGACCTATTGGTGACCCTTGAGGACTGGAGTTTTCCACCCCTGGTCTATAGGTATGTTCTGCTTCCTGGAATTCTTCAGCCTGACTCTATATGATTATCCTTACTCAGCAGCAGCTATGCTTGGATGTTCTCCTTGGACAATTCATCTGTTTTAGACATTTGTAGTCATTCCTCTAGAGGAAGATTAGCTTCTCTTAATAATTTCTTGCTCAGTTTAGAATCCAATGGTCCACTGACAATTTTGTCTCAAATGAGTGAGTCCTTCATACCTCAAAATTGCATGTGGCTGCCAGTTTCTTATGTTCTGTGGAATACAGATCTGTATCCTCTCCTGGATCTTGGTGCCTGGTCAAAAATGTGTTTCTTTCTACAGTTTCATTCTTGCAAGGGTCACAATAGTAGTAAGTGAGAGACTCCATTCTCGCTTTAGAAACAAACTCTCTATTGAATGGGACATCTGGTTGCGGCCGTTTCGCCGTGACCAAGTCTTCTCTGACATTTGGCCACCGAGGGACCCTCCGCCACAGCCGTTCCGCTGCTGGACACTTAGCCGCCGGCCGTTTCGCCAATAAGTTAATTTAAGGGGTTTTAGTGGTTAGGGTAGAGGGTTAAGGATAGGGGTTAGGTTTTTAGGGTAGGGGATTAGGGTAAGGGGTTAGGTTTTTAGGGTAGGGGATTAGGGTAAGGGGTTAAGGTTTTAAGGGTAGGGGTTTAGGGTAAGGGCTTTTAGGGTAAGGGCTTTTAGGGTAAGGGGTTGGGTTTTTAGGGTAGGGGATTAAGGTAAGAGGTCAAGGTTTTTAGGGTAGGGGATTTGGGTAAGGGGCTTAATGGTTAAGGGTTAAAGTTTTCACGGTAGGGGTTAGCATTAGTATTAGGGGTTAAGTCAAAATAAGAAATTTTTAGGGCACGATTGGATGCTTAGCTTGGCGGCGAAGTGAGAGATGTCCTTGCGGCAAGGTGAGTGGCAGCCAAATGCGGGCGGCGATATGGTCATGGCAAAAACGCAAATGACCTAGACCACTGCCCAAGGTTTCCTCCTGTATCTTCAGAGTGACCCCTCCAAACTGTTCCCCTCTACAACAGCCATCCCACCATATCAGTTACTCACAAGGCTGTTGCAATAACCAATACACTTTTCTTTATAACATTTTGGATTTGTAAAACATCGCTCACATTCTAAAGGGATTTTTCAGCCTATTTGCATATAATGTTAATCCTACTTGAAGCCTCATACGGTCTCCTAAAGAACTTAATCCTTCGCATATTTCTGTGGCATAAAGGTTGTTAGTCTCTAGGTTTTGGTATAGCCATGATATTACTCTGGGAAGCATACATTCCTTTAATTACATGTGGGCTTAGCTGAAGTTAATAGTGCTACATTATATTTGAAGCAGTAATACGACATTCCCCCTTTTTATCTTTTTTTCTTATTTGTATATGTAAAGCACGTGACAATGTATAATTCTACATCCTTACCTAAGCTGACAATTGTTTGGTGCTCCTTTTATATATGTGTCAAATTCCTGATTGTGTGCCTAACCTAATGGCTGCTTTTCAGTTTCAATCAATCCTTCAGTCAGTGTACAGTAACTAAGCAGCTATAATGTATCCTTATATTACTACGGTAACATGATCTATTGTAACAGTTTACAGCTCAAACTAGTGGGAACATTGGCAACAAATTATCACAAACAGGAATGTGTTGCACTGCTTGGGAGATGGGATAAAAGCTGCTGTAGAAATCAAAAGATTTCAAAATGTAATTAAGAGTTGAATAAAAAAAATGCAGTAAGGATTATCTAATACTACATAACTGATTTTTTTTAAACCCATATAAAATTTCATATTTTTCTGCTTTAACCCCTAAAGAAGATGGCAACAAGGCTTTTACTGTTGATTGCTTGTGTGCCTTCCTAAATATTGCTTCTGAAGCTGTCTGCGATAAGTTGCACTACACAGGTTAAATGTACAGTTGCTATATGTAGTCACATTCCCAACATCCATTAAAAAATGCAAAATTAACAGTTTGCTTTATCCCATCATTTTAATTCTGTGTTTTTTTTTTAAAAACTCATTATGTTCAGAAGGGAAAGCTTTTTATCACATTGCTCATTTCGAAATGTCAAATTTCTTATAAACTTGTTATCAATACATTTTAAAATATGACATAGTGCCCACTTAGGGCACCTTGCAAAGCTCATTTTGTAGATGGATGATAAACAAACTGACATCATTTTTGTTTTATAGAAAGAAATTAACTTTCAATGAGAGTGGACCATCATGAGATTGCATAGCAAAACTGTGATTAGTACACGATTATTAAGAAGCCCAGCATGCTGCTTGCAAGACAAAACATGTCTTATCTCAGTGCAGAGGCTCTGTCTGGATATAATCAGTAAGAATTCTCTTTGGGACTATTTAGAATGCAGAGGCACACTTAGCCTGTGTCATCTAAGACATTTCAATAAGATTGAACTCAAAGATTGACAGTTTCCGTGTCTCGCTGCAAATTTATTTTAGGCATTTGTACTTGTTGGAAAACATTTTTGGGAAGCAATAAAAAATGACAATCTTTTTACTTGGATATTGAGGAAATGTATTGAAAACTGTTGAAGGTGGCTCACGCGTACGCCTCCAAACTGTTCTTCATTGAATAATTCACTGACGTGACCACAGTGCTAAAATCATGTTGCACACATCCAGTAGCTCTTTAAGGCAGCACTAAATGTTGTATTGCTTGCTTTTTCAAAATATTTAATGTTGTATGATTGAAGTAGGGGGTATCCGGAGATGAACCCCATTAATTTCAGCTCCGGGGACCCCCTGCATCCAGACATACTTACTTCCGTAGCGGAGCAGGTATCTCTGTGCGTTTAAAGTCCCTGGTCACGCGGGCCAATAGGACGTCGCAAAGGATGATGTCACGGTGTCCTCGTGGCCCGCGTGGCGCCCGCGTGACATTTAAATGCCGCCATTTTGTTGGGCACAAAAGTTCCCTGCAGAGATTCCATCACTACGGAGGTCACTATCTCTGGAGGCAAGGGGACCCCAGAGCTGAAATTAACGGGGTTCCACTCCGGAGACCCCCTGCTCCAATTATATGTGTGTGTGTGTGTGTGTGTGTGTGTGTGTGTGTGTGTGTGTGTGTGTCTGTGTGTGTGTGTGTGTGGGTGTGTGTGTTTGTGTGTGTGTGTGAATATATATATAGACTCTGATGTAGTTAGCACGACAAAAATACAATCCTCACTTACATAAGTAATATGCAAGTTTGGCCACTCCAAACATACATGAGTTTCCATGAGCATGTCAACATACATACTGTAGACACCACTACTGCCACCACTTGCATATCCTCAGCAACTTAACTGTATCTTTGACACATTTTGTATTATACTGTTGACATTTCATCTGGGAGTAATGTACAAAGTGCAGATACATGTAACTAACTGCAATGCCAGTGTACATTTTATAAAGTTTTAATATGTAGCAGCTTTCACAAATTTAACCAGCAACATTTTATCCCTGTTGCAGCAATGATAAGTAACACCGAGACATTTCCCCAAACCTGCCTTAGCCCATAATTGCACAGTGCTTCCCTGAAGGAAAGGATTCTGGGAAATGACATGCAAATGAGCACGCAGTGGCCCTTATTCTGTAAGGTGTGATAAGTGCAGATGACGCACTAATGCATGAAAAGCCCTATTCACTTTAATGGAGCTTTTCCTGTGAGAGCACGTCATCTGCGCTTATCACACCATACAGAATAAGTGCCAGTGTGTAACTTTCGGCTTCGGATCCATTTTAACATGGACCCCCCTATAAGCTTATGCCTGCTGTTATACACAGTGTTTAAAGCAAAGCCTAGGTAAAATAACACGGCCAGCCAATAAACCTATTCACAGAAAGCTGATTGGACCTACATAATTTTCTCCCAAAAAGATCATTACAATGATACTGACACATAGATTCACTCTGTTTGGGAACCTGGCAATCCCTGGCATATTAAATATTAGGGCTTGGAGAATCTTCTACTAAAATAAAATGACGTGTTCCACTGGTGTGATTGTTATTTATTGCAGGGGTCTCAACTCCAGTCCTCAAGACCCCTCAGACAGGTCAGATTTTCAGGATATCCCAGCTTCAGCACAGGTGGCTCAATCGGTGTCTCAGTCTCTGATTGAGCCACCTGTGCTGAAGCTGGAATATCCTGAAAACCTGACCTGTTGGGGGGGGGGGGGGGGGTACCAAGGACTGGAGTTGAGAAACCCGATTTATTGGAACACTGGCATCAAAGTTGCAAATAGATTTCAGAATAATGCTGTAATGTACCTGTGCATGCAGCCAAGAGGTTTACATAAAATAATAAAATAATAATAATAATATGATACTAAAATACTGCCATTGCTTTAAACCTATTTTTTTCCCCTCATTTTGAAGTGGGAAACTGATTAAATTATGGAAATGAACTTCAATTTGCCAAACTCTTTTTAAGCAAAATTCTACCAAGATAAATGACTTCCATTATCTGCAAAGAAGCAGCAAACCTCAGTCAGGTCTATTAATAATCCTTTGTATCCAGTAATTTTGTCTCATTCACAGTTTGCCATCACAGGACGATCGAAATCAATGTCCATAAGTGTTGTTTCTTTTTCTTTTTTTTTTTTTCCTGTGAGAACTGACAGCAGCGTTTGTTCCATTATTTAGAAAGAAATGATGCCACTGCTTTATGCAAATGCCACAACCCTGATCCCTGACCTAAACATACTTTCAAACGGGAATGATTGGTTAGCTAAAGCAATGCCTCTGTTTTACACCAGTTGGTTAAATATTTGGTCAAACGTGCTAGCAATTATTAAAATACAGCTAACAGCTTGGCTTAGCAGTGTTGTGCACTGACATTTCAAATATTTATAAGTACAGCAAAAAAAGACCATATGGATTCTCTTTAGGGGTTTCACTCTCCACACCATTGTTTCTTTTGCTTCAACTTGCATTTAAGCTTTGGCGTTGCAGATCAGAGGCACAGCCAGCGCATAAAAAAAAGAAGCAGGGTATCGTAAGAGTAGGACGTCTATGTTATTTCATTAGTGACAGGTATTTTATTTAAAAGGCAAAAGTGCCCTCTCTCTGAAAATGAATTTTTAATATTGAAAGCCCAACCATTGATCTTTGACATTTAAATGTATTACTGTAAAAAAAAAAAAAAAAAAAAAAAAAAACCCATTGAGTAATCTAGCAGAGTAGGACGTTTTCTTTAACCTTTGTAATGCGTAATGTTCGGCACAATTCTACAAAACTAATTTCCTATTTGTTGGGAAATTGATTTACATTAGATTTACCAACATAGTACCTAGTAAATGTCAGAATATATGGCTCATCAGTGTGACGGAAATGTCAGGTCCATATTAATATTTACCACTTTGTGTAGTGGAGTTTGCTCTTATTTGAGTGAAATGTATGGTAACATTTAGTAATATTCAGTTTTTTTATGTAGTCATTATATAGCTTGTTTAATGTTAGTGCACAAAGAAGAAGCCATGATCTCGATCTTTTGAAATGTTAGACATTAATTTACAGGCAATCCAAGCAGTATCCTACAGGAGTGGTTTTTAGTAAATCAGTTCTGTTGTATTAGATAATACTTACTGCATTTTTTTTTTATTATTCAACTCTTAGGGCCTCATGCAGAGAGCAGCGCTATTTAAAATCTCTCCATTTTCCGGAGAAAATCGCGCAAAAAACAGCTGAAAATGGAGAGGTAGGAAAAACGCGCCATTTTTTTTTTCTATTTGAAAATCTCGCCGCGCGGCTGGCGAGAAACTACATCTCGCCAGTCTGAAAAATATCCGAATTCAGAAAGGCGCGCTCGCCATCTAGCGGCTGTTTTTGGCGCGATTTTCTTCAATTTTCTCCGCCAACTAAAGTTGGCAAGAAGCAGGAGCTCGCCGGCTATAAGGGAAAAAAAAATGCGCGATTTTTTTTTCTTCCCTTTCAGCTGCGCGGATCTCCTCATTTACAATTCTCCACATGCAGTAATGCTAAAAATAGCGGATTTCGCCCATTTCTGCATATGGAGAATAAAACTCTCCATTAAACCTACTTTTTATTCCCCTCTCCAATTTTAAATAGCGCTGCTCTCTGCATGAGGCCCCTAATGTCGTTTTCATGCATTTTAATATACTGAGCATCCTTTGCTTTCTACAGCAGATTTTAGCGCACTTCTCCAGCAGTATAAGGCCGAAGCCATGTTAGGCGCGCGCCTGTAGCAGAGGCGATTAGTGTACTAGGGGAAGGCATGGTGGGGGCGGAGGTGTGGCCGTGACATCACGGAGCTGATTTGCCCTCATTGGCGGAACCGCTCACATGACCCGGCTGTTGTGCGTCAAAATCAAATGATATCAAATTTAAAAATCGGCCTCGCCGTCGCCCACACACACACACGCACTCTATGGCCATCTTCATTGAGGCGCACCCTTTTGTTCGCATCGTGTGCGCGCGGTCACGCTAAGCATGGACGCGGTCTAAGATCTTTGTAACACTTTCCTGTTTCTGATCATTTGTTGCCAATACTCCCAGCAGTTTGAGCTGCAAACTTTAACAATAGATAATGCCACCTTAGTAATATTAGAATACATTGTAGCTGCTGAGTTACATGGACTGAAGAATTGATTGAAACTGAAAGGCGGACAGTTAGTGAACCCTGGGAAGCAGGACCTTTGCTGATCGGTCAGGGGAGAATTAATCGATCGGCAGCTTAGGTAATTAGTTGTCAATAAAAATAATCAAAGGCTGCATATATGAAAACAAAAAAGATGTGTAATTTAAACATTTTTTAAGTGCCGCTTGGATTGCCTCCTTAATGTATCATTTAAAGTTGTTATAATATATGTCCATAAACTTTACTGCATCCAATGTAATAATCAATATTTAAATATCTCTTGTATTCATGCCAGTGTAAAAGGTGCCTCAGGCCATTTCTTAATGTTAATAAGGATTTTTCATTGTCATTTAAACAATCACACATTTTTATAGATATTTATAAAAGATAGACCAGTTACGTTTAAAGCAGTCTCAAAATCAGGGAAACAAAAGGTCAATTCTTTATCAAATAAGCTACCCGTCATGTGAAATACTATTATCCCAAGCTTCATATCTCATTTCAACCTGTTTCCAAAAATCAATAGATACTATTATTATTTAATCCAGTTTATACTTCCATTCCTCCAATTTATCGGGATCACTATCCAGTCTAATCCTTTTTTGACTGTTATTGGTATTGTGACTGGAACACCGGCCAATTGGTTTCTTTTCAGTGCGTATTAGTGCTAGAATTATAGGAGATAGAGAGAGATATGCTATACGATGAGTAAGATTATAGATCTAGAGAGAGAAAAGAAGAATCTGTAATAGGATGATATAGAGTATATAGATATATAGTAGATATATAGAGAGTATATTGATCACTGTTTATATAGATATAATATATATAGATATATAATATATATATATATATATAATATATTATGATATATATATACTATATTCTTATACTGTATAGTTAGTGAAAGTCATGTAAGCATCGCCTGCCTGCATGCATGCATGCCAGCTGCCTGCTGGTAGGATGTCCGGCTGTACCCTAGGGAAATCTATTGGTCCCTTTGGCCCCCTTCCTCACCCTCACTTGGCTGAGGCGGAGTGACGGCCAACAGGACACACCAGGACACACAACACACACACAGGGACACACACAAACACACACACACACACACACACCACACACACACACGGGACACGGACCACGGGGACCGACACGGGGACACGGACACGGGGGGGGGGGGGGGGGGGACACACACACGACACCAACACACATCCACGTATGTTGGGGGGGGTTGTACATTAGAACATGATAACCCCGGTGGGGGGGCCCTCACACCGCGGCCGAAATCACTACTCGACACACCGTGTTCTCCGCGATTTTTCAAAAACCCTCCACCTAACCAACAGCGAGATCATCTATATGCACGCCTAAAGGTCAGGAACGGAGCAGAAGGGCTCAGTTATAGTTTGTGCCAGGGAGACACAGCGGCGGGTGCGGCCCCCACAACCAACCAAGCTGCCTCCGCCTCAGATCCACTGTGGGATCTGCGACGGCGGCCGGGACGGGTGAGTGATGCGGCAAGCTCACACAACCCTAACCCCCTTAAATAAACAAGACACGCCACCCTCACGGACTCTAACCCCAACCAAACCGGCGCAGCTACAGTCAGCGGAAGGCGAGTTTTGGCGAGCGCCGGGAAACAGCGGCGGCGGGAGCGGCACAACAAGCTGCCTCCCGCCTCAATCCACGTGGGGGGATGAGGCCCCACCAGACGGTCGTGAGTGTGGGGCATTCAACCACCCCCACCCCCCTCAAACATCACCTACACTCCACCCGAACTACCAACGGCCCAACCCCCTGGCGCCGACTACAGTAAGCGGAGAGAGCAGATGAGCCGCCCGGCACAGCGGCGATATGTGGGATTCGGCAACAAAAAGCAGGCCTCCCGCAATAAGATAACGTGGGAGCTCGGACGCGGAAGGGTCGAGGTGAGTGCGGCGGTGTGATACCTGAGCGGCGGAGGGTGACGTGAGCGGTACGCGAAGATTGACGGGTGAGGGAGCCTGGCATTTCAACTCTAAATAGCACCCCCCCCAGGGCACCGCCCCAGCACCCCCCGGCTGGTAACAGACACGACAAAAAAGAGGGGGGAACCCGTGAGCCCAAATATGAACCGCACCCGGGCACGCACCGCACCGAATCCCCCGACCGCCCCGACACGCAACCGATACAACCACACGCACCGCACCCCGTCACGCAACGGTAAAGGCAAAGGACAAACGCACGGAAATAACAAGACCACCAACAGTACCGCCCACGCAACACCAAGAACCTGTACCGGCCAACACAAGAGGGAAAGGTGAAAAATAAAACGAGAGAGGTTGCAAAAAAAATTGATAATAAAAGCGAATGACGAAACAACAAACAACTAAATAAAAAAAAAAACTCACGAGAACACACTTGAACATAACAAACCACCCTACCCAGACGACCCGGAAACCCCCAACACAAGAACCATAACCACACATCATACAAAAAAGCACATTTCAAACACCCACCTCCCTGCACCAAAATAATATAAAAGGCACAATAACAACAAAAACCAACAAAAACACAACCCTGGACCGGACAAGCCACCCCCCCACCCCCCACCAATACCACCCAGGGTGCCAACACCGCCATCCGAACCCCAACGTACCGCCCCTCCACCCCCCGGCACCGCCACGCAACAACCCGCACCCAACAACCCCGGGCAGGTCAAAAGACCGACAGTGACCGCCCCGGCACCGCACCCGCCACCCCCCCCTTCAGACCTACGCCTACACAACGACAAAAACCCCCCGGACACCGCAAGCCACCGCTAGGCAACAGGCACATCCCCGCCACCCGCCCAACAACTGACAGCACGCCGACTGAAGTAAGCACCACCCCCCAGCACCGCCAACGCAAACCCCCGTCCAACGGCACCGGCAAAGCCACACCCACCCTGGCAACTCCAACTCATACACCCAACGTCACCCCCCGTAAACCGTCCGTCACTGCCCATGGACAACCCCCAGAAACCTCCTCACCACTCTCCACCCATCTGCTTAACAGCTACCACAGACAACCGTGCAAAAAGACCGACCACAGCATCCCCCGGGCAAGCCACCGCCCACCAACAAGAACACAGCCCCGATGCACCACACCCCCCCACCCACTTGCCACACTCCACCTTTCCCCCCCACCCCCCTACGGTAAAACCACCTCCCCCCCCCCCACCATTCCCACCACATCCCCCCCACCCCCCCCCCTTCCTGAGGCGGAGTAAGTCAGGGGGCCAAAGGACACAAGGGAAAGCACACACACACCACACGTAGCAACAACACACACTATATCACGTACACATCACACAACACACAACGTAACACCACACGTATCCACACACACCCAGTATATCACAACACACAACACGTATGACACAAACACACACATATACACAAACACAAGCACACTAGTACCAAACACAAAACAACTACACAGTAGCACAACTGATCAGCGGCACACGTTACACACACGCACGTTAACACACACACACGTACAGAGTCACACACACACATGTACACGTAGACATCACACACACACAAGTACACGTAGACCACGTCACACAGCACCACACACAACATCACTGTACGAGACACACACCTACACACACACATGTACACGTATAGACACTTACACACACACACATTTAACAACTATACTCAACACAGTACAACGTACCCACAACACACATGGAGATCTACACGGACACAACACATGGAGACATAACCCACACACAACATTCATGTACACAGACTACCCACACGGGTATACATACACATTCATATGTAACACACCAGTGTTACACCAACCACAACAGGTAATACACACACACACATGTGTATACACACACACACGTGTATACACACACACACACATGTGTATACACACACACACGTGTATACACACACACACATGTGTATACACACACACACGTGTACACACACACACATGTGTACACACACACACATGTGTACACACACACATGTGTACACACACACACATGTGTACACACACACATATGTATACACACACATGTGTATACACACACATGTGTATACACACACATGTGTATACACACACATGTATATACACACACATGTATACACACACACACATGTATACACACACACATGTATACACACACACACACGTATACACACACACACACACACACGTGTACACACACACATGTGTATACACACACAAACAGGTGTACACACACACATACAATGTATACACACAAACATGTATACACACACACAAACATGTATACACGTGTATACACACATGTGTATACACACACACAATATATACATACACACAATGTATACACACACACATGTGTATACACACACGTGTATACACATACACACACACGTGTATACACACACACGTACACATACACACACACACATACAATGTATACACACAAACATGTATACACACACACACCCCAGCACCACCACATCAGCACACCGGTATCCCATGCCCCCCCAGCACACTGGCATTCTCGGCTCCCCACCATTCCCAGCCCCCATCAACACCATCAGCACCCACACATCGCCACCTTTGCACCTCCCCCATCGGCACACCCACATCCGCACCCCCAAATCAGCACCAAACCCTCCCAAATCAGCACACCGATACAATCACCATCAGTACAGCCACAGCAGCAGTACCACCGCACATGGGCCGCGTGGACCACTCCCCACCCAAATGCCACACCCACACCACAAACATCCCGGGCAACGCCGGGGCTCTCAGCTAGTATATATATAAAGCCCTCAACTTCAGGCCACTTATTCCTTCTGAACAGTGTATATCAGAAGTTTTAATCTTCCTTGGATTCTATATAAATGACAGAATCCAGTGCAACCAACCCCCTGGGGTTGCCAGTCCTTTGAAAAAGGTAATCATTTGTTCATTTAATACTGACACTTTGGAGCTGTGCACGAAGATCTTATTTGAATTTTGTGTGCATCAAAATAGTGCTTAAAGTAGTTAAAATCTTCATAGTTGTTGTTTGAAATGAAGTTTGACGCGTTGTGTCATGTTAAATGCCGTGTTGATACTATTTAAATTGAAACAGAATTATGTGAATTTATCATTCATATTAGTAAATATAAATTATAAGTGTAATATTTGTTTTATAACAGCCAAACTGTGAATATAATACATGTTGTTTACCTATTTAATGAAACATCACTGCTGTGTCGAAAAGAATTTCGGTTGATACATGGTAACTTAGTTCTGCACGAACAAGAGAAGCAGAATTTTTTAGGGTTTATTTAAACCAGGTTCAACTTGGCGAATGATGTTGATCTAGGTTCAACATTTTTTGGTTGGCGCACGATACCATTTTTTTTAGTGTGTACCATTTACATCAGTATGTCATGTGGAACCCATATCTGTGCATCAAAATAGTTAACTATAATAATTTTTGATGCATAGGGCGCACAGTGAGAAAAATATGCTTTGTAGTATATAGGCCCTTTTGGTTTGAGGATCAAGAGAAAATAGTTAACCCCATAGTTGCAACATAGACTGCAACATGTTGCATAGAAATGGGTTGCAGACACACCTGGTGGTGACGGGGTTAAAGCTGCAAAATCTGCTGCATTTCGTTACATTTTTGTGTTTTAATTAAAGGATTGAAGCAGGGGGTCTCCGAAGCTGAACTATGGTAATTTAATTTCCGGGGACCCCCTGCTTCCAGACATAACTCCGTAGGGGGTGCCGGTATCTCTGCAGTCAGAGAAACTGTGTGCCTAACATAAAGCCAGCGTTTAAATGTCCCGCATCATGCGGGCCAATAGGAAGCTATGATGTCATCCAGTGTGGCTTCCTATTGGCCGCGTGACCAGGACATGTAAACTTCACAGGAATTGTGGCACTCCATATGGAGGTAAGTAACTCTGGAAGCAGGGGGAGAACCCCCTCTATGAGGAGGAGATCTGGGGGAGATGTGAGGGAGAGATCTGGGGGAGATGTGAGGGAGAGATCTGGGGGAGATCTGAGGGAGAGATCTCCGGGAGATCTGAGGATGCTGAGGGGGATTGGGGGAGATGTGAGGATGATGAGGGGGACTGGGGGGAGATCTGATGATGATGATGATGATGATGATGAGGTGGAGAAGCTTATGATGATGAAGGGGGAGAAGCTGATGTTGATTTTTCACTATGAAAGGGTGGTAAGGTGAGAGAGAACTGGTTGTCCCACCACTGGGCATTACTTCTATCAGGTGCCTGAATAATTGTTTCATTAAAGTAAAAAAAGATAACACGAGAAAAATAACAATACAATAGTTAAATCATACACAACTATGGTCTTACACTGATCCAGACCCTGTAAAAGACTTGTTTCAGTGTCTGGGTGTGAGTAATGCCACCTTTTGCGATGACCTAACTGAGGGTTGCCAGTCGTCCTGTATATTTGGGATTGTACCTTATTCCAATGAATTGGCCTGTTGTCCCTGAAAGGGACGCATAATTGTCCTGTATTTCACAGAACAAGACAATTCTGGGGCGCAGCAAGGTCTGGCCGGCAGTGGCTGGATAAGGATGGCGGCGTGCGGCGGCAGAAAAAGGCGGGGGATTGCGGCTGCTGCCAAGAAAAATGGTGGCAGCAGAGGAGAGCAGGGCTCGTTACCGCTGGAAACAGCACTTAATGCATCGTTACTGAGCTTTGCACTGAAGATAACATATCAATAAGTATTTTACGGAGTTCTGAGGACCCCATAATATGCTACTTCCCACTTGTTTCATCCCGTTTCACCTCTTTAGTTAGAGCATCTCTTTCATCCAGCTTTTTGTCAAACATGAAAGCAACTTTTAAATCCTGCAGCATTTAACCTGCTCATTAAATTCCCCACAGATCCTCCCAGCGTGACAGAAGCAACAAAAGATTTCTGCAATAGTGCTCAATTTCCTAAGGTCCCTAGTAAAAGAGCTCTCTTACAGTAGGGGTGCCCAACTCCAATCCTCAGGGGCCACCAACAGGTCAGATTTTCAGAATATCCTGGCCTCAGCACAGGTGGCTCAATCAGTGGCTCAGATAGAGCCACTGATATAGCCACCTGTGCTGAAGCCGGGATATCCTGAAAACCTGACCTTTTACTGGGGTTTTCAGGACTGGTGTTGAGCCCCCCTGTCTCACAGAGCAACAACTGTATTTTGAAAGACGTAGATTAAAACAGCACCAGAAAAAAATCCATGTTTTGTACTTTTCACGCTCATTTTCACTTGTCTGTCACAAGGCTGATAACTTGACCCTCTGTTTGAAAATCATAATGATGCACTGGTCATTAATTATATTGATAGATTAAGCATTCTAAATTAGACATCGGTAGACAATACTCTTACCTACAACTGCATCATTAGCAAAAACTCATCCTTGACGGTTGTGCTGATTTTGGAATACAGGAGGCCAGACAACTGGACCTAGACTTATCTCCTTATTCTCCCTGGTTTCTCTATAGCTTCTCATCAATATGCTGTGAAACTCTCTTCCCACACTTGCCAACTAACTTCAGTTCCCAGCTTGATAATGGTCCAGTCCTGTGTTTGGAATTCGATTTGCTTTTGTATCTCCCAACATTTGTATAGTAGAGTAATATCTGAAGAACGTCAGTACAGGATCATTATCACACTGTAAACATGGAGTGAGTTGGCTGGTACGGAATTGAGGTCAGTTCCATTTAAATATTTTCCATCACAGGGAAGCGGTTTAACCTTACAGCATATTATTGAATAAGGACCTTTAATGGAATGCATAGCTTTTAGCTCTTGAAAAGTATTGTGCATATTTGCAATATCCTGTTCCCTTCTCTAAAACTGATGGGGTTCATTGACTTTAGATTGAAAATACATGATGGATTATCAGTGAACTAAAGGCCCTGTATTCATGGGAAATCATTGAAAGTTCTTCTTACTCCACTTATAAAGCAGCGCTGTCAATGGAATGCCAGACTAAATAATGATGGCAATTTTCGAGTTTCATTTACTATATGTGTATTCAAAGACATTTTAATTTGAGAGGTGAGCGTTTATATTATCTTATGAATAAGTAAACGCTGTAAAGTAATGATCTGCATCCCATTGCTTAGAAGAAACATGAATTACATCGGCATCCAAGTGTTAAATGGACCTTGGATTTAGTCCTTTCGGTGCTGGGGGACATGGAGATTCTTTTTAGAGCAAAGTATTCTTCTTCAACAATCAAGGTGTGAAATGTATATTCATTGATTAAACCAACAGAGAGAATATTAAGCACTTCAATATTGATATAAAAACTGATGTATTATGACATGGTGCTTTTCCAATTAGACAGGTGTGTTTAACTGACAGGTTCGAACACTTTGCACATTGGTTAAACCAAAAAAGACCTAAAGTAAGAAGTACATCCCAGGAGACACCATGTACAGTATCAGCGAACTGTTGTACACCTTCCTCTTTAGTAGTCAGCATATGCTCAAACTTGATCTATGCTCATGGCTCTTAATTGTAGCATAGAACAAAAACTGTGACATGTGACTGCCATAAGAATATTTGGAAACAGAAAAGTTCATACAGAAAAAGGGTAGGCTCTTTTAGTGCTGTTTTCGCTCTAAAAACATTTGTGTGTTTTGGTTTGGTTATTTTCCAAAACTCGATTGGTTTTGGATTTTAACAAAAAATATTTATTTTGTTTTTTTTCCCTCTGAAATATGATCTAAAGTTTATCTGTTTTTCAAAAGCGTTGTACATGTAATTAAAACAAAAACATTCATTCCTACACCCCCCCCCCCCCACGCCCGCATGCCTCCCCCCCTCCCGCCCCCTCAAAACAACAACACAATCTGGGAATACGCTTTTTTGGGGGGTTTTCAAAGTTCATGTCAAAGTTCCAATTTTTCAACTGTTCAAATGACTTCCAATCAAACACCCAAATCTGCGAAGTTCAAATGCCGTAACCCGTGAAAGTGCCCCATCCTTACAGAAAGCAGAGCAGATGAGGTGATGATAGCTGTAAAAATGTAAAAAAAAAATGTTTCCATCAGTTTCTATGTTTCTCAATGGTTTTCTCTTCCACGAGATAACATTTCAGGGACAGCTGTAGTCTATTAAACTTCATCCTCCAAAGATAGCATGAAACAAGGATCAACACTCTGCCTCACACTTAGATTACATCTTTAAGTACTGATGCAATTATTTAGAACTTTTAAGTGCAAAGTTTTATCTTTTTAAGAGCCAGGCTGTCATTGGAAATGTTATTCTATGGCATGCTGAGATGTGGGGCTGATTATATCACTTGCAAACCCAAAATACAACTGCAAATATTGGGAGTTTCAGAAGGAAATCTTCTTTGAACCATGTCTGACCTTTTTTAGTTGCATTTGCAGATGTTTGATCTAGCTATGTGTCTATATGTCGCTATCTGTATGCTACAATCAATTTACACCTCTATTCCATATACTTTTCAACTTACAAAAAAAACAACCATTCCAGGCATAATAATACTACATTAAACATCGCTGTGCAATTGCTCTGGTAATACCTAATCCTTGGCAACTTCTGGCATATACTGTGATGCAAATCAAAGTCACTGCACACACACAGGTACTGTAATCAGCATTTCTATCGAAATAAACTCTCTTGGTTTTGAAAGAGAACCTGTGTGCATTTTTCTCGAACGTTGTCATTTTAAAATGTGCAAAAAAAAAGATAAAAGTAAGTTGCATATTGTACATCAGATCATTCAAAAGGCATATATATACATTTTTCAAAGGAGCACTCCGAGCAATATCCTACATGTGTGTTTTTTTTAATACATTAGTTTTGTAGTATTATATAATAATTACTGAATTTTTTCTTTTTTATTTCAACTGTTAATTACATTTTTAATGAGTTTTAATATACTGAGCATCCTATGATTTCTATAGCAGGTTTTAGCACACCTCCCCAGCAGTGCAAGATCTTTGTAACACTTTCCTGTTTGTGATAATTTGTTGCCAATGTTCCAGCAGTTTGAGCTGCAAACTGTAACAATAGATAATGTTACCTTAGTAATATTAGATGAAGAAAAATGTTATATCTATGGCGCTAAGCCTGAATCAAAATATATACAACCAGATAGAAGTGGATGTCCTCTGGGGCTCTCCTCACGAAGACGGTCAAATCATGTAAAAGATATAAAAACAAACATAGTGTAATACAATAAAACCTCCTAAAGAACAAACATACTAACACATAAGTAATATTAGGGTACAATGTAGCGGCTGAGTTACCCTGACCGAGGAATTGATTGAAACTTAAAGGCGGCCATTATGTGAACTCAGAGAAGCAGGATCTTTGCTGATCAATCACGGGAGAACCAATCGATCGGCAGCTTAGGTAATTAGTTTTCAATAGAAGGTAATCAAAGGCTGCATATATTAAAACAAAAACATATTTTATTTTTTAAAGTGCCGCTTGTACTGCCTGTTTAATATAATATAGCAAGATGTCAGTATTTGAGAGCAGGCACCGTAATCAGTGTGTAGCCCTATCTTTCGCTCTGAGTGTAGAAGAACTCTTATTTCCTCTAAGTCTATTTCTGCTTCTCTGAATCCCTCGTTACTCTGCCAAATCATTTTTTCAGAGTTTGAATGCTGTACTTATTAAGTTGTTTCTCATAATGCTTTTTGGTGCTAAATCCTAGTAGCTGACATCGAACCAAACACATGTACAGTACAGTACAGTAGCATCACAACACAGGCCACTTTGTTCTGCTTATACCTCTATCCAGCAGTGCATCTGTACGTCATATATATCAGGAAGATAGACAAGTGGATGGATGTAAATGAGTTAAATGGAGGCTCTATCAATCAATAAAACCATGCTAAAAACTGTATTAATTAATTATAATGATAATTTTTACATCATTTATGGATCCTGGGGTGTTTTCATGCTCATTTAGCTATACCATATAGTTCCTTCTTTTTGGGGGATAATTATGTTCCCAATCATAGGAGCCCATCAATATCTGTATTTGTGTGGTTACTAGTTTAATTTTTTGTTTGTTAACATGGTATATTGAACAAGTGGCCCTGGTACCACTAAGGGTATTGTTATTTAAAACATAATACACTATACATGCCCCTTTTTCTTGGACTATATATATTTTTTTTCTTTTCTATCAAATGTATAAAAACAAAACATAGTATATAGATAATTAGATACCGCTTACTGGATAAAAAGGTCCCACTAGCTACTTCTATATATTATTTATTTTTCTTTTCCCTTTTTCTTATATACAATAAGAGAGCAAGAGAGCTACAATTTACAAACCTTTGTTTTTTTTTAACAAGATCAAATGTACCACGAGTGTATTTTTCTTTGTATGATAAATCATTACGCCCAATATCCTGCCTCCACTTCCTGCTTCCTTTGTATATTATTATTAGTCACAATTATTTGGGTAAGGTTTTCTGCTCTCAGGTTTTCCTAACCTAAGTGCACATTTTAGCCAGACAAAGCGGATACATTCTGCAGATGGAAATCATTTCACCTCTCAGATCTGTCAATTGACGCAGCCCCACCCCGATCAGCAAATGTATTCCTGATCAATTTGACAGTGACAGTTAGCGTCTCCATGGCAACAGTTTAAATCTGTCTGCCTCTTTGTAACATCACGTCGTCGTTAAACCAGTATTGTACCTGTGTCAACAAGACAGAAAATGTTTGTTTTAGTTTTTAAAGAACAGCAAAATTATGATTTTCACCTCCAGTGTTTTAAAGAGGCAATACAAGCTTCATTTTAAAAAAAATAAAACTTTTGTGGTGGTTTTAATATACGCATTTGATTACTTTTATTGAAAAAACTAATTACCTACGCTGCCGATCGATTGGTTCTCCCGTTATCGATCAGCAAAATCCTGCTTTCCAGGGTTCACTAAATGGTTGGCTTTCAGTTTCAAATCAATCTTTTAGTTAGTGCAACTCAGCAGCTACAATGTATTCTTATATTACTAAGGCAACATTATCTATTGTAACAGTTTGCAGTTCAAATTGCTGGGAATATTGGCAACAAATGATCACAAACAGGAAAGTGTTACAAAGATCTCGCACTGCTGGGGATGTGTGCTAAAGCCTGCTATAGAAATCAATGGATGCTCAATATATTAAAACTCATAGAAAATTGAGTTGAATTTTAAAATGAAAAAAGGTAGTAAGTATTATCTAATGCTACAGAACTGATTTATTAAAAAAACAAAACATGTAGGAACAAGCTTGGATTGCTCCATAAAGACTTCCTGCATAGGTTATTGGCGCGACCGGGAGCTCCACGATGAGACAGCCTGTATCTTGCTTCTTTACAGTCGATGAATATACACACAGGGTACGTCGCTACACCAAACACACATAAATTGAAACACAATCTACCTGGTGCAAGGGAGAAAACACAATTCAGACCACACAAATAATCAAAAGATTATAAACAGCCCCCTGTTATTGCACTCAAGGTAGGTGACAAATAAGATATATTGTCTACTGAAAACTGGCAGAATATTTAGCCAAATCCTGATGTAGGATACACTACCAAAAGGTCACACTCAAATATAAAATAAAAAAGACTTTAATAGTTATACTGTAAAAAACGACGAGACACTATAAAAATGCACAACAGTGCATAGATAAAATCCCCAAATGTGTTTGGTCACGGTAACTATGTGAACAAATTGTGTTCCAAATATATAGCTAATAGTGGATCAAACGCTATATATTAAGCTGCATTGTTGCATATACAGGTATTCTAAATAGTAAATGGATATTGCAATGTTGAGGAAAGATAACAGTGGACTCAATGTAACCACTATGTCAAAGGTAATGTGTCCAGCAATTCCTCTATAGGTGAACTCTGTGTATAATGTAACTCGGTCTCTATGGAGGCCTTAAAACAGCTCGGTAAAAGTCAAGACACAGAGAGAACAATTGCAATACAAACGTAGTAAATAGTATGTCCCGGGTAGCGCACACCACAAGGTGCGCAATAACAAATCCCCGGAGAATATGAACAACGCAGGACCCAATAGGGTATTATACAACCTGATATCCGTTGGCAATAAGCAGCCGTTAAGCTCCGTGTGTAGTCAGGAGCTGCCGTTACTCCAAACACTAACCTGAGTTTCGTAGAGGTCACGACAGGTCATCCTGCGCGTGTATGCTGGTAAGCTGAGACGGAGCCTGCAGGAGACAGCAGCGGTTTTATCCATCTCCGCGGTGCCGAGATCCGGATCCTGTGCAGACGCCGTGAGTCTGCTGACTGTCTCAGTGTGAGTGTCCGTTTCCCCTTGCCAGTGCCCAACCCTATGGCGGTTTCTATACAAATCTGTTGATAGGTTGTTTTCATGTTTGTTTTTTTCTTTCATGTTTTTTATATAAATTTTACTGTATTTGTATACTGTGCAGCTTAGGGTTTAGTCACCATCAGGTGTTCTACTTGGTAGTACTTAGCCGTCCAGCTGCACAGCTGTTCTGAGGTGGGGTTGGATCCCCTCAGTTTTTGTGTATTTTTAATAAATTACCTTCCACTAATCCCTGGTGCGCATTTGTGCATTTTTTATTATCTTGTATTTCAGGGTGCCTTCTCCCCTTTCTAAGGGGGGTTCACCTAGATTTGAGAGTTTCTGGGGAGACGCTTTATGTACATGCTGCAAAGGGATCATCCACACCATCACACAGCACGAGCGCTGAATATCCTGTTTTTTCTACCAACAATGCAGCTTAATATATAGCGTTTGATCCACTATTAGCTATATATTTGGAACACAATTTGTTCACATAGTTACCGTGACCAAACACATTTGGGGATTTTATCTATGCACTGTTGTGCATTTTTATAGTGTCTCGTCGTTTTTTACAGTATACTGTAACTATTAAAGTCTTTTTTATTTTATATTTGAGTGTGACCTTTTGGTAGTGTATCCTACATCAGGATTTGGCTAAATATTCAGCCAGTTTTCAGTAGACAATATATCTTATTTGTCACCTACCTTGAGTGCAATTACAGGGGGCTGTTTATAATCTTTTGATTATTTGTGTGGTCTGAATTCTTTACAGTCGAACCTGTTCACTATTATGCTGTGATGTATCCACTATTGTATTGCGTGCTATTACCAAGAACAGCTAGAGGTGCACAGTACACTCCTTACAAAATAGCCCATGCGCTCGAAATGAGAAAGGGAAAATTCCTTAAGTGAATATATTCTATATCACTGACGCTAGACTCCAGGTGCCCTCCTGGACTCCATACCTTGATATGGCTCATACATAAGACTGTATACAAGCGGCTCACAGGACGCTTTATTTTGTGTGGTTTCCTTCAGTTCACATATTAGTCTATTACCTTATTTTAGATATACTGCTATATGGAGATTATGGGGCCTATGCAGAGAGCAGCGCTATTTCGAAATTCGCCATTTTTTGGAGAAAATCGCGCAGAAAGCAGCAGAAAATGGCGAGTTCCGAAAAACGCGCCAATTTTTCTTTTCTATTTGTAAAACTCGCCTCGCGGCTGGCGAGAACCTCAATCTCGCCAGTTTTAAAAATATCCTAATGCAGAGAGGCGCGAACTGCATCTAGCGGCTGTACGCGCCAATAAAATGGCGCGATTGTCTCCGTTTTGCCTCGCCAGAAAAAACTGCCGCTCGCGGCCATTGCAAAGGGAAAAAAAAGGCGCGAATTTGTTTTAACACATTTCTGAAGCGCGCATCTCGCCAATTTAAACTCGCCACACGCATCCATGTTAAACATAGCAGAATTCGCACTTTTCTGCATATGGAGAATAAAACTCTCCAAAAAAGCTACTTTTTAATAAATTCGCCAATTTTAAAATTCGCTGCTCTCTGCATAGGCCCCTATATTCACCCACTTATACAGATGCAGCGGCCGTTATTCGACCAAGTCACGGAGCCGTTTTCGTGTGCTCTGCTATATTCCATGCGGCATTTACGCAGCCAATCACACCAGGCACCCGTGTTTATCACGGTTGCTTTGTTTGAATTTCATGGATTCTGTTTCTTTGTGTGCAATTAAATGAATTGTAATGTTTACAGTACTGTGTTACTGTGTCAATTTCAGGTGTTTAAAAAACAGAACCCTAAAATGCCATTTTCTGCACTTGTGTCTTAAGGCGGTACGGTTGGAAGAAATCACGCGCCATGACATGGGTATTCCGAGGTACACAACGCGTGAAATGTTTGAATAACGGCCGCTGCATCTGTACATAGGCTTAATGTATGTCACTTTATACCAGGCCTGCACAACTCCAGTCCTCGAGGGCCGCAAACAGGTCAGGTTTTCAGGATATCCCTACTTCAGCACAGCTGGGTCATACTGAGCCACTAATTGAACAAGCTGTGCTGAAGTAGGGAAATCCTGAAAACCTGGCCTGTTTGCGGCCCTCGAGGACTGGAGTTGTTGCAGGCCTGCTTTATACTATACTGTATGGATATCCTGTATGTACCTTGATTATATATGACATTTTCCTATGTATATAGAAGTATGGTTCAGAGACATTTACCTGAGTGATTTATCCTCCTGTGGAATGTATACAATTTAGTATGGCGATTTCCATAGACATACATTGAGATAGACTACTAATCTTTATCTATATGTGGAAGATTATAGTTACGCTCCATACTGAGTCCACACGCCACCTAACCAATGGGGATTTTATAGGACTACCTTTCATTGTATATAGCTGTTTATATGTAATTTTGATGTAAGAAACGTTTTTATTTTTCTCATTGTTCACCTTGAAGACCTCGCTACTGGACTATTATCATATGTGATGACCTTATAGGGGTCATTGATAAATGTCCTTGACAAATAGAGTCACAACCCCATTCCTCAGAGAGTGCAAATATTTAGGGACTTTTGTTTGACCCTTAGGGGTTCATAACTATGTATGTATATCATGTCTTCCCTTTGTGCACATCTATGTGATTTCTTTACACATCATATATTACTTCAAAGTTAAGGCGAGCGGTCAGGTGTCTTTGTACAGCGTTGGTTATGTATTGTAGACAATTCATTGGAACTCACAAGAAATGCTTATTTTTGCAGACTTATGTCAAATATTAAATTACGTATTTGGGCCAAAGTCATCTGTAGATTCATTTTTGGGGTTTTAAACGTTGTTTCTGTAAAAGCTTTGGCAATAGACATGGATATAAGTAGAGAAAAAATTGTCAAAGTATGAATGCCAAGGATGATTAATAACTTAATGCTTCCCAATTCCCAATTCAACATGCAGCGTTCTACATAGAATTCTACAGGCCGAGTCCCTGCCTGGTCAAGCTCACAAGTAATGTCTTGATTCCTGAGGCACTGAGAGATAAAGGACTTGCCCAAGGTCACAAGGCGTGGGATACTGGGATGTGATCTAGCTCTTGCTGCTTCAGGCTTTGGTCCCGCTGCGTCCGGCGGCGCACGCAGCCGCGTGCACGCTACTCACCATGTGATGGTGCCCTCCCGAGCAGGTCCCAGTCCCTCCTCCCTGCACGGCTCACTACACGCTGTGATGCGTCAGCCGCCAGGGGATGCAAGAGAATTGTAATCCCAAGCGGCGACGCGTCACGTGGTGTGGCTGTGAGTCAATGAGGAGAGGAGGAGGGGAAGCTTCGGGGAGTGGGGAGGAGAGGGAAAGCAGCAGCAGCACCAAGGGAGCCCCCCTGCTCCCTCCCACAGACTCTGTCCTCATAGTCTGCAGTAGAAGCAGATGCACAGGGGGGGAGGGAACCCCTGGCAATGAGGAGAGGAGGAAGAGGGGAGGCTTCGGGAAGCAGGGAGGCTGCGGGGAGTGGGACACATGTATTTACTGCCTGTCCTCACACTCATTTACATTCAGGGCCTGGGGGACGGGGCCTGGTTTCAGGGCAAACGGGGGGGGGGGGGGGAGGCGGCGGCGGACGGGACTTTACAGCACCCGATCAATCTGTGGAGATATGTCAATGTTTTATATATTTCACTCCAGCACACGGACACACAAGTCATGGCCGCGCCCCTCCTCATCATGGCCCCGCCCACCCGACCCGTTTGGTCACGCCTGCCTGCATCAAAAAAAGTCTCCTGCAGACCGCAGATCGCGGTGCAGTGAGTTGCACGCGCCGCCGGCAAGCAAGACAGACGTGCGGACGCATGCAACGGGGCCTTAGCCTCAGAGTCAGTTTCTTTACTCACTGAGCCACACCTTCACTTACTGAAATATATCTGCTCCTCCTTACATCTCAGCCCTAATTTCTCGTTATGCACCATCCCGGCTCTTGCGTTCTTCTCAAGGATGTCTTCTCTCTACCCCTTTTATATCCAAAGCCCTCTCCTGCCTTAAACCCTTCTCACTGACTGCCCTACACCTCTGGAATGCCCTTCCTCTCAATACCCGACTAGCACCCTCGCTATCAACCTTTAAGACCCACTTTAAAACACACCTGCTTAAGGAAGCATATGAGTAGCACGATGGCTGATAATTTACACCTCTTACATAAACCTTGGCCCCTTGCAGACGCACTTACCAGAATGCCCTCCTACTGTCTCTGTACATTCTTCCTACCAACCAATTAGATTGTAAGCTCTTCAGAGCAGGGACTCATTTTCCTAAATGTTACTTTTAAGTCTGAAGCACTTCTTCCCTTTGTGTTTTTTATTTCTTATTATGTGTTATTTATATCGTATTATTTATATGATTGTAACTATTACTGCTGTGAAGCGCTATGTACATTAATGGTGCTATACAAATAAAGACATACATACATACATACATACATACATACATACATACATACATATAGGACTTTTTCCTAGAAGTGCCTCAGGTCAACCATACCTAAAAATCAATCCTATTTTTAATAATCTGCTTGGATTGTTGCTTTAAACGCAAGCATTAAATGGAGCAATGTATTAAAACAAACTTTTTAGCCCCAACTCATGCATTATTAATTAAGTGAATTTATTTCCCCTAAACAATCGCAATATGGCACAGCAGAAATTAGAGAGAGAGGGAAAATTATTCACCAAAAATAGATAGATAGAGGGATTTGTAGATGTTTGTCAAGAGATTAGATTTTTTTTTTCAAAGATCTTCACGAAGTAAATGTATTCATAGAAGTAGTTGTGCCAAAGATCTCAAGACAATATGACATATGTTAATGGCAAGCAGTGAACAAAGGCTCTCTGGAATGTGACCATGAACATGAATACATGAAAATCTTATTACTTCTCCAGTTTGTCCTCTCAGCCCTAGCATGAAATTGCAGGTGTAGGATTTTAGTTGCCAGTTAGTGCTTTATTGCACTAGTTCCCTTGCTCCTTCGTTAAAGAGTTGGTCTCACCAGAAGCAAAAGGGTAGAAAAAGAAAAGCAAAAACACATGTTCTATATTGAAACTAAACATGTGATAAAATCAGAGATTCCACAACCCTGAAAGACACACGCACTATGTATTTATTTATAATAAAAAAAATGTTTTGCCAGGATATAATACATTGAGAGTTACCTCTCGTTTTCAAGTATGTCCTGGGCACAGAGTTATGATGACAATTCATGGCTACATTAAATGAACAGGGTTCTACATTATATTTAAAGACATTTCATGGACAGTTAGAGATAATATGTTATTGGCGTTTGTAACAGTTATAGACAAGATTAAAATGTGAGACAGCTGATGTCTTGAAATAACTTAGACTGGTGGCGGCTCTGAGGGTCTCTGGTAGACTGTTCCAGGTGTGAGGTGCACGGTAAGAGGAGGAGCGACCAGATTCTTTGTTGAACCTTGGGACCATAAACAGTCTTTTAGAGATGGATCACAGGTGATAAGTGCTGTGTGTGGTAGGGGTGAGGAGCTTGTTCAGATAAGCAGGTCGCTTGTCTAGAAAGTATCTGAAGGCAATTTTATGCTGATGTATTGTAGAGCCCAGCAAAGCTGTAAAGTAACATTTTTGCACTTTGCGCCAGCTGTACCCAACTTAGAAAGTATATGCACCCATCCAAAGCAGATGCAGCAAATATCAAGGCATCATCGTGCATAAAGTATAACGCATTTGCATACTGTGCAAGGGCACCCCTCAAACTGCCCTTAATGAATAACAGCATACAACCACTTACTCACAGTTTGCTAACAGTTCTCCCCTCCTTATGCCCTCCTACTGTGTCTGTATGTTCCTCCTACCAATTAGATTGTAAGCTCTTCAGAGAAGGGACACCTTTTCCTAAATGTTACTTTTATGTCTGAAGCACTTATTCCCATGATCTGTTATTTGTATTATTTGGTATATATATGATTGTCACGTGTATTACTAATGTGAAGCGCTATATACATTGATGGCGCTATATAAATAAAGGCATACAGTACATACATACATACATACTTACATACATACATTCTATATTATATTAATGTAGCGGTCATGTAAAATGGCTACAGTCATCTCTCCTGCTGACAGTAAGGCCTGGTAAGTTGTGGGCAGCCAGCATAATTATGGAGGTTTGCCCTCACACCCTGGTGGGGTGCCCTTGTTTGGATGGGAGTAGTCACATGCTCTGACTCCATGGTTAGTGATGTCAGAGGTGTGTGTCAGCTTCCAGAGTATACATAAGGCACAGCACTGAGTCTAAAGTGAGTTCTGTCAGAGATCTGCATCCAGTTCAAGTTCAAGTACTAGCCTGATTAATAAGAGTTCTAGTTATGTTATAGTATAAGAGGAGACTGTGTCCAGGGACCTGGCACAGGGCTTGATCCCTGCGGGGATAGGGAACCCTAATTAAGGGAAAGATACACCTTTTAAAGGGAGGCACTGACTGCAGAATGAGTGGCTAAAATATACTGCGAGGGGCAGCTAGCCCACAGCAACCAATAAGATGTTCCTCATTCACAAACCTCTCGTGTACATGTGTGGAGTGAATGTACAGAGAGGACACCACGGAGGATCCTCAACAGGATCATCCCCTTGCGGACGCAGGACCCTGATGAGGTGGAGGCCTCACTGGACTAGGTGAGACTCACACACTACCTCATGCTCGGTCTGGACGGGTCCTCCCCCACACCATCATCGGGAGACTCGAGTCCTGTTGCCAACAGGTGCACCACCAGACACTACCACACTGTAACGGGGGGCCGGTTAGACCACAGGGCCATGTTGAGATTGGGTGGGTCAGGCCCGGTTCACAAAACCGTTACATTTGGAGGCGAGCTGCTGACAGATCTGCATCAGGACAGGCTCTAGCTAGGCACACGGGAACAGGGAGAGTGTCTCGTGCCACTTGTGTGCTGCGTAGGGACGGACCTAGGGGTGGTCAGGGGCTGACGGGGTATTGTCAGTTCGCGGGAACACCTAGGGCCCTGAAAGGAGTGAGGGGTTTGGAGCCGGGCTATAGCTGACCGAGTCACCTTGAGGCAGTGCTAGTTGGGTAGGACGCCAGAAGGGATAGCCTGTAACTTGGTCAGGAATCCTGAGAGGTCTGCGCTAGGCTGACCAGAGAGGTAGTACCCCCAAGTACTGCATGGCAGAGCCAGAGTACCTAGCCCATTCCAGACACTTACCAAGGGAGCACAGACTGGGAGGAAGGAGACACACAGACACTGAAGAGTGAGCCTAGCCTGAGTAGTGCAACATGAGTCCAGCCTAGTTCATGTACCATGTTGGTGGTGCATCTGAGCAACTCTTTATTGTACTGATGTGGAGGCTGCCCCGCAGAGCGGAGTCCCATGTACGATAACTGTTACAGAGAATGGAGGATCCGCGTGGTGCGGAGAACAAAATGGCGACCGAGGCTGATGGGGAGGCACCCGTGCGTGCACCCCACTGAAGAGCAACTGTCGCCGATTTATCGTTAACCAGTCTGCTCTGGACGGAGCGAAGGCTGTGGCTGCCCCGTTTTTATCCTGTCTGGGAACCGAGGGGCCACCCTGAAGAGTGTGGGAAATTGTAATAATTGGGGGAGAACCCCGCGAGGAGAGCAAACAAAATGACTTTTTGGGCTTAAAACCAACCAAAATGGTGGTTCCCGCTTGCTAGGGAACCGCATGGACAGTCACAGAAGAAAGGCTGATGCAGAACTTGCAAAGAGCTGGCCGGAATGGCGCGAACAGCAGAGCCCCGCCCTGATGGGGGCATGGCGCGAAAGCTATGGCTGCCCTTCATGGACAGTGACTCACTCGGCCCCTGTGCTGATGTCAACCGCTTAGTCTATGGGACCCTCCCCTGATTTCCACCAGGGGGGAGTGACTTTCAACTATGGCCTGTGGGAATGCACCCACTGGGCCCAGGACTGATATCCAGACGGCGCCACTACAAAAAGTAGTTCCGGCCGCGGAATGATTTGCAGAAAGAGGATTTTTGCAACCAAGCTGCTGCAAGGAGAAGGCGGGAACTAGCCGCGGAAAAGAATCCACTCTGAGGAGAAACTGGCGCGAAAACGCAGACCGGCCGCCCACCAGGACTGAGAGAGGCGCGGCCTTAATTAAGGGGCATGATATTCCCCTGTGACCCGCCCATAATTGCAACCCCTGGGGCGGGTTCCAGCTATGTCAGCAAAAGGAGGAGCCGAAGCAGGAATTGGCTGCCCAGAAGGCTTCTATACTACCGGTCAGTTGCGAGGAACCACTGACCTGGAGAGACCCACACTGAAAGTGGTCCCTACAAAGAATGTGCCTGCCCCTCCGCTGTGGGAACTATGGTCTCCACTCAGCCCTACTCAGTACCCGCCGGCTACTGGTAGTAAGGGTGGCTAACACCGAGACGTGGTTCGGGCTCTGCCTCAATGCGGGCTGCCCGGAGGCACGGTCAACACGGCGCACGTTGCCCACATTGCGGGACACTGTACTTATGGCCTATGCCAACCTTTATACCGATACAATCGGCTAGACCCCCGGGGACCAGGCTAAGCGAACCGCCGAGTCCCCTGGCGCACTGTGGATGGACGTGCGAGTCCCGAGAAAGGGACTGGAGCCGGTAAGTCGGCTGGGTCGGCCGCAACCGAGACAGTCGGGTCACCTCCTGACCGCACCGAGAAGGGAGAATCTCGACGAGGATCTCCGTGAATTAGCGGAGTGTGACATCGAGGCCCAGATGGAACCGGGGAGGACGACACCCCGTGGTACCATCAGCTGTTCAGAAAGACGGACGTCCCCCGCAGATCGGCGAGCCGAGAGACGGAGTCCCTCTGCCTCAAACGTGGCGGCGACGGACAGAGACGCCGGCACCCCTGCGGACGGGTAAGAGGAGTCCCTTCACTTACCTTGCCCACAGACGGTGTAGGAGCAGAGAGGCCATGCCAGGCGCAGGCGCACGTGGAGAGACGGCATCACTTCCGGTGAGGACGACGGCGGAGCTTCCGATTGTCGTCATTGAAGAAGAGATCCCGAATGGGGTCCAACCCAGCGATGACGGTGTTTCCGGTTCCGGGGGACTCACTTCCGGTGGCGACAGCGGAACCCCGAGAAGAATGCAGCGACGCTTCGGGGATCGGGGAAGGTCCCCGATCACCTACAAGCCCAGGAGTTGGATGGGCGATCCAAGGACTGAGGAGGGTGAGATATCCTCATTGGACCAGTCTACGGACAGCCAGAGAACGGGTCGTAACCCGTGGGGTCCAATTTCTTGCCCATCCGCCCAATCCCCCGCCCTAGCTAAAACCCCTGCCCCAATCACACACACGGTCCCCGGGTTCCCCCGCCTATTTTGGAATCTGTGGACATATCATCAGGGGAGAAAGGGAGACGGACTGGGGAAAGACAGCGCAGTGGCGCTACGAGGGTGATTCTCGGGGAGGGGGAGAATTGAGAGTGGTCACGACAGCACCCGACCAGTGATAAGGCCCCGGGGTCTTCCAGGTGGTCTCTACCGCGATCGCACGGTCATCGGGGATATTTTCTATAGATGATGATGGAGTCAGGGAGGTCAAATAGATTCAGAGAGAACCGTTGGTGGCCCCACTATTCGAAGGGTACTCCGCCTGGATGGACCGCACTCGGTTCCCTCATCCGGCGAGAAGATGTAGTGGATTACTGGTGGGCTGTGGGAGAATTCACCCCTAACAGAGGGACAGAGAGTTGCAGGAGCGGTGGCTGCAGATCGAGAATAGGAGATAGAACCCATGGGCCCTAGCATCCTAAAGACCCCGTGGACCCTGATGAGCCCCTATCATGGGTGTTGCCCTGGGAGGGCAGGTAAGGCTCCCTGACTGGATAAGTAGGCTGAAAGAACCATAATGGCTCGGTATAAATCTTCCCACGGTTGGAGTACCCGTATGTCCCTGAGCCTCTCATGGATGAATAGAGGACAAACCGGGATAGGTGGCTTAGGGGGCCATTGAATGCACTTAGTAGGAAGAGGAGTTCCGTGATAGGGAAGAAGGCCGAGAGCGCATAGAGCACTTAGTGCGTGTATGGGGCATTGGCAGAAACATTTATAAGCACAGGTGACATATAGGCCTGAGAGGGACTGCCTAGGCCCTACACGTCACGGTCATAGACATGGTGCGGAAGAGAGGTTAAGAAACCTGACCCAAATCACTATTTTTAGGGGGTACTAATACATTACGCGGTTCGTGGCTGCTGGTCGGGGCGGGCTTGGCGGAATGTACTGTAGTCATTTTGTTATACACCATGAAGATTTGTATGAAAAGTTACCAATTATGTGTTGTATTTCAGTGCTTCCTGGAATAGGTTATACAAATTTAGGTCCCAGCGAGGACGATGGGATTCACCAGGGGAAATGTAGCGGTCATGTAAAATGGCTACAGTCATCTCTCCTGCTGACAGTAAGGCCTGGTAAGTTGTGGGCATGCCAGCAGTAATTATGGAGGTTTGCCCTCACACCCTGGTGGGGTGCCCTGTGTATGGATGGGAGTAGTCACATGCTCTGACTCCATGGTTAGTGATGTCAGAGGTGTGTCAGCTTCCAGAGTATACATAAGGCATAGCACTGAGTCTAAAGTGAGTTCTGTCAGAGATCTGCATCCAGTTCAAGTTCAAGTACTAGCCTGAGTTAATAAGAGTTCTAGTTATGTTATAGTAACTAAGAGGAGACTGTGTCCAGGGACCTGGCACAGGGCGTGATCCCTGCGGGGATAGGGAATCCCTAATTAAGGAGAAGATACACCTTTTAAAGGGAGGCACTGACTGCAGAATGAGTGGCTAAGAATATACTGCGAGGGGCAGCTAGCCCACAGCAACCAATAAAGATGTTCTCATTCACAAACCCTCTCGTGTACATGTGTGGAGTGAATGTACAGAGAGGAGCACCACGGAGGAGTCCTCAACAGGATCATCCCCTTGCGGACGCAGGGACCCTGATGAGGTGGAGGCGCTGCACTGGAACTAGGTGAGACTCAGCACACTACCTCAGCTGCCTGTCTGGACGGGTCCTCCCCACACACCATCATGCGGGAGACTCAGGAGTCCTGTTGCCAACAGGTGCACCACCAGACACTACCACACTGTAACGGGGGCCGGTTAGACCACAGGGGCCAATGTGAGATTGGGTGGGTCAGGCCGGTTCACAAAAACCGTTACATTAATATGCAACTTTTTAATTTTTTTACAAATTCTTATGACGCCACGTGACTAAATTAATTGAATTTTAAATGAAAATATAAAAGCTGATTTTCAAAACGATTGCATTACTTAATATAAACCGCACGTAATTATTTAAAAAAAAAAAAGCAGCATTCGCACAGTTATCTTGCATAGGAATTTAATCAATTACATCCCATAATATTGCCTTTGGTATTGTTAGCAGGGTAGGCAATTAAACTACTGATATAAAATGATCACTTGGGAAATCTGCCTTTGCTCGCTAAGTAACAAAAGTAAGTAATGAAAAATAATAACATGTAAAAAGAACCCCTGGAGAAAAATGCCTAAATGACTACTTTCTATTGTTTCGGGCTGATTTGAGTTCGTAATTTACATGGATATAGTTTTTTTTGTGATCTCTGTCGACCGGAAGTTTGAGATTAGGAAACTTTAGTAAAATCAGTGAGATTTCCCATGAACTGTGTGGTTCAGTTACTTTATATTCAGCTATTTAAAGGGATTGTCACTAACCTGCCCTTAGGTTAATCATGATCACCTGTATTTTGGCCATTATCAATAACTGGGCATGGCAAGACCTTTCTTACCTCATTCAGCCTTTGTAGCCCTAATCTTTCTCCTTCCTTCTTACCTACCTTCAGATCAGTCATTTTGGCTCTTCATCATCCTTCATTATTAAAGAGGCAATTCAAGCTGGCGAATGTTATTGCGTTTTTTTTCCGGGGGGTCCCCTGCTTCAGAGATACCTCCATAGGGGGTACCGGCAGCAGCTCCAGCTCAGCTAGCAGGGATAACGTAATGGCGCCTTTTAAAGCTCCCGCGCTCTGCGGGCCAATAGGAAGCCGTGACATCCAGTGTGGCTTCCTATTGGCTCACGTGACGCAAGAGCTTTAAAAAGCAGAGAGATACCGGCACCCCCTTTGGAGGTAGGTATCTGTGGAAGCAGGGGGTTCCCGGAGCTGAAATTAACGGGGTTCAGCTCCGGAAGCTCTCTGCTTCAATCCGATGTTTAAAAAAAAATTGCCTTCTTGAATTGCTCCTCTAACATCAAGCAGGCTAAAATAGAAAGAGAATTAGTTCAGTGGTTTTAGGCATTTTAAGATGTAATGTTTCACTAGAAAATGACTGAGTGCCATCAGACAGTTCCCATACTGGGTATGATGCACCTTTAACTTACACCCAGATCCACGAAGCTTTGCGAAGTGACGTGACGTAAACTTAACTTAATGTCACGTTAAGCCTAACCGTGTATCTGCAAAGACCAATAACGTAATGTTAAGTGCTGTTTTGACCCATAAAGAGCATAGTGTTAGCTAGAATTGTATACAAATTATATGCAAATGAGGCCCTACAATACCAGCGCATATCCACAAAAATGCATTATGTGGGGAAATACCGAAATCTCTCGTTAGTCACATTCAGACTGTAGCAATGTATCCTTTTTGGCTACTAATCTGCCCTGCCTAACACGTAAGCCCTGTTACCAGTGCAGGAAGTGTTAGGGTTAATCCGGGTTTTCCCCTGCAGTAAGATGCTCCCTTGAGTGACAGGGGGTGGGACTAGGCCTGTGTTCTGCCTGTGTTTTGTACAAAAGGGTCTGCACAGCCAAATTTAGAGAGTCGGAGTTGTAGGGAGTGTGGAGTCAGGGCTCTGACCACCTTCCATCCCCTCCCTTAGGGGAGAGGGACCACTACCCCCTATTCCACCAGGGGATAGGGGAAGAGATCCGGATAGACCCTTGGGGCCTCAAGCCTCCTGGGTTGATTCCAGGGACCATCCAGAAGAGGGAAAATAGTGTATCCAGTTATATGCTGTATTCTACTGTTGAAGAATAAAGCCGTTCCAGTTTTATATATTCCAGCCTGAGACTGCAATTAATCAGGGGGAGTATCAGAAGAGTGTTCTCCTGCAGGGATTGCATCTAGTACTACTGGAGCCTGCTGGAGATGGAGGTGTTGCACCAGTGAGAAAGAACCAACCATCACCCTAAAAGCCTGTCTTGTTCATCCCCACTACCATCGGCGGACGCTCAGGATTCTGTGAGCCAGCAGGTGAGCACCATACACTGGCGACACACTTTATTCGAGCTCGGCTAGTCCCACGAATTCGGGTATACTCGGGTGTATTGAGGTTTGTGACTGTTTTCTGCCCGAGTGCATTGCGTTATTTTCCAGGCAGGGATTGAAGCATTTTATTCCCGCTGGCTGCAATACTGCACAGTATATATATATATACTGCATTACAATTCATGAATTTATGCCATCTGGTAGACACGCGAAGCATTGCAGCCTATTAAATCCTAATCATTATCATTTAACAGATCAGCCGCCCGTCAGCCAGGCATGAACCATGGCTGGGAAGGCAAACGCAACGGGGCTTGTCTGAGGTGAGGAGCGGCGCATTCCAGGTATCTGCCAGGTACATACTGGGTATTTGCTCGAATAAAGTGTGTCGCAGCAGTACAACACCGTGTAATAGTGAAATCTCACAGAGGGTGGGGGGAAACCTGTTACAGCACCCTAAACAAAAGGCTATTAGAGTCAAAGTGGGTGTGAGTTAACACCACAGCTAAAGCAGCAATACGGGTTTCATTTTTATTACAGGATTGAAGCAGGGGTCTCCGGAGCTGTTCATGTTCATTTCAGCTCCAGGGACCCCCTGCTTCTAGAGATACCTCTGTAGGGGTTGCTGGTATCTCTTTTCTGTTTAAATGTCCCGTTCACACTGGCCAATAGGAAGCCACACCAGATGACGTCACAACTTCCTATTGGCCCGCGTGACACGGGACATTTAAACATCGCCATTATGTTAGGCACACAGTTTCTCTGACTGCAGAGATACCGGCACCCCCTACATAGGTACATCTGGAAAGAGGAAGTCCCCAGAGCTGAAATGAACACAGTTCAGCTCTGAAGACCCCCTGCTTCTATCCTGTAATAAAAAAAATGTGTTAAAGAACCCCGTATTGCTGCTTCAAGCAGAAGTTAACTAACATAGCATTATTTCCAGCATTATTTACATCTCCGCTCTTTCTCAACTTGAGTTGAAGAAGGAAACTTTTGCATTTCCTAAATCCTTCTTAATTAAATTAAACTGCAATAAATGTGCTTGTAATTACACTACTTAATTAAAATGTAATCAAACATGTTTAACATTTCACGATTTAACAATTAACATTGTTAATTGTCAGTTTCTGTCACAAATCACAATGGATAAAGTTCAGCCCAATCATGCCAATGAATTATCTTCAGATGTAGTATAATAATATTTGTTCCCGCTACTATGATTGCAGAAATGCAAATTGTACACTAGAACTGCAGAGAGCACCGTCTTAGTTCATTACATCCCCAGCAGAGAAACAAAACTAGTTCTTCCAATGTACAACCTGAATTTCACTTCATGGAGTATGTAACTCTGTTTAAGTAATTTACTTATCTCTCACCCCATTGTACAAATCTGCGGAATATGTTGGTGCTTTATAAATAAATTCTAATAATATTCATGGACGGCATTGGAGCTCAGCTAGTTGAACACCACACGGCAATGCAGGCACCCAGTTTAGACAACCTCACAACACAAGGGATTTTGGAATATGAAGACTGGCCTGTTAACCCGCTCCGTACAGAAGAGGTTTACAACTTACGAGACAATAAAAGGTGGGTAGCCATGCTGGTCCTTTTTTCGGTGTACCAAAATAAAAGGAGCGAGAAGGTAGTAGTCGGTAGTGGTCAGAGCCGGATTTAAAAATATGCCACCCATAGGCACTTACCTGGTGCCGCCCTCCTCCTCTAGCGTCACCAGTTGCCGTGGTAACATGACACCATTTGATGTCACATCACCGGCCGCGCATGGGCACGAGCGACTGGCAAGTGCCAATCGTGCATGCGTGGGCGGCAAGCGGTATAAAAATTCAAAGGCATCACATTACCTACTCCTTCTTCCTCCTTTGTTATTTCTCTACAACCTACAAAGGGTTTGTTCAAGGAAGTCCGACCGCATGAAAAGTTCCCTTGACTTGAATGTGAGTGTCTGTGTGATATTGCTGAATCTGCAGCGTCATGGGAGACTAGGACTCTTTCACGGGATCAAGCACCAGACAGGACACAGAGATCAAATAAACTGTGTTTATTTCAGCCGGAGCCAGCAGATGCAGCACCAAGTCCCAACAGAGCTCATACTCACAAACTTCAGCACAATACAGAGGGAATCTCAATCGTTTAGATGTCCAGCGCCACAGAAATGACTTTCCCAGAGCAGCTCCCACTTCTGTAATAAGTCCGGAGTATCCATGCAAGACTGGATGCAAGTTGGGACAAGGCAACTGGAAATCTCTTTGTGTCTCTGCCACAAACCAAAATCTCATAGGACTAAAACTGCTCCAAGGAGATGAAAATCCGTTACTGCCAGGCGTGTGCACGATCGTGTGTGCGCGTGTACGCTAGTGTGTACCCTGCACCCCTGCTGGCTAAAACTTATAACCACATTTACGCTCCCGTGCGCAAGCGCAGTAGCAGCCACCGCTATGTGCAGGAGCGGCCATCTCCGCACATGCGCAGAAGCGTCCATTTCCTTGCGCATGCGCAGAAGTGTCTCGCCCCTTAAGCGCATGTGCAGAGTCTCAGCAGCGGCCATGCGCAGAGATGCCCACCACATACAGCGTACGCACACACACAGAAGGATGCAGGCGTATTCTGCAAATTAGGGAAACACAATTGATTATATGTTCTTTCATTTGTTTGTACATGTATACTGTAAGTGGAAATATGTATTAATCAGAATTATTTTATCATTAAGAGAATTAAGTATGTAAGCTTTATTAAGAATACAGAATATGGCATAACTCCTGAACCTTGCTATTTCTGAGTCCTACATGTAAAAAAAAAAATTAAACCGGGGTGTGTGCCGGGCATGCACGTTCTAAGTGGAACTTCTTTGTGTTTTGTCACTGAAATGGTATTTTGATGTTTTTGATTGATTGAAAGACTTTTGAGAGTATAATTACAATTTTATTGACAAAACACAAACATTTTTCACTTTAAATGCGCGTACTCGCCACACACACACTTTTTATTTTAAACCATGGACCTAAAACTAGTCACCATACTATAAAACAATAAAGAAGAGGGCGGGTTGGGAGTTACGGGGGGGGGGGAGGGGGCGTTCCGAAATACATTCTGGATCGCATTGCATCTTTTCTGGCAGCAAAGGTGTTATATCAATACTGTATTTATTGTACAGGTCTTACTGTTCAAGAAAATTCACTGAGAATGCAGCCTTGATTTCCCCAAACAATGTAGTGTCCTCCTGACTCTTATCTCAGACATACAGCACCAGGATAGAGGAATCAGATCCAGCTCAGTGTCTTAGCAAAGGGTAGACTTCTTCCATCATTTATGTAAACTAGGGGAAAATAAATCCAACATTCTAAAAGAGAGCCAACTGAATTCATTAGACATAAAGGGCTAGTTATTAAACTGTGGTAGTGGAGATGGGAATTTCTGAGCGATAATGCCCCAATTGGCACTATCACAGTTTAATGAATAACCCCTAAAGAGCTTGTCTAAGTCATGGCAACTGACTACACAATTGATATGTGTACGGTACCTTGGGAATACCCTAAATGATGACTACGTGTGTACATAATAATGCAGTGAATCTCCAACATACTTGTTGGCAAATGTAAGAGAAAAAGTAGCTTGTTACTATAACTCCTACTTCAACAACTGCCATTTTTATTTCATGTGGGAGAGGAAGAGGATGATTTAGTGACCATCAGAGATTCAGCTAGATGTATTTTTTTTTTATAAAAGAATGTAAGCAAGTAGATGGTATTCCATCATGTCCGTATGTCACATTGTTACATTATGCAAGCTTAATGACGCGACCTGTCAAAGTGATGAAAAGTTGTCCACTCCTCAACCCAAACTAATCTTCAGTGTGATCTTTGCTGTGTGTTGATTCATTAGCTTTCCAAGAAGGCAATTCACATTGTGTTCAATGGAACTGCATAAACAATAAGCAATAATGCTAAAATAGTAGATTAGTTAGCATGTACTTTGTCACATCGCATTCCCCATGTGCAGAATACACAAAAATAAGTTCTTGCTGTAAGGGTTAACGCAGTACTTGACAACTGTAAGGAATCGGGGGCCACGTCCCTTGCGGCGTGACCCCTCCTTACCCACTACCAGTACTGCAGCGGCTGCTGTCCCTGCCCCCCGTCGCTACCCATGCCGCCACCCAGTGCATACCTTGCACTCTGCCGTCGCCATCTAGGATTCTGGCACTGGTGTTACAGACTCTCAGCTGTGCTCTGCTATTTACTGGTCTCTCAGCCACTCACGAGCAGCTCCTCGACACACCTTCACCATGCCCCTCGTCCAGATTGGTCACTGTCGCTTTAAATATCCTGCTTTGCCTTCACTTCCTTGCTCTGCATAGCTCCTTGCTTCCTGTGTAGCCTGGAAACTGTGTCGTGCTCCTGTTTGTCTTTACTCCTAGAGATTTGAACCGGCTTGTCTGACTTACCTCTCTGGCTCCCGACTTCGGCTTACCCATCACGATTCTTACCTCTCAGACCCTCGGACACGGAAACGGATTTAACTACGGAACTCTCTATACTCCTGAACTCGGCAAGTACAACGACTATTCTAAATCTTAATCCAGGCCTGGCCACGCTACAACCACATCCCCGACACGCTCCCTCTGCTGTCGGTGTGTATATTCAACATCCCACCTCAGTACAGGGGACTGGCCTGGTCTGCGGGCTGCACAGCGTGACAACAACACAGTACAAATCACTAATATTGTATTATTGTTTATGACATTCACTAATAATACAGTTATTGTTTATGACATTCACTAATAATAGAGCTATAAGCAGTGCCGGACTTACACATAAGCTAACTAAGATAAAGCTTAGGGCCTCACAATATGAGGGGCCTCATACATATTTTTCTATTTATGTATTTCAAGTTTTAAAATCGGATGATAAATAAAGAAGATACGGGGAAAAGATTCTCTATAAATATGGACATTTTCATTCAAGTATGACCCTGAGCATCATGTGCATCGAAAGTGACAAACTTCGTAGCTGATATAAATATATACTGTATATATATATACATATATAGTATATAAAAATATTACTTGTGAGCACATTCACATGTCTTGGACAGGTCCGCAACCCTGCTTTTCGCCATTAACACATAGCATACAGAGCTTCCACTGCAGCAAGGGATTCTGGGAAATGACATGCAAATGAGCACACAGTGCCCAAAAACAAATAGTCGATACCGTTCTGTGGCTAACAAAATGCTTTCATTTGTGCGAGCTTTCGAGATACAGTGATCTCTTCTTCGGGGGTGTTACAATGGATTAAGCCAAAAAACTTACTTAGAACAGGGCAGCATATATATATATATATATATATATATATATATATATATATACAGGAAAAAGAAAAGACTGTGCCTAGTATATCTGGATGTAATGACTAGTATGGTGTATAATTGGATGTTGATTATATATGAAACACCTCTAGTGTGTTAAAGAATAACCACAATATGATGTTAAATACTGACAAGTCTTGAGACGTGTTACTACTGTCATTTTACAAGTGCTCAGAATTAGTGCCAGTTGTGAGAGTGAAGCCAGACCCTGTTCCTGTGTATTGGGACTCTATACCATAAAGGGAACTTATATCCAAGAGACGGGAGTTGCCGGAGGAACCTCCAAGGTGTAACACCATCTAGAGAGGCGTGACGTCAGTCCGGAGCATACCCAGTGGAGCAGAGGCGCCGTGGCGGCAACACACGACGGGTCGGAGCATGAGTATTACTCATACAATGCTTTTTATATTTGGAATCTTGTGATTTTTGAATCGTGATGTCCATGTTTTATTAAATTTTATTTACGTTAATACACGAAGATCAGGCGCTTTTTCTTCTTTTTTTCTGTTATCGATATTATATATATATATAATATTATCTATATATATATATATATATATATATATATATAATATATATATCATTATAGGATACAACCTTATTCACGTAGGAAGTGATATTTAAATCGAGGTAGTAAACTAGAGATGCAGATGGTGAAGTGGCAGTGCTTTAAACATTTTATTAACTAACCATATAGGATAAAATGTCATAACCTTCACTACTTTTATTACTACTTTATGCAGCTTTTATTATTTTAAATAGGAACATTTTTAAAATGTGCATAGCTTTCTCATGGATTGTTTGTTGCACTGGAGTTTAACGACTTTGGCATTTTCAATATCACAGATACAAATCATAGCAGATAAAATCTCTATTACATTTATCACAGCTGGCGCTGGCATATCCACAGAGCGTGTTAAATAGGGTTCCTGAGAGCATCAGCAAACGGTTTATAGGTTTTAGGAGAAAGTAATGCTAGGAGCTTTCAAAATATTACGCTTTCGAGGATTATGTATAAAAGGTTTATATTTAATAGACAATAGATACAAATATTTAATTATATCAGAGTTTAATAACCACATTGCTCTTAGTAGGGGCAGCAATGCACTGCTACATCAAGCAATATATTAAAGGAACAATTCATGTTTTTTTTTTTGTTTTTTTTACATAGGTTTGAAGCAGGGGGTCTCTGGAGCTGAACCCCATTAATCTCAGCTCCGGGGACCCCCTACTTCCCGAGATACAGACCTCCGAATGGGGTGCCGGTATCTCGGCAAAGGTTAAAGCTCCGACGTCACGCGGGCCAATAGGGAGAGAACCTGATGAAGTCATGACTTCCTATTGGCCAACAGGACGCGGGAGCTTTGAAACTCCGCCACTGCATGAATCCCGCCAAGCGGAGCGGCTACCAGCACCACCTATGGAGGTCCGTATCTCTGGAAGCAGGGGGTTCCCAGAGCTGAAATTAATGGGGTTCAGCTCGGAGACCCCCTGCTTCAATTATATGTTAAAAGCTGCAAAATAAAATCACCAGCCTGGATTGCCTTTTTAACTGCACCTTTGGCAGCGAAGTGTTCAAATATAAAAGCGAGGTCCAGCGGATAAAACACGATATGCATATTTTGATTAAAATACATGTACTCATCTTCAAACTGAAGAGACCATGGGTTTTGACCCTCAATTATTGCCGTTTTCTCGCTGTCGCTACGTATGCCTGCCGCTGCTCTCTTCACTTTCACCTACCGTGATCCAGGACGCACGGTGCTAGGAAGAGTGTGGGAGGTCTCGATGCTGTAGGCGCTGCCTGCACGCAGCTGCCGGGACAGGACCGTCACGGCTACCGCGTCACTACTACCCGCTTGGAATAGCATCACGGGAGCAGGGTGACCAGGGCAGAGGTAAGAAGATATCTATTCCATGCCTCTGGGTCCCCCTCCCTTTACAAAGCGGCACCACACATTTATCTTTGTACAATACGGCACCAATACACACAGGTAAGACTGTGACAGCATTTCCCCAGAGCGCAAGACAGCGCATTTATATCATCTTCAAACTGACCTGACGCCCATTTGTATAGCTCAGATTTCGAAAGTGAAAGTAATGGAAGTTAATCGAAGACGCAATAACCATTGACTTTGAGTGTTATGCGAACTTGTGAAATTTTAGATCAAAGCAAACCTTTTACAAAAATTAAAAAGGGTGCATTTTATCAAAGTTCACACATTTCTACTTTTACCTCTGCTAAGGCTAAATATTTCCAGAAAAGTTGATTATAGACTCCCTATGGGCACCTGTCTCTTATAACATAAGATTTTTTAGAAAAACAATCGAACTATAAAAAGTCCATTTTTTCTTACATTTGGTGAGTCCCCCCCCCCCCCCCCAAAGTTAAACATATGTTTCCCTAAAATGATGGTTGGTCATAAAAAGATGATTTTAATTATCCTCAGGCACATAGTCCGCCTGTAAGTGAAATAGTGGGTTTCTGCACACCACTTATGTAAATGAGATGGCAGCTGGGAATTTAGATTTAATTGTCTGTTCCTGCTGTAGCATGAGGGTAATATATTACATGCATTTAATCTAAAGAAAGGTTCCGTTTAACCATTTGTTGGCAAAGCAAAGAGCAATGCTTTGCATTGCAATGTTACAGTTCAGAGGTAAAGAAATGATTTAACTGGGTGTGGCCAACTCTAGCCCTCAAGGGCGAGCCAACAGGGCAGGTATTAGGGATATCCCTGCTTCAGCACATGTGGCTCAATCAGTGGCTCAGTCAAAGGCTGAGCCACTGATTGAGCCACCTGTGCTGAAGGAGAGATATCCTTAAAACCTGACCTGTTGGTGTTCGACGTGCACAGTGAACCCTATAATCCCAGAGCTGCTGAGGGAGCGTATGCTTCCTATTCAATGTCAGATTGCTTCTGTGCATTAAACCTACTGACACTTTCACCACCAGCCTAAACGTTGATGAAAATGTTATCCCCTGAAACGATGTTCTCTTGTTCAGTCACAGGGTCATTATTTAAAGTCGGAGAACAATTAGATTGTAAGCTCTTCGGAGCAGGGACTCCTTTTCCTAAATGTTACTTTTATGTCTGAAGCACTTCTCCCCTTTATGGTTATTTATATTATTTGTTATAGTCACATATATTACTGCTGTGGAGCACTATGTACATTACTGGCGCTATATAAATAAAGACATACATACATACATACATACATACATACATACATACAATTAGGAAAAATAAAAGATTACCCATAAAGCTTTGTGCTATATAAATAAAGACATACATACAACTAGGAAAAATAAAAGATTACCCATACAGCTTTGCATTATAGAAACTACTAGCTGGTACCATTCCTCTTTACATTAAGCACTGGCAGGCAACAGGCAGCCGGGGAATGACATGGAGAGTGAGAGGGGGGACGTGGGAGAGAGGGGAGGTGGGAGTGAGGTGAGAGAGGGGAGGGGGGAGTTAGGTTGGAAAGAGGGGAGGTGGGAGAGAGGAGAGGGGGGATAGAGGGGAGGTGGGAAAGAGGGGAGGTGGGAAAGAGGGGAGGTGGGAGAGAGTGGAGGTGGGAGAGCGGGGAGGTGGGAGTGAGGTGAGAGAGATGGGAAGTGGGAGAGATGGGAAGTGGGAGAGATGGGAGGTGGGAGAGAGGGGAGGGAGGAGTGAGGTTGGAAAGAGGGGCGGTGGGAATGAGGTGGGAGAGAGGGGAGGTGGGAGTGAGTTGGGAAGAGGGGGGGAGAGAGGGGAGGGGGGAGTGAGGGGAGGAGGGATACGGGGGGCTATGAGAGGGGAGGTGGGGAAGAGGGGAGGTGGCAGTAAGGGGAGGTGGCTGTGAGGGGAGGTAGGAGTGAGGTGGTATAGAGGGGAGGTGGGATACAGGGGAGGTGGGAGAGAGGGGGAGGTGGGAGAGAGGGGGGCTGTGAGAGTGGGGTTCTTTTACCGATCTAAAGTATGTCAGTTTTTAAATAAAAGTGAAACCTTGCCTACTCATAAAAACCAAAGCAATTGATTACTACTGACCCTTTGCAGTGTCATTAGAATGTATTTGTGTAATTATAAAAACAAGTGTACCGGAGTCTTGGTGATATGGAGTTAGTGATCCATAAATGCGGAAATCCTAGGGGGTTTATTTACTGAAGGCTCTTGGCTACAAAACTAGAGCAAAATAATTGCATCAGATTTCACATAGGAATAGCTGTTGCATTTACTTCTTCCTTTGACAAATAGGGTATTGTTTTTTGCTTTGGTTTTACCCAGGTTTGTAGCCTTTAGACTTTAGTCATTAGACTTCTTAATGTTTACCCCTGTGAGAATTACCCATAACATTACTGTATCTTCACATCGATGTTCACATTTTTTTATTCTGTTGTATCAAGTTATAACCTTGCACGTGTAAACATTTTACTTATCTTAATCACCTTCATGCACTGTTAAGTAGATAGTTTCATGAGTGGTGCTTCACCTAATGTATGCCCTTAGTAGTAGATGTTAATGATATACAGTATTGAGAATGCTGTCCTAGTGTCCATAAGGCATGTAGAATAATATCCAATAATGTCCAGTACTATCCAATATGGGGAGATCTGGGGACCTAGTGGTGTCCACCTGGCAACCACACAGATAAGTCCCTCTATTAATACAACCTCCCACGGGATAATGGCCAAGGGGATAACAGTCACTGAGAGGTAAAACAGAGGGGCAAATGCCCTTTACCTTACTAGAGTACCCAGCCAGGACAGGTTCTCCAGCGTGCAGTCCTCAGAAGTATGGGTAGTTACAGAGTAAGTTGAAGAAGGAGCACAGCGTCCACTTGAAAAAATTATATAGGGCAACTCCAAGAATAATGGATAAATATTTATTGTACAAACAGCACCAACAACGGTGGTATAGGAAACGCGGATGAAAAGTGTTTTATTCTTATGAAGGAATTTTCTTTGTTTCCTAAAAACACGGACTTATTTTCCTTACGTACCACCTTTCCCCGGTATTATTGATTGCATCATACTGTAGTTTAGTAGCCAATGGATTTCATACTTTTTCATTAAGTCTCCACTTCTGAAGCTTCTCCTTTGAACCTCTCTCCACAGTCCAGCTTCCTAGATGCTTCCTTGAAATGCTCAGTGTTTAAGTTCTAATGAGACAGCTTTAAGGAGTGGAAAATTGGTGGAAGATAGGGAGTCAGATAAGAATAACCCCAGGCAGGAAGACAAATATTTAATATGCAGTTGGATAGACTGGATCCTCAATGAGTAGCAGGACCGGGGCAAGTGTCCTGGGCACAGTTGGTTGAGGGGGCCTCTGCCAGCCGAATTATGAAGTTGTGCTTGACATGGAAGTAGGTCGCGATTTCCGGGATCGTCCAAGCCGGGGTATGTTTGTGTTCTGTGTTCCTTACAAGCTGGTGGTGGGCCTGATGAGTGGAACAGTCCCAGTACAAATGTTTTGCAGTCTAGGAGATTTGGTCGCGGCTGTTTTGTTACTAAGGTAAGCCCCTAACCTTACCCTAAAAAACCCTAATCTTAACTCCTAATAGTAACGCTACCCCTTACCCTAAAAACCTTAACCCTTTAACTTAAAACCCCTAACTTTACCCTAAAAAAACTAATCTTAACTCCTAATACTAATGCTGCACCCCACCCCAGAAATCTTAACCCCTTATCCTAAAACCCCTTACCCTAAGCCCCTTACCCTTATTGCCCTACTCTAACCTCTAACACCCCTTCAATTAACTTACTTTATTGTCAAAACAGCCGTCGGCACAGTGCCCAGCGTCGGAGCGGCTGTGGTGAAGGGTCCCTTTATGGCCAAACTCCGGCGCCAACTTGGTCACGGCAAAATGGCCATGACGAAGTGTCTGATTCCGCTGTAGAGACGTGTTCCTTACCTTAAAGACTCTAGGTGGAGCTATTCTCCCCCAAAATAACCGCTTGCTGTAACTTTTTATTTCCGGTGTTAATGGGAATCTTTGTCAGAGTAATAACATTTCCAAGCCATCTAAACATTAACAATATATATTTTAATTTGTTAAAAATAATAAGAAACGAGAACTAAGCTGCAAATTAGTGTTCACACGTCTGGCGATAGCAGAGACATAAAACAGTATGGTATATTCTGCAAAGAACTGATAACTTACTTGTATATGAATTTGATCTAAGAAAACTATTCATTTCAGTGGTGAGCAATTGAGCAGAAAATAGCAATTAGAATCAAAGTGAGTTCAGATCTTTGGCCTCATAATGTAACACCTGATGAACAGCAAAATGAGTTTGATCGCTTCCCTTCATACCATTATACCTGTAATATGACGGTTCATTTAGTTTCAAATACATGAACACCTTAAAGTAGCATCAGTAATAATTAGCTTTACAAAAACAGTCTTCTCAATTTCCGGAAACTGTATTTCCACTGAAAAGTAATCTGTGATTTGCTGTTTCATCGGAGATTGATGACACCCAATAAATACTGTATACCAAATAAGTAATCCATTAATTTACTTAAGTTTGAATAGCTTTCAAAGGCCACTCCCGTCTTCAAGGGCCACCAACAGGTCAGGCTTTATGGATATCCCTGCTTCAGCACAGGTAGCTCAATCAGTGGCTTAGTTGAAGACTGAGCCACTGCTTGAGCCACCTGTGCTGAAGCAGGGATATCCTGAAAACATGACCTGTTGGTGGCCCTCGAGGACTGGAGTTGCCCACCCCTTGCTGTAGATCGTCTCTGCTTATCTCTGCTGGTATTATAGTCAGGTTGGCTGTATCTGTGAGCCCACAGTTTTAAATAGTAGCTTTGCATCTCTGGCCAAGTTTTGGCTTACTACATCCCCTTCATCTTCACACAATGCAGGAGAGAATCCGTATATGGGCTAAATCCATGTTGTTCTTACTGTTTTATTATCCCTTGACTGCGGTCATCCCTAGGTGACCGGAATTTAGGAGGCACAACATCAAAATGAGGTTTAAGGGCTGATTTTATTTATTGATTGTTGGGATTGAGTTTCTTTACTTCACAGTTCACAGACTCGATATTGATTCGCGTGGCTTTTCCACTGGGGCATCTGAATCAATACAATGTAGGATTTTACACTTCTCTGCGAAATGTGTTTGTGATTCTATGCTTTTTGCAACACTGCTAAATGTTGAACGAAAATGCTTATTGCCTTGGTTAAAGAGTTTAAAACATGTAGGGGCATATTCTATATAGCTCGATGCGGCGGTGTGGGCTGTTTTTGGCAGCAAATAAATGTTGGTCCATTCTCCGAATGGAGAGAATGATCAGTTTCTTGAGAGACTCCTGCTCCAAGTTCCAGAGGGTGTGGCAGCCGTGGCTAATATACATACTGTATCATAGTATCGAGGCTCAGCTGCCCAAATATCAGACATCTCCGCGGTCCTGCTAAAAGATCCAATGGCACTGCAGTGTTCTGACCGCACCATTCCCTTACCCCCCACAAAATAAACGGCCGATGGCCTTTGACTGGATCACAAGCACCCAGAAACAGGGCTCATCAATAGTCCCGGGGCGCTATTGCCCCCCTGGATACAAGAGTTCCAGACACCAATCTTCCTGTACTCAGCTGAGCGTTTAATATGTATCTATTTATCTGTCTTTTTAAATAAATGTTTAAAACCAGAGACAGAACATGAAACACAGACAGAGCTCAGTGCACATCCAGTGAAACTCATACACGATACAGTGCCTAAATATATATGTATAGATATCTATTAAATAAAATGGTCTTTTAGTTTAACATTTTGGCCAAAGTGTTGTAAGCCCCTGAGCCACTACACGGCAGACCACATCTCAAGGGTCCCTAACACTAATATAAATTCTTAATAACCTGTGCAATACCAGGAAGAATGATTTATAATAAATCTGTCAAAATCACTTGCATAGTTCTAAGTCTGATTGAAGCTTTTATTAACCTGTACATTACCAGGAAAAGCACTCTGTATTAGATTTGTCACAATCATACTGCAAGCAAGCAAGTTCCCCTGAGAGTGGGAGATGCTATGGAGTGAGCTTTTAACCATTTAAATGTGGGAGGGGGTGAGCTTCAATTAGGTAGGAGGTTGCCACCCTCCAATCAGCTAAGACCAGCTGAACAAGAATTGTAAAACATACAGGACACCTACAAGCTCATATTGAACCCCCAAAATAACCACAACATATATATATATATATAAGCATATAAGTGTCACAGAGGAGTGCTACTGAGCTCAGTAGACTCCTCGTGACATTATATGCTTATATATTATATATATGTTGTGGTCTATTTGGGGGTTCAAATGTTGAAAGGCTTGTCAGGTGTCCTGTATGTTTTTTAAATAAATGTATGTATAGTACCAACAAAAGTAACGGTACCACTGATTTGTGTAAGAAACCCTGCTCCCTCCCCCCTTTTTTCTTTTGTAGCCCCCCCCCCCTTACCCTCCCCCGTAATCATTGTTGTCTGTTGTAACAAAATAAATAAGAGTATTTTAAAAAAAATACAGAAGTGCTCTAATAAAATAGTTGAAAAAATTAATAAATACATATGTATATAGAGGTATATTAGTATTTTATCGTTATGTTAGGCTTGCGAACAGGTGTCGCCTTGACGTGGTTCGCAAAGTTACAAACGCTTTGGCCAAAGGGTTTTAAACTAAAATGACCCTATTTCAAGAGAATATATAAGTATTTTTACTGTGTATTTCTGTCATGTTGAGGTAGCAGTGGGCTCTCTGTCTCTGTTTACTATATATATAATATATATATATAGCTGAGAGCCCCGCGTTGCCGGATGTTGTGGTTACGTGTGGGGGGCTTTGGTGGGAGTGGTTACACGCGGGCCTGGCGTGGCGTGGTACGCCTGCTGTGGATGTGATGGCAGTTGATCGGTATTGGCTGTGTGCTGATTGGGGGGTTGGTGCTGATGTGGGGGGGTGGGATGTGTGTGGGGGTTTTTGCCGATGGGGGAGGTGCGAAGGTGGCAATGTGTGGGTGCTGATGGTTGGTGATGGGGCTGGGATGGCGGGGAGCCGAGAATGCAGTGTGCTGGGTGGGCATGGGATACGGGTGTGTGATGTGGTGGTGTTGGGATAGTGTGTGTGTGTGAGCGTGTGTGTGTATAACACACACGTGGTGTATGTATACAAACGTGTGTGTGTATGTATAACACGGGTGTGTATGTATACACGAGTGGTTGGTGTGTGTATACATGTGTGGGGTATACATGTTTGTGTGTGTGTTACAGTTTGTGTGTATATGTGGTGTGTGTTTGGACGGTGTGGGTGGAAGTGTGTGTGGTAGGTCGTGTACGTTGTAGTGTACGTGTATCAAAGTTGTGTTTCGGTGTGTGTAATTTGTGTGTGTAATTGTGTGATATGTGTATACATGTGTGTTGTATAGGTGTGTGTGTATACATGTCTGTGTGTGTAACATGTGTGGGTAACATGTGGGTGTAGTACAGTGTGTGTGTGTGTGTCATACATGTGTGTGTGACATGTGTTGTGGTGTGTTTGTGTATATACATGTGTGGTGTGGTGATACATGTGTGTGGTGTTGTGGTGTAGACATGTGTGTGTGAAATGTATGTGTGTGTGTATAATGTATGTGTGGTATACATGTTGGGTGTGTATACATTGTGGTGTGTGTGTGTGTGTTGTATACATGTGGGTTGGTTGGTGGGATATACATGTGTGTGTGTGTATACAGTGTGTGGTGTCATAAATGTGTGTGTGTGTATACATGATGTGTTGTATAGGTGTGTATGTGGTGTGTATAAATGTGTGTGTGGTGATGTTAATATGTGTGTTTGACTCCATTGTGTGTACGGTAATGTTGTGTGAGTATACGTGTACATGTGTACGTGTGTGTGTGCGTGTGTACACGCGTGTGCATACATGTTGTTGTGTATTACATTGTTGTGTGTATACATGCTGTATGTATACGTGTGTGTGTTGTGTATGACTCCATGTGTGTGTGTGTATCGTGTACATGTTTGTGAGTTACGTGTACATGTGTATACGTGTGTGTGTTGTGGTGTATGTCTACATGTGGTGTGTATGACTCCATGTGTGTGTGTGTGTATGTGTACATGTTTGTGAGCATACGTGTAAGTGTGTACGTGTTATGTGTACTGTGTACGGGGTAGTGTGCGTGTGTTACGTTGTCTATGTGAGTGTCTACGTGCGTGTGCGTGTCTACGTGCGTGTGCGTGTGCCTAATGCGTTGTGCGTGTTACTTTCAGTAGTGCGTGTCTACGATCTGCGTTCCCGTGTGCATTGTCTCGCTCCTTCTCTCTCTGTTTCGCGGTTCAGAGTCGTGTCGTTAGCTCGTTCCTCCTACGTGTTCTTCCCCACCACTTCGCTCGGTCTTGGTTTTTTATGTTATGTTCCCTACCTGTTGTGCGTCTACGTGGTCTGACGTAATCTCACCTACTCTATCGGCTGTCTCTCCTGTCGTATACGGTGTCTATGCGTGTATTTCAAAAGCGGGGTGGTTGCTACAGGACAGAGTGTGAGGTGGTCTACGTGGGTGCGTCCACGTGCATTGGCTACGTGCGTGTGGTGTGCACGTGCGTGTGCGTGTCTAGTGGTGTGCGTGTCTACGTGCGTCTGGTGTTAGTCGCGCGTGTTACGGGCGCGTGTTACGTGCCCTGGGTACTCCGCACGTGCTAAATGTCTGGTATGTATGTGGTGGTGTACACGGTGTGTAGCGTTGTGTTGTGTGTGTTAGTGTATGTGTGTGTATACTTGTGAACGTGTGTGTATACGTGTGCCTACGTGTGTGGTGTGTATACGTATGCCTACTGTGTGGGTATACGTATACGTGGTGTGTGTGTGGATATACGTGTGTATGTGTGAATGTGTTATACGTGGTCTGCTGTGTGTATAAGTGTGTCTGCTGTGTGATATAGTGTCTGCTGGTGTATACGTGTGTTGAGGTTGATACTGTTGCTGGGTATACGTGTGTCTGCTGTGTGTATACGTGTGTCTGGTGTGTGCTGCTGTGTGTATACGTGTGTCTGTATAGGGTGTGTGGTGTGTCTGTGTACGTGTGTGGTGTCTGTGTAGTGTGGGTGTGCCTACATGTGTGTCTAATTCTGTGGTGTGTGTCTATGTGTGTTTGTGTACGTGTGTGTGTCTTATGTATAGAGATATATATAGTGTGTGTGTGTGTGTGTATACATAGATATATATATAGATATATTATATATTATACATATATATATATATATGTATAGTAATATATAGTGTGTGTGGTGTGTTGCGCGCAGACAGGGGCATGGGGAGGGGGGAGAGCAGCACGGGGCATGTGGAGGGGGGGGGGAGAGCAGCACGGGGCATGTGGAGGGGGGGAGAGCAGCACGGGCAATGTGGGAGGGGGGGTGAGCAGCACGGGGCATGTGGAGGGTCCCTCCTGCAAGGGTGGCGGGGAGCCCACCAGCTGGCTCCCTGAGGTGAGGTCGGACGGTGCGAAGAGCGTTGCAGGCGCGCGGGGTAGGGGCGGGAGGGGGAGAGGTGAGGCTGGTGCCGAGGGGGCGCGAGGGGAGATGGTGAAAGGCAGGGCCGGGGGGGGGTGTGAAGGGCATCGGCTGGGGGGGGGGGGGCGTGTGAAGGGCATGGCTGGGGGGGGGGGTGAAGGGGTGAAGGGCATGGCTGGGGGGGGGTGAAGGGATGCTGGGGGGGGGGAAGGCATGGGCTGGGGGGGGGGGCGTGGGGGGAAGGTGAGAGGGCATGGCGTGGGGGGGTGAAGGCATGGCTGGGGGGTGGAGGAAGGCGTGGCTGGGGGGGGGGAGGGAAAGGCATGGCGTGGGGGGGGGTGAAGGGCATGGCGGGGGGGGTGAAGGAGCATGGATGGGGGGGGGGTGAAGGGCAATGGGGGGGTGGCGTGAAGGGCATGGCCGGGGGGGGGGTGAAGGGCTGGCTGGGGGGGGGAGTGAAGGCAGGGGGGGGGGGGTGAGGGCATGGCCAGGGGGGGGGGGTGACGGGGAGTGGTGAAGGAGAGCATGGCCAGGGGGGGAGGTGAAGGGAATGGCCAGGGGGGGGGGGGAAGGGACATGGGGGGAAGGGGATGGCAGGGGGGGGGGACGTGAAGGGCCAAGGCTGCGGGGGGGGGGACGGGAAGGAGTGGGGGGGGGGTGAAGGGCATTGCCTGGGGGGGGGTGAAGGGCATGGACGGGGGGGTGGGGTGAAGGGGATGGCCGGCGGGGGGGGGTGGGGTGGGGGGGGGGTGAAGGGCAGGGTCGGCTCGGGGGCGGTGAAGGGCAGGGGCCGGGGGGTGAAGGGGCATGGCCGGGGGGGGTGAAGGGCATGGCCAGGGGGAGGGGGGTGTGAAGGGACTGGCCGGGGGGGGGTTTATAAAGGGCATGGCCAGGGGGGTGGGGGGGGTGAAGGGCATGGCCAGGGGGGTGGGGGTGAAGGTGGCATGGGCAGGGTGGGGGGGGGGTGAAGGGCATGGCCGGGGGGGTGTGAAGGGCATGGCGGGGGGGTGAAGGGCAGGCGCCGGGGGGGTGTGAAGGGGTGGCAGGGGGGGGGGGGGTGTGAAGGGCATGGCCGGGGGGGGGGGTGGGAAGGGCATGGCCCCAGGGGGGGGGGGTGAAGGGCATGGCCAGGGGGGTTGGGGGTGAAGGGCATGGCCAGGGGGGTTGGGGGTGAAGGGCATGGCCAGGGGGGTTGGGGGGTGAAGGGCATGGCCAGGGGGGGTGGGGGTGAAGGGCATGGCCAGGGGGGTTGGGGGTGAAGGGCATGGCCAGGGGGGTTGGGGGGGTGAAGAGGCATGGACGGGGGTGGGGGTGGAAGGGCATGCCGGGGGGGGGTGTGAAGGGCATGCAGGGAGGGGGGGGGGTGGAAGGGCAGGCAGGGAGGGGGGGAAGGGCTCTGGAGGGGGGGGGGGTGAAGGGCCGGGCCGGGGGGTGAAGGGAGGGCGGGGGGGGTGAAGGGCAGGGTCGGGGTGAAGCGCGGGGGGGGGGGTGTGATGTGATTGAAAGCGCCGTGCCGGGGTTGAAAGTTCACTTCCCCGCGGTGGTAACTTACCTCGCACGGGCAGCGATCCTACTAGGGTCCTGGCGGTCTCCGTTCCCCGGCGAGGCGGAGCTGAGACGATCAGGGTAGGAGGTGGTGTGGGCCGCGGGCCCGTAAGAGAAGACGGAGAGCGAGCGGGGGGTGATGGTGAGCTGGCGTGGCGACGGCCTTAGGCTGAAGGTGCCGAGCGGTGCTCTGGGGGGGGGGAGGGGGAGCACCGGGAGAGAGGGTGAGCACCGGGGGAGAGGAGAGGACGAGGGAGAGGGAGGAGGGTGATGTGAGGTCCCGCGGGGAGTGGTGATAGGGGGGGGTTCGGTTGTTGCGGGCCAGCGCGCGAGGGGGGGGGGGCAAGACGGGCAAGCGGGCAGCCGGGCAGCAGGGCACAGGTTAGGAGGGTGGAGTGTTGGTGTGCTGAGGAGGGTGGAGTGTGTGTGGTGTTGAGGAGGGGGGGGGGTGTGTGTGTGTGTGTGCGTTGAGGAGGGTGGAGTGAGTGTGTGTGAGTGTGTGTGCGCGAGTTGAGGAGTGTGTGTGTGTGTGTGTGCATTGAGGAGGGTGGAGTGAGTGTGTGTTTTTTTGGCCCGTCACTCCGCCTCAGGCCAATGAGAGGTGTGCGGGGGCGGGCGGGCCAAGGGACCAATGAGATTTCCCATAGGGACACCGGACATCCAGGCAGGCAGGCAGGCAGGCATACAGTGCTTTCACTAATATAGTATAAGATATAAATTTCACATTTTTAAAATAAATAATGCAGCTGCTCTTCCTTGCTTCTACTCAATTATTCAGTAGGATTAGTGTTAATTATTCTGCCATAATTTCGGTATTTAGAAGGTGTAATAATGTCTAATTCAGGTACGAATGGTGATTACTGCAGGAGTGTAACATTATTTTGAATGCTAAGTTATTAAATTCAGTGAATGTAAGGACAGTATTTTGTAATCTTTCTCCTTTTTGCACATTCTATGCCTATTTAAGACCTATTTATAATGTACTACTTTTTATTAGTTAGCAATATCATTCGTTACTGGTAGATATGATATTTCTTCTGTCTCCTTGGAATTCCCATCATGCTTTGCTACTAACTCTAACCTTAAAGGATGAGCAGTTCCTACTTCCTGTCCCTTTTGTACACTGCCAGCAACACAGGAGACAAAGCTACAGGTATCATTTTTGAGTTTGTGTAATTCTTTTGCGTTTGGTTGCCATTGTGTTACGGATATATGTAACAACCCTAATTCCTGGTCATAGTATGAATTCACAAACATCATTAACGGCCATCGTATTAATCAGCATGTCCTAGAACAAATGTTTCATCCTATGCAAACACATGCTATCAGGAACACAGTTCTTCTAACCAAACGACATGTCAACACAGACACCTACACACACCTATACACACACACCTATACACACACACACACACACACACACACACGGGTCTATGTATAGAGATATATATAGTGTGTGTGGTGTGGTGTGTGTATACATATATATATAATAGTATTTATGTATATATATATTATATATATATTATATGTATAGAGATATATTAGTTGTGTGTGTGTGTTCGCGCAGGTCGACTGGGCAGGGAGGGGGAGAAAGCACGGGGCATGTGGAGGGGGGAGAGCAGGCACGGGGCATGGAGGGGGGGCGAGGCAGCACGGGGGCATGTGGAGGGGGGGTGCAGCAGCAAGCTGGGCATGTGGATGGTCCCTCCTGCAGGCTGGGGGAGCCCCCCGAGGCTGGCCTCCATCCTTGAGGTTGAGGCGGCGGTGACCGGATAGCGTTGCGAGGGCAGGCGGGTAGGTGGGCGGGAGAGGTGAGGCGGTGCCGAGGGGGCCGGAGGGGGTGAAGGGCAGGGCCGGGGGGGGTGTAAGGGGCAGGCTGGGGGGGGGGGGTGAAGGCATGGACTTGGGGGGGGGGTGAAGGGCATGGCTGGGGGGGGGTGAAGGGCATGGCTGGGGGGGGTGGAAGGGCATGGCTGGGGGGGGGGGGTGAAGGCATGGCTGGGGGGGTGAAGGGCGCGGGGTGGGCGGGCTGGGGGGGTGAAGGGCATGGCTGGGGGGGGTGAAGGGCATGGCTGGGGGGGGGAGGGCATGAGGGGGGGGGGAGGGCATGGCCGGGGGGGTGAAGGATGGGGGGGGGGGGTGAAGGGCATGGCTGGGGGGGGGGGTGAAGGGCATGGGGGGGGGGGGGTGATAAGGGCATGGCCAGGGGGGGCGGGGGGGGGGGGTGAAGGCATGGCCAGGGGGGGGGTGAAGGGCATGACCACTGGGGGGGGGTGAAGGGCATGGCCAGGGGGGGGGTGGGGGGGTGGGTGGGGGGGGGTGAAGGGATCAGGGGTAGGGCCTGTCGGGGGGGGGGTGAGGCAGGCTGGGGGGTGTGGAAGGGCATGGCTGGGGGGGGGGTGAGGGCATGGCCGGGTGGGGGGGGGGTAGGGGCCATGGCGGGGGGGTGAAGGCATGGCCGGGGGGGTGAGGTCATGTACCGGGGGGGTGAGGGCATGGCCGGGGGGGGGGGTGAAGGGCATGGCCGGGGGGGGTGAAGGGCATGGCCAGGGGGGTTGGGGGTGAAGGGCATGGCCAGGGGGGGGGGTGAAGGGCATGGCCAGGGGGGGGGGGGTGAAGGCTGCCGGTGGTGAAGGCATGCGGGGGGGTGAAGGGCATGGCCGGGGGTGAGGGCATGCCGGGGGGGGGTGAAGGGCATGGCCGGGGGGGGGGGTGAGGGGGGGGGAGCATGGCCAGGGGGGGGGGTGAAGGGCATGGCCAGGGGGGTTGGGGTGGCATGGCAGGTGGTTGGGGGGATGAAGGGGCATGGCCAGGGGGGTTGGGGGTGAAGGGCATGGCCAGGGGGGTTGGGGTGAAGGGCATGGCCAGGGGGGTTGGGGGGAGGGCATGCGGGGTTGGTGTGAAGGGCTGGCAGGGGGGTTGGGGTGTGAAGGGCATGGCCAGGGGGGGGGTGAAGGGCATGGCCAGGGGGGGGGGTGAAGGGCATGGCCAGGGAGGGGGGTGAAGGGCCTGGCCGGGGGGGGGGGTGAAGGGCCGGGCCGGGGGGGTGAAGGGCTGGGCGGGGGGTGAAGGGCCGGGTCGGGTGAAGCGCCGGGGTGGGGGGGGTGATAGCGCCGTGCCGGGTGTGAAAGTTTCCCTTCCCTGCGGTAACTTACCTCGCACCGGGCCGCGCTCCTACTCGGGTTCCTCGGCGGTCTCCGTTCCCCCGGCGGCGAGGCGGAGCTGAGACGCTCAGGTCAGGAGGTGGTGTGGGCCGCGGCCCGTACAGAGAGAGCCGGAGCAGCGCGCGCGGGGATGGTGAGCTGGGGGCGGCGCCTCTAGGCCTGAAGGTGCGAGCGTGCTCTGGGGGGGGGGAGAGGGGGAGCACCGGGAGAGAGGGTGAGCACCGGGGGAGAGAGAGCACCGGGAGAGAGGGTGATGTTGAGGTCCCGCGGAGTGGTGATAGGGGGGGGGTTCGGTTGTTGCGGGCCAGCCGCGGGGGGGGGGGGGTCAAGGCCGGGCAGCCGGGCAGCCGGGCAGCCGGGCAGCCGTTAAGGAGGGTGGAGTGTGTGTGTGCTGAGGAGGGTGGAGTGTGTGTGTGTTGAGGAGGGGGGGGGGTGTGTGTGTGTGTGTGTGTGTGTGCGCGTTGAGGAGGGTGGAGGGAGTGGTGTGTGGTGTTGTGTGGTGCGCGAGTTGAGGAGTGTGTGTGTGTGTGTGTGTGGTGTGTTGAGGAGGGTGGAGTGAGTGTGTGTTTTTTGGCCCGTCACTCCCCTCCTCAGGCCAATGGAGAGTGTGCGGGGGCGGCCCAAGGGACCAATGAGATTTCCCCTAGGGACACCGGACATCCAGGCAGGCAGGCATGCATGCAGGCAGGCATACAGTGCTTTCACTAATATAGTATAAGATATATATCTATATATATATATATCTATTTTTTGGTGATTTGTCAACCACTGTATATATATATATATATATATATATATATATAAATGTAAATACAACTGTATGCTCATCTGCATGTCTAGGCAGGTCTGCAACCGCCGCCTTCCCCATTATCCCAGCACCCCAGCACTTCCACTGCACAAAGGGATTCTGGGAAATGACATGCAAATGAGCACACAGTGCCACTTTTTGCTTCAAAAACCATTTTTAACATGGTTCCCTATAGGCTTAGAGCTTGTCTGCATGGTCACAGCTTGAGCACAGCCAGGGTTAAGGTGCATACCCAGAAAACCACCCACAGACAGCTGTTCGACCTTAATGGGTCTCATCATGTGGGGTGGTTTGATTAACTGGGTATGCAAAGAAGCTAAAGGATGGGCCAACCCTAATACTGAGTTAGTTATATATAGATATATATGATATAGATATATATATAATGTGTGTGTGTATAATAAATAATAGATTATATATATATATATATATATATATATATTATATATATCTATATTATATATCTTT